>JAKWJA010002498.1:37194427-37601084 GCA_027704765.1 Solanum habrochaites | reverse complement strand
TCATTATTCATTCTCACGAATTATTTCCAACCCCATCGCGCTACATCCTACAAATATCAACAACTAAAATACTTCTTTTGCTAAATGCTTACTTCAAGCATCCATCGAAAAAAAAACTAGTTGATTTCTCAAATCGTCGAATGCAACCTACATACATTACACGAACATGTGATATAACTGCCCCATCCTTAATTAGTCATACTTAATAATTGAGCAGTATACGTACTTGCATTTCCGCCACATAACCCGTACCCAAAACCATAAAGTTTTGTTATAATCCGCCGAGAAGACTCATTACACCTATCGATAGATTTAGACAAAAATAGCCCACAATAACATTTCTACCTTTTTGAATCCTGCAAAACATTACCAAACGTTGGCCTTTAAGCCCAAGCAAATTTGCATTCTTTCTTAGATTTGAGTCGATAACAAAGTAACACATTTCATAATCAACGAGTAAGTCATGGTAACTATTATAGTAGTCGTAATCATGATTTATTTCATATAAAATTCGTGCATGGAATCATAGAAAAGATTCGAACTCTAATTGGGGTCGCTCCTATGCATCATATCTAAATAGATGGTACATGTGGAAAAAATTTAACCTATTGTATTTTTCTTCAACGTCATTATGGCATTTTCTATTGTTCCTTAGAAACTGGTGCTTTTTGTCACATATCTATGCAAAGTAAATTTTTGACCCTCATAGCTGAAACACATACCTTCCTTTTCTCTATATTAAGAAACCATCTCTCACCCTAGTCGCTCAATGTTTTGGGATTGTTAATAGGATGTCGGAAGTTGAAAATGTTCCTTAAGTCGGATTTAGTGCGTAAATAATCGACCACTCACATGGATACTTCACACCCATATTTTGCTTCTCGCTGAAACGAGTATATCAGCATTCATACTAAGTCTCTTGACTATATTCTTTTATGAGCAACTCAAAACAAAAACTGTGAAAGCATAAATATCGTCAAAATAATAAGTACCGCATGCTTGAACACGGTTTCCTTCTTATGAACTAATTTAAAGATCACGTCCATAACTAAACATTATATGCCTTGGTCTCAATCGAATATACACCTATTTCTAAGTACATATTTTTTTTTCTTTTTTGGAAATGCTATTTCAACATCTTACTCCTATATATAACCATAGGTGAATTATCTGACAGAAATTTATGATATCAGTTTGTACACCTAGATAACAATTTGATTCAAGAGTGGTAGCTAATCGACGAAAAAAAAAAAAAGAAGAGTAAAGTTTTCATGAAATCCAATAGCTCTTCTCCAGAAAGGGAAAGGTGTTCCCTATAATACCGTTTCACAGCGACTCTACTAATTGTCCTTTGTGATGAGATCACCAACCCTAATGCTCCCTGATACACAAAGTTTGTCACGATCCAAACTCCGAGTCCGTTAGTTTTGCCCAACACTTGACCTCCTAGGTGGGTGAACAAAAGAATTCATCCCAAACATGTATTAATCATTTCACTACAAATTACTATCATAATGAGAAAACATAAATCTATTGGTGTAAGAAACTCAAATCAATTATAATCTAGTATGTGTCATTCCTCCCACCTGAAAGTCATCACAATAATGACATCTAGTAATTGTCAAATACTAATTTCTAGACTATTAAAGAAAGACCACCAAAATAATTACTAAAATAGTGTTATGCTCAAAAACAAATGATTCATTTTCATGAACGAGATCATCTACACGAGCTTGAATTCTAACTCAACTTGTAACAGTGATATACTTGAGACTACTAGAGCTGAATGCGAGTCGAAGTTGCTTGTACACTTACTGCACTCCATAAAAGAAAAACAAAGGAAATACAAGTAGGGCTCAGTACGGGGGCAACATGTAATGATAGGGTCATTGGAAATCCCCAAAATAGAAGACTACCATTGTAACGACCTGGTTTAGTCGTTTTTTGAGTAACTAGATTTTACTCTGGAAACTGGCAGAGGTTGACGGAGGACAGACGGACCGTCAAGAGGGCAACGACGACCGGTCCGTGATGGTGTCGTTTCCAAAAACCTTAGAAAAATCTGAACTTGGTACTGAAATCGACTCTCCTTAATCTCTGAACGTCATGACGGAATGGCACGGACGGACCGTCGCAGCTCGACGGCCCGGCACAAGGCCTCCCCTAAAAACACGTCTCCTAGACCTTGTGACGGACAGCAGGACGGACGTCGCTGCGGCCACGGCCCTCACGACGGGCTACGCAATCCCAGTTCGGGTCGGATTTCTTTACAGCGTTTGAGGGACCGTTTTTTGGACTTTCCTGCTTAAATTATAAAGTTTGAGGGTTTAATGTTAATAAGTCTCAATTACGGGGGTTACCCGCGGTAACCTTATGTTACTTAGTGGTTATTATTTCCTCTTCATTCTTTACATTCACATAAAATTAGGGTAAAGAAAGAGTGTGTGAATAAGAAAAAAGAAAGAACAAAGACAGAAGAAAAAGAGAGGAGAACGAGTAAGAGAGAGAGGAAATAAGAGGACAACAAGACATTTGAGGAATTTCTTGCTTGATCACGATTCTTTTGGTAAAGGTAGGTTATGGGTTTCTTTTACAAACCTATTCGTAGTAAACCTCTTAATACGAATGATATGTGTTGGGTAGTATTAATTAGTCTTCTATATCTTAATTGTGTATAGACATGATTGTGATAAATAAGATGATAAAGCTATTGAATCTTAAAAAATTTGAAGACCCTAATCCACTTTTTTAAGACGGCCTTGGTAATAAAAAAACTAGGCTTATGAACGAAGAAGTGAGATAGGGGATCGGGTGCAGCCACCGTTTCACGATACCAGGATTAATATGAGGATCGGAGTGTCACGTTCCGACACCAGGAGAGTTATAATGGATCCGGTGCCGCACGTTCCGTACCATGAGAATATGAGATCGGATTTTCCAAAACGTTCGACACCAGGATAGAATATGATATCGAATTTCCACTTCCCGACACAACCAGGATGAATGCACCGCGGAGTGTCACGTAAACCGACACGATAGGAAATAACATCATGAATCTTGAAGATACGAATATACTCAATCTAAAGAACATGTTTTCCTCCCAAACGAGTATGATGAGGAGGCCGTGGTCCTCATTGATGTGCTTGGTGTTGTAAACCAAGGATTAATGGTATTATAAATGCTTGCATGCTAAGGAATACTTAGTGATTTTAATGATGTTTACTTGATATATACTGTTTTCTATTTTTGAGTTGGTGCCTATGATACCTCTATCAGTACTTGTGGTTGTACGGACCCCCTACTTTTATATGTTTTCCTTTTGTTATTTGTGGAATGCAGCAAACAGTGCCGGCATCTTGCGACTCACGTATATTCAAGCAAGTCTTTCGGTACAACACACATCACACCGGATCTCCCAGGGTGCGCTAATGCTTCTAGCTTGGTACGGCGATCTCCTTCCTCATTCTTGATGCATTCCGAAAGTTTTTCGCATGACTAGCTTTTATGTTGTTTTAGCTTTTTGAATAATCTGTTTAGTATTTGATCATAGATGTTTCTTGTGGTGATGACTTCCAGATTTTGGGGAATTAATAGATGTTGACTGTTAGAAGGTTATTGATTGTCTTTTATTTATTAGTTTAAGTCTCCGCGTGGTTGTTATGTGGATATTAAATTGACATGAGAACGGTTTAGATTATTTGGTTCGCTCGACCTAGGAAGGGTAAATGTGGGCGCCATTCGCGGCTTCGGTTTGTTGGTCGTGACAAAACTTGGTATCAGAGCATTAGGTTTCTTTGGTCTCGATCACACAAACAGGTCTAGTAGAGTCTGTAGAACGTAGGGGGCACTCTTACTTTTCTTTGATAGGCTATAAGGACGTTAGGAATTCCATTCTGGTCTGTTTGTTCTTTCGTGCTATTACTTGATCCATTGTTATCTAGGTGATACAAATTGGGATCTCTACCATCTCACTCTATTTCCCAGAGGGTAGACTAGAGCCAACGTACTACGCCAACGTAACATCATCATCAGCAAGACCAGATGCCTCTGAACCATCCACTGGGAGCTGTCCTTGGATCAACAGTGGCATGATGCCCTCCGCGGTAAGAGGTCGTGGGAAGGACGTCCTCTAGAGTGAGAGGACGATCATACCTACCCATCGGTGCTAGTGCGTTACTCCTCCACCGACTGAAGGAGGTAGTAAGAGAAGGGAGGATGGGAGAACGAACAGTCAAGCGTGAAATGCCCCCCCAACTCCCCATAGATGAATCAATCAGGGTGCTTCGCTTATCTTATTGGGTTGTCTTATCAGGGTCCGGCACCCCCAACGTTTTCTGCACCACACTCTCACGGTATCAGAGGTACGAAGGCAGCCACTATTTTGCCGCCTCGATGGATGCCTCCAATTGGACATGGCACGTTTCCACGACTAACTACTGGGCCTATACTGAAAATGATCAGCATGTAACTTTTTAGTAAGTTCTTGAATTGAAACCACCTCCAGTCTTCAAGGTGCCAAGCCTGAGGATCTGACGATTTTCTCTGGTTGACTGTCATGAAGCTACTACAACAAGATGGGTATAAGTAGAACTGTTTGGTGTTGAGTTCCTGAGCTACCAGTTTCAAGGGAACGCAAAATGTGGTGTGGCTTCACATTGTGAGTGGTCAGACCAACAGCAGGCACAACCTATGACTTGTGGCCTCCATTCTCTAGGCTTGTTTAGTGGGATAAATATATTCCCGCTGACCTTGAGAGATAGAAAATGGATAGTTTTTAGCCTAGAGCAAGGTAGGGATTTCGGTCAATGCTATGAGCTAAGTTTCGTGCAATCATATCCAGATATGCCCACCCACTATGTGTTCATCCACAAGAGCGGATTCGTTCGCCGTTTTGTGAAGGTTGAGCACAGAGTTGCGAATTTCATCCTTACATGTACGGCACGAAAAATCCTTCCAAGAAGTGGTAGATTTCGTAGTAAGGGTGAAGGAGGGAAGCCAGATGCATCACCACGGCGGTCGAACTCAAAGAGGTTTCCGAAGGGAGGTGAGTTTAATGGTTCTTACTCTAGAGAGCAGGGTTCCGGAGTTAGCTCATTTCGACCCATTCAGTCTTCCTACAAGACTGTTAGTTGGGGGTCAACCTCAGACCGGTCAACAATTTCTCTGAGAGACCTATTGCGTGAATCAGAGAGTGTTATGGTGTGTGGTGAGACGGGGCATATCAAGGTAGGTATTTCCCAAAACAGAGCGATAGCCCCAAAACAGTTGAGGTAGAGGTGGTCATGCCGAGGCCGTTATTTCCGGAGGACAGGGAGTGGTCGAGGTAAATGGTGGTCACCAAAATGGCCGGGTTGGCTGTCAAACTGCAGCCACTCCTACATACATCACACATGGTAGGGCAATGGACAACAAAATGAAAGGGCCCATGTTATGCTTTCCCCCCTGGGAGATCCGAGCGGAAACTCTGATGCTGTCAGCACAGGTAATCTTTTAGTTTGTGATTGCATGTCTTTTCTGTATGTTTGATCCTTGGATCCACATTTTTTCTTATTGTACTTCCGTCATTTGCCTATGGTCTAAATTTAACATTTGGTGCAATTACTGTTGCTACGCCTTATTCCGTGTTTTTTCTACTCCGTGGTGGTGAGTCTGTGGTAGTTGAACAGTATATAGGTCCTGTTTTTGGTGAACTTTGTTGTGGAGTAACAAGCCTTTCAGTTGATTTGGTTTCTTAGAAGATTTTTGATTTTGATGTGATTCTTGTTGACTTTGCTCTCCGAAATTTGCGAATCTTTGGATTGAAGCTCAAATGGGTGACGTTAGCCAAGGCCTGGGACAAGATCCGTTAGTCATGTGAGGGTTACTACCTTCCAATCCGGTGCGTATATCTCCTTTCTTCAATGCTAAGAAACAAAAAAATTGGTTGTAAGGGTGTTTAAGCTTTATTGGCACATCTCAAGATGACACTACCCAAGTACCTTCGAATTGAGTCCGGTTTCGGTGGTCCGTGAGTTTCTTGATGGTTCCCTACAGATCTTCCAGGAATGCCCCAGATAGGATATTGCTTCTGTATTGGATCTTGAACCGGGTTACTCTCCCCATTTCTATAGCCCCCTTATAGATGGCTTCCCCGCGGAGTTAAGAGGTTACAAAGCCCAACTTCAAGGAGTTGTTGAGCAAAGGCTTCATTAGAACCAAATGCATCTCCTTGGGGTGCTCCGGTTTTTTTTTTTGTAAAGAATAAAGATGGGAGTTTTCGGATGTGGGCAGAGACTACCCGCAATTTGGGGAAGCACGGTGAACTATACAGAAAAATATCCTCTTCCTCGCATTTTGAGATGACTTGGTTTCCATCATTTACAGGGTGCTTGTGTCTTCTCTAAGATTGACTTGAATCCGGTTATCATCAATTGAAAATACGAGCAACCGGATTGCCAAGGACGGGTTTTAGAACCCGGTATGGGCATTACGAATTTGTAGTGATGTATTTTGGTCTTACGAATGCCCCCTGCTTGCTGTTCATGAGGGTTTGATGAAGCGGATTTTTTAAGTTAGCCATATTTATATCTCTTTGTGATCGTATTTATTGATGATATACTGATTACTCCAATAGTAAGAAGGAACATGAGGAGCATTTAGAATTGTAAAAGTGAAATGTTGAGGGAGAAAAGTTTTTATGCCAAGTTCGTCTAAGTGTGAGTTTTGGCTAAGCAGGTCCTTCTTTGGGCACGTGGTTCTAAGGATGGAGTGATGGTGGATCTTCAAGAAATCGAAGGTAGTGAAGAAATTGGGTAATACTACTATGTGTCAGAAATAAGGAGCTTTGTTGGGTTAGCTAGCTCTACCACGCGACCGATTTGTCAAGCCAGGGATTTCTTCTATTGCGTCCCAACTGACCTTGACTAAGCAAAATATTCCATTTGTATGTTCGAATGAGTTCGAGGAAAGCGTTCAGAATCTCAAACTGCGTTGACTACTGCACCAATTCTCATTCTCACCCTGCCAGTGGAAGGCAAGAATTTCATTGTGTATTGTGATGCATTTATTCGGGTTTTTTGGGTGCAAGTGCTAATTGCAAAGAAGAATGGTGATGCTTATCTTCAAGACAATTAAAAATGCATGAACGTAAACATCCACCTCAATGATTTGGTACTTGGCCGCGGTAGTGTTTGCACTAAAGCAATGGAGACACTATTTATAGGGGTTAAAGTGTGAGGTCTAACATCCTACACGGATCATCTTAGTCTACATATGATCTCACTCAGAGATATTTGAATTTGAGACAGAGGAATGGATGGGAACTACTGAAGGACTACGACATCATATTTTGTACCATCGCGGGGAAGGCGAAGTGTTGTAGCGGATGCTTTAAGTATAAGAGGCGGACGCATGAAGTTCTAGCTTCAAACTTTCTTTTTTTTCTCTTTTCTTTTTTTTTTCTTCTTGTATTTTTTTACTTGTTTCTACTTTTTTTCTTTTCTTTTTTCTTTCAACATTTTTTTTTCAAGCTTCTAAGCGCCCCTTTGGCTAGAGAAGTTTCAGACTCTGCTAATTACCCTTATGAGACTAGAAGTAAATGAGAAGGGAGGATTTTTACTTTGGTGTTGGAGGCAAGATCCTTCCTTCCTTGACAAGATTAAGGGAAAGCAGTTTATGATGAAAATTGATCCATATATCCGAGATAAATGTTGCAAGGAGAGGCTTAAAGAAGCGACAATCGATGAGAAGGTGTTTTTTGAGGATTAAGGGAAGGGTATGTGTACCCCTCGCGTCGATATTTGCTCAACACTATTCGACAGAGGCCAAGTTCAAGGTATTCCGTACATCCGGGTGCCCCAATATGTACCTTGACCTAAATCAAACACTTTTGTTGGAGAAAATGAAGCGGATATTGTGGATTTTATTCCAAATGTCCAAATTGTCAACAAGTAAGTAGGAACCCCAGAGTCGCCCGGAGGAACACTTCAGAGAATGCCCATTCCCGGAATGGAAGGGAGAGATCGAAACAATGACTTTCGTGGTTGGTCTTCCAAAGACATTGGGCAAGTATTACTGACTCTAGTTTGGGGTGATTTTTGATAGGTTAACTAGTCGCTCATTTCCATTCCGTTAAGGTGACTTGCCAATGGCAGAGAAGTAGCCAAACTTTCACAATCTCAGAAGTTGTTTCGAATGCAACAGAGGGTTCTCACTATCCATCATATCAGATAGAGGTTACGCAGTGTACTTCTAGGTTTTGGAAACATGCATGCAGAATTTGGGTACGAGTTTGGACCTTATTAACCTACGGGCACGGAAAAGGTGCTTTCCAGCCCTCAGACCGAAGGTCAGTCTGAGCGACATTTCAAGTTTTGAGGTATCTTCGCGCATGTTGATAGATTCGGCTGGCCATGGGATGCTTCTGTACCCTTAGCGGAGTTTTCATACAATAATAGCTAGCACTCAGCCATTGATATGGCTCCCTGGAAAGCCATTTGTATGGTAGGAGATGTATGTCCCCCCATTTGTTGGTTTGAGGCATCTCGAGTTAGACCTTGGGGTCCTGATCTTTTGAGGGATTCGTCGAACAATTGAATCTATTCAGAGAAGCTTCTAGCACGGCAAAGTAACAAAAGAATATGCGAGATCGAAAGTTAGAGAACCTTAAGTTCATGAGGGTGGAACAAGTCCTGTTGAAAGTTTCGCCAAGAAAGTGATCGGTTTGGGTAACAGAGGAAAGCTTAGTCAGGTACATTGGTCCCTTTGAAGTACTTAAGAGAGTAGGGGCTGTGGCTTCTTAGTTTTCGCCCTTGCCTCCAGGTGTCCGGATTACATCCGGTGTTTCAATGTGTCATGTAAAAGATACCATGGGGATGGAAATTACCTTATCCTTGGGAGTTCAGTTTTTGCTTGATGAGAATTAAAAATTGTCCTGATGAGGGGAAACCTGTTTGCTATTTTTAGATAGATAAGTTTCGCAGTTGAGGTCAAGAGAGGTGCATCCTCCATCACGGGTGCAATGGAAGAATCCGCCGGTTGTAAAGAAAGCCACTGGGAGAAGAGCAGATCTCTAGAAATATACCCACCATCTGTTACGGATTCAGGATTCCTTTTCGCACTTGTTGTTCCTTCTTTGTGATCGTTCGGGGATGAACGATGGTAAATTGGTAATCTATGTGTACAACGACCTTTTAGAGTCGTTGTGAGCAACAGAGTTTAACTTCTGGAAAACTGTCAAGTGACGGAGCCACACGACCGTCAAGGGCACGACGGACCGTCCGTGGAGGTTGGCGTTCAAAACACTTAGAAATCTGCTGAAATTGGGTATGAAAATCGCCTCTCTAACTTCATGACGGAATGCAGGATGGGACCGTCGCATGCTCGACGGCCCCCCGTCACAGGACATCCACTTTACAAACAAGTTTCTCTGGACCTTGTTGACGAAGCAGGACGTACCGTCCCCCCCCCAACGCAGGCGCGACTGACCGTCACGGGCTTACCAATCCCAGTTCGGTTCGGAGATTTCTTTACATCGTTTTTAAGGGACGGTTGTTGACTATCCTGCTTTAATTATAAATTAGAGGTTATTTTAATAAGTCTAATTACTTGGGGGTTAAAAGAGGTAACCTTAAGTTAATGAGTGGGTTATTATTTTCAGTCTGTGGTTCATTCTTAATTACATGATAAGTAGGGGGTAAAAAGAAAGAGGGTTGAAATGAAAATAGAAAAGAACAAAGAAGAAAGAAAAAAAGAGGAGAAAGAGTAGAGAGAGAGTAGGAATGAAGAGGACAACAGATTTATAATTTGCCTTGCTTTTATCACGATTCTTCGGTAGATGAGGTTATGGTTTCTTTCACTATCTTGTAATTTCTTAATGTGAATGTATGTGTTGGGTAGTATTATTAAGTCTTCTATATGGCTAATTGTGTAATATAGAAAAAAACATGATTGTGATAAATAAGAATGATAAGCTCTATTGAATCTTTAATCTTGAAGAAACCCTAACCCACTTTGTTAATGACTATGCTTTGTATAAAAGAAGCTTATGAACGAAAGAAGTGGGATTAGGGATCGGTGCCACCTTCCGATACCAGATAGAATAAGGAATCGAGTGTCACGTTCCACCCGACACGCAAGGAAGTATATGGTGGATCCGGTGCCACTTTCGGTACCATGATAGAATATAGGGATCGGAGTGTCACGTTCCGACACAATATATGAATATGAGGGATCGGAGTGTCCACGTTCCTACCCCATGATAGAATGAGGAGTCGAGTGTCCGTACCGACACGAGAGTAAATAACATAATGATCTATGTAAGGATACTAATATAACGCAATCTACCGAACATGTTTCCCAAACGGTAAGAGTAAGAGTCGTGATTCCTCATTGATGTGCTTGGTGTGTAACCAAGTTATGGTAATTATAAATGCTGCATGCTAAGATATTATTGATTTTCGAATGTTTACTTGATAGAACTGTTTTCTATTTTGAATTGGCCGATGACTACCTACTCAGTACTTGTTGGTTGTACTGACCCCCTAACTTTTGATGTTTCCCTTTTGTTTATTTGTGGAATGGCAGGGCAACGTGGCCCGTAATCTTCGACTCAACAGTAGTGCAAGCCAGTCCTTTGTCAACCGGATCTCCAGGGTGAGCTAATGCTGTCTAGCTTGGACCTGGTCTCCTTCCTCATGTCTTGATGCCTTGAAAGTTTCGGCATAGACAGCTATTTATATTTGTTTTGCTTTTTAGAATACTCCTGTTGTTTTGGTTTTTTTTGTTTAGTAATTTGTCATAGAGTTTTGGGGGTGATGACTTTCAAGACTTTTGGGGAATAATAGATGTTTGAATTTTTAGAGTTATTGGGAAGGTCTTTTTTATGATTTTAGTCTTTCCGCATTGTTTTTATGTTGATATTAAATTGTAAATGATAATGTTTTAGATTAGTTGGTTCGCTCACCAGTAGGGTAAATGTGGGCGCCAGTCGCTGCTCGGTTTTGGGGGTCTGACAACATACATAAAATAAAATACAAAATCAACTATGACAGCTTAACCGGAAGCTAGCAACGAACAACATGACAGTGAAAACTAAGCCATAAAAATCTCACAATATCCATACACATCTTGTGGCAACCCACTTTAATTTAAAGTGGGTCACTTTCACAACTTTTATCACTACTCATATATAACAATTAGGGTAACAATACTGTAGAACAAAGAAGATAAATAGTATCCTCTTCAACCTTAAATATATCTGTGATAATATGAGGACAACCCAGTTTGCAATCAGGTTAAAACCTTAACCTTTCTTGAACATTGATACTCATGGCTATTATAAGGTTATTTTTTTATTATCATAGGTTACTGGACATCATTAAACAAATGGATATATATATATATATATATATATATATATATATATATATATCTCTAATATCTCTAGTATTACTTAGATTGTTTCAATTTGAAACCCCGGATACAACATTGTTGCACAGTTGCTTGTCTTCAGAATTAGGTACAATTATTAATTAATGATAGTGTAATTATGAGTAGAAGACTTATGATTGTTCTAGAATGTGTAATTTTTGTCCAACGAATTAATATTTCAGTATCCATTCCGTTCGCGCGAACCCAATTCTGAATTCTCTGTTTTAAAGTTGTATATTATTCTTTGAACGTCGCAACTTAATATAAGGTTAACAAAGGGAATCGTTGCAGTGCGGTTTAGGCTATTCCCCACAATAATGATGAACTGAGTGTTACTTCAAGATGTATTACACATGTGTTTAAGAATGACTTTAAAGATGATTGACATTTTAAGTGCCGTTTTTTTAATGAAGACGTTTATTCGAACACGTCTTGTATTATATTTTAGTTGCTTCAATCTCATGTCATTACAAGGAAAGTCCCTTTAGCAGTTTTAAAAATGTTTTTATGCACGAATATCATAGTTGGGTAACATATGTTTAGTACTAACACATAACTTCTTCTTCTTCCTCTTCATAAATTCCCCTCAATCTCCCCGACCATCATTGTCATTAGTTTCGTAGTAATTGTTTTGAGATTTTGAGATTTCTAAGATTTTCTCTGAGTTTTAATGCTTCGAGCACAAGTTTATTCTCTTTAGATTTTATTTCATGGGGAATTTTTATGTTTGGGACCGTGAATGTCATGGGCTAGGAATTTTTTTTGTCATTGTGATAATGGTTGTAATGAACAAGATTTCTAGGCTTGCGTTTCTCATTACGAAAATTTTGGACTTCGACATCTTGTTTCTCTAATGTTCTATTTCTCATGTAATAAGACTAAATGTTTTGTGGTGGAATGTTTGGTTCATGTGTCATGTTATATTCTATGGTAGCCCTAGTGGTCTTCCAATTATGCTTGTAGAAATTTCTAATTATAAGGCCAAATGTGTAAATGCACATCCCCAAAAACTCGAATTGATATGCACCACCTGTTACTGAGACCCTACTCTTTTTTTGCAAATTTATATGTTTTGAATAATTAATAAACAAGAAAATAATATTTTTTCAATATGATAATTATTTCCGGAAGAGGTTTTATTGAACGAATTCTTGAAAAAACAATGGGAAAAAACAAAATGAGAAAAATTTAACAATTAACATACGTCTGATACAATTAATAATTGTTGGATTAAAAAAATTATAAATCAATTAAATTACCTAGAAACATAAAGTTTTTAACTTAATAAATCCAAAAGATTATTATTTTACCTCACCTTCTTATTTCAAATGTCTATTTTATAGGGTCTTCTTGATAATTTTCTTTAATGTAAAAATTCAATAATTTAATTTAAGCTCTAGAGCTTTTTCACCCTAAAAATCTGCAGCGAGAAAATTTAATAAATATATGAATCAATTTATTTAACTTTTAAAGTGCAAGAGGTTTTCTTGGAAACTGTGCAAACAATACATTTTAATTCAACAACAATAAAAACACAAATGAATAATTAAATTAATCAAAAGCTTTAAACAGGTAATTTTGATATATTTAGTAAGTTGATTGAAATAAAAAAAATTTGATGAACATATTCTTAACATGAACATACATACGACACTCAATATAAGGACAAAATAAAACTTTTGTTGAGAATACTTTGAACCACTTAACATGCGAACCTAAAGGCAAATGATTTGGGGACAACATGAGCCATAAAATCAATACAATAAGAAGAGACATATACTAATCCAAAGCCTACACTCATTTTTATTGGATGATTTAAATAGTGATCATTAATATTGTTAACGTGCACGTCCTCACAAAAACAGTCAATTCACACGAAATCATCAACATTCAAGGTTAGTAATTAATCAATGATGGACTTTGGTGCAATGTCAAAAGAGTAAGTTCGCTGACTAGTTCTTCTTTGACTTGAATCGACCTCTTTGAGGGTATATCATCTGAAGGATGTAATTTGTTGCTTCCACAGGAGTAAATAGAGGATATCATAATTGGGAACGCATCATAGATGTCATTGGTCATTGAAGGAGCGGATTGAAGGATATTAGATATAGATTTCTCGTCACCGTCATTCTTTTATTGTGTTTCACATACTTATGAAGTTTTTTATTCAATAATGTCACTTAGATCTTTGTTATAGAAAGATTCACATCTCAACAGAAATACTTTTTCTATCACCTCATGAATCTCATTCTTAAATTCCTTTAATCCTATGTTAACTTTATTAACCCTTCGTAGTTTTTTCTACAACTTCTGATTCTTTTCTGGCAATTCTTCCTTTACAACATTTGTTTATCTCTCCAATATTTCCAACGCTTTAATATTTTTGAAGGCGTTGATTGCTGCATCCAAGATTTCGAAACACCGTAGGTTCAATCACTATAAGGAATTATATGATGAAATCATTTAAGTTCTTCTGCCTTTTTTTCCAAAACATCTCTTGGTCCTCTTTTTCCTTGTATGAGACTTTTCTTTCCGCTTATTTTAATCAAAAAATTTAAACTTTTTGTTCATAGGCACGTTTCAGAAGAGGTATATGAGGCAGTGTTATTGTCTTGTAGTTTCGTATATGAAATTTTAAATCTTTATGTGTGAGTAGTTTGGTATTCAGAATTTTTATATAAACAATAATATTTTGGAATGAAGTAAATTATAGTATATTCTCGTGAAGTAACCGTGGTTTTGGATCTTGTCTATACTAGCCCAATATTTTTGAGTTAATCCTTTACTACAAGGCAAAAAATGTAATTATTATTTAACTTGAATAAGTAGTAGTCGCCATACATGGTCAGAAACATATATAAATATATTTTGATAGAATTACATTAATATTTTTTCAATTATGGAATAAATTAATATAAGTACAATTTATACTACTTACAAAGTTTTTAAAAAACTAAATCCTACCTAATTGTGTTTGTTATTAAGACATGATAGCATCACAATGCGAATATCTTGTCACACTACAGATGTAGAATAATCTAAGAAAATTAAAAACACTCACTTTTCGAAAGAAAGGGGAAGTAAGTTTAAGACAATGTTTAAGAGTGAGTTTTGGGGGTCATTTCAACGGCGCATAACATGTTCTCATGAAGAGTTAGAGGTGTTGTTGATAGGTTTTTGAAATCCATTGAAGATATATGTCCACTCCTCAGATTTCTGTCATTTTTTATATCGTATGAGTGAGATTATGTCATCAGAAGTTTGGTTTTCAAATTTAGGAAAGTCCAAATTCCCGGATTTAGTAAGGGAACTAAGTCTTTTCACCTAATATTTTTCTAATAATGCTGTTTTAAGGTTTAATGGGTAATATAAGTCTTAATTCAGTATTGAAAATCGAATTCACGCTTAGGGCTTGTGAGAGAAGAGAAAGAATAAGAGAACGGATGAAGATCAAGGTTTCGTCGAAACTCAAAATATTTCAATTGGAAATCGTCGGGGAGGATCGCATATTAGGAATGTTGAGGCCTTTTTAATTTTTGGTTAGTCCACCCAATCGAACCAATTTATTTCAATTCATCACAATGTATGAGTTGTTTACATGGTAAAAGTTCAGTCGAGAAAAAGTGTTCAAATTTGGTCATTTGATTGAATGTTGGCTTCCTATTGTTTGTTTATTCTTGTTTCACCGGGTTTTTCAAAGGCTAATCAAGTTTCTATTGAGGTTAACAATATTCCCATTTGTTTGAAATAACTAAGGATGTATGGAGATGAAAATGAGTTGAAAAATCCACTAGATGGACCTGGGCAAGGCAAGGCGTGTCACACCTACAGTGCACCCAAACTCGACCTCTGACACTGAGGCCTAGTGTGGCATCTCACAGTGCGCTAAATTTGCCTCTGTCATTAGAGGGGGGCAAGAGTCTCCCTAAACACACCTAGATTGGCGATTTTGGCCAAATTTTTATACTTTATCCCTTCTTATCCTTCTACGGTATATTAACACCTTTAATGATTCTAATTACTTCAAATGATTTCTAAGAACCTATAAGTCATCAAAGAAAACAAATCAACACCTTGAATCCATAATCCAATTCATGGAAAGTAAAGATTAAAGTCTAAAAATTTAAGAGTTAAGTCTAATGTTAAGAAGTAAATCAAAGAAAAGTTCTTAAAGGCTTTCAAAGGTTGTATTAAATTTTTTTAAATTCAATTAAGAACATAAAGTTTTCAATTAAAGTGAAAGTAAAAGTTAAAGTATTTGTTCACATATATAAAGTGAACTAAGTATTCCTAGAACTTGATAAGCCTCAAGTTTTCCAATTCACCAAAGAAGAGAGAGTTGATTCAATTTCTTCCCTAAAGTTATAAGGGACTAAGACTCTCAAAAAGTTCTACAAATGTGTTCACCTTTATGTTAAATAGGAAACCTAGATTTCCAAAAAGTTTTGACAAGAAAAGGGGACTTTATATAATCCCAAGAGATATTGTCAGCTAAAGTGTGAACAAATATCTTAACCTAAAGAACGGGAAGTTATTTTAAAATTATGTGCTAACGTGTGAAAGTGTATTTTTTTCGGTGTGTATTGGAGTACCTATGATTGAGATGGAGTTCATAGTAACTCAAGTCTCCATGTAATCGTGTAGCCATCAGGAGTTTAACGTTCAGTCATTTTTTGGATGATGAGTAAAGTTAAAATAGTTGATCCACACTAAGTTGAGGATATAAATTGTGACGGCAAGTATAAAACACTTCTGTAGATAGGTGAGACGTTTGTAATCACACTTAGTCTCATACAGAAATTATATTACTTTAATATATAAATAAAGTTGAGTTTGTTATGCATTTTTTAATGAACTGAGTTTTTTGTAATCGAATATATATAATTATATATATATATATATATATATATTATATATAATATTATTATATATATATATATATATATACAACACATTACACACACACACACACACTACAATCATGCGTCTTTTTTTCTTCATATTAGTTTAATATTCATAATTTAGTCAGAATCAAGTTAAGTTTTTCTTCTTATGATTGTGGACTTTAACTATTTTTTTGGCATTCCCACTCACATACTAGTATAGTTCAATGTACTGATGCCTGTTGCCTGCCTCGTGCTTATGATGCAGATTGCAAGTAACAACGATCAGCATTCAATGCCTCCATTGATTAATGTGTTAGGATTCAAGTTAGTTTGGGTGGAGCCGCCTTCCTTACGTAACCTTATTTTTTTATTATTTTTACTTTTTTTTTTGTTTATAGAATGGTGTGGGGTTTGCCCCAATATTCATTCTAGTATTAAATATTCTTAATAGACAGATAGTAAGTAAGATAACTCAGTTTTAAGTATCTTATTATCTAGAAGTTTAGATATTCTATTTTGAGACTTAATTGTCATTTTGGCCGAGACATTTATTTAAGTTATTTTATTAGAATGTTTCTCACTTTACATTGAGTTAATTCTTTCGTTGAGTTAAGTAAGTCAGGAAAAAGGTATTATATTAGGTGTTTGATACATCAAGGGTGTAGGCTCGGGTCGTGATAAACTTGATATCAGAGCAAAAATTTGAAGAGTCCTAGGAAAAGTTGCTAATGAAGTGCGCCGAATAAAGTCCCTAGTAAAACGTATGAAGCGCATCACATCTATATTAGGAGGGTACACATTTGGCATTTCTCACTTGTAGCATATGCCTTGTTCATGGCATTAGCGTTTATCTCCAAAAATTCTTTCTCTCTACTAATTTGTTCTTGCACACGTATTTCAGATCATCATGCCCGTCCACGAAGAGTGGCGGAGATGTCATCTTGCGAAAAGAATGTTGAGGAACCATACGTACCCTAATGCACCAAATGTTTCACCTCAAGAAAAGTCAACTAATGTTAATATCCCTTGAACCTATCAAGATGTTAATCATGAAGTGAAACTAAGATTTGGGGACACATATAGGGGATCGACTAAAGAGGCGACACCGAAGGATTCCGTGAGTTCTTGAGAATGAAATCCTTCCAGCTTCACTTGTGTAAGCACAACGGGGGATCCAAAAATACTATGGGAAAGTTGAAGATGGTTTGGGTATATTATGCATCTCATTGATGTGGAAAGAGTCAGTTAGAATTTATACAACTGAAAAATGTGCTAGGACTTGGTTTTCATTGGTGAAGAAGGGAAGACATGAGGATGAACCCATGCCGAGTTTGGTCTTGCCTTGAATAATCTCTCTATAGTGGTTCTATCCCCACGAACTTTAAAAAAGATAATGTATGGGAAATTCCTTACATTTAAATAAAGAACTACTTCACTGTACATAAATCTGGAGGTAAGTTCACCTAGCTTCCCACTATTCGTTCTAAAATAGTTTGAGACATAGGAGGAGAAATTAAGCTTGTTTGTCGCTGTCTTGGGTCGTGCTTCAATCAAAGAGGGCAGAGGTGCAGTGTGATATGCAACATGGATATATCAATGTAAGATGTCTATGTGTAGCAAGGTAAGTAGGATAAGCTACAGAGATAGAGAGAGAGTAGTAGACAATAAGAGAAGTCTTTGAATAAGTTTGGAAAGGCGGAGAAGTGGTTCTAATAGAAAACAATTCAGAAGTAAAAAGTGGCATGCATCATCATCTCCTAGTGCTCATGTCCAAGAAACAAAGGTAGCTCATGGCGAAACTCGTATAATTCATAGCTGGACCAATCACAGTCCCTCAGGTAGTTTGGCACAGGCGGTAGTTGGGTTTATTATGTGCCTAAGGGTGGTAACAGTACCCTGGTAAAATGTCGTGAGGGCTATCCAGGTTGCGTCAAGTGTGTCAAAGGGTAAATGTTAGGGAGGAGAGTGCTCCAAATAATAGGAAGGAATGGACGCCTTGGACAAAACCAAAATCCTAACTGATGAAAAAGGAAAGCCACTAACAACAACTATTTTAGATAATTCTCTAGGATCTTGGAACCATATTAGAACCTCCAACTCTCATAGAATTTTCAGGTATGAGTATTTAATTTCTATTAGACCTTTCTATATCATCTAGGCGAGCAAATTTTTTATTACACTTTCTTAAATGTGTTCATAGTCGTTTTGTTCCCCCTTTTGTACATGTAGTTACATATTTCGTGATTAATTTACATTTAGTGTTGTTGGGTTTTATTGCCATCCTCGAAGTGGACTAAGACTAGCATCTTACCATTTATCATTACATTCATAGGTGAAAAAGTGTAAAATTTTTAATATTTTTCATCTATATCTACTCCTTGTGGTTTACTTAGAGCTCTCGCTTACACAAAATATATTCGTAGCGAGATTACTTGGACTCCTCGTTAAGAAGATTACATAGTCTTCTACTTTTATATAATATATATATAACAAACATATTATTGTATCAATAAGGGTGTATCATATTAAACAATCTAAACAGAATAAAAAATAAGCCCATAGGCCTTACTGAAATGTAATGTGTCATTTTGGGCTTACAACAATGTCTTGAAACCACATATGTGATATGAGTGTCTTTAAACTATAACAAGGCAACATAGCTAGACTTATAGAAAGTCATCATCCTAAGAAGATGATGACATACCTACACTTGGAGAAATGATCCAAGCCTTTCTTCAAAATGGTCGCGAACCCTTCAATGACCAAAACTTAAAAAGGAAGAAATGGAGTTAGCACATTAGTTGTACCAAGTTTTGAATCATATGCACACACAATATAAAAATCATGCTAAAAATGAAATTTATCCCAAAACCATGCAAAACTACTTTGAAAATCCTTATGCATAATCAAGAACTCATATAGGACAATAACCACATATTCATTAAGATAACAACATATTCAACACAAGACCAACATCATCAAGTATAACGATGTCAAGATGATTAATAGCATGCTAGAACCTTAACCAAAACAACTCTAACATCATGTTATATCAACAAAGCACATATAAGAGTTTATGTAATAACAACACATACAAGAGCCTTACTCATAATCCCCATCAAGTCTACAAGTGCAATAACCAAGTAAAGCCCCATAACCCTACTCAATCAAGTAAACCCAACCAAGAAGCATGAAAAATCCTTACCATCTCATAACATAGCATCAATAGAAATCATCATCATATTTGCAAAATAGATCAATGGCATGTTCAGATATGAAAACAACATCATATAGTATCATCAACATATAAAGTCAACACATACATTTCATTTACTTTGTAAGAGCGTAAAACAAACGAACATCCACCTAAGACTCCCCTCAAGGCCAACTAGTGCAATGTATAGGTAGACATCCCTACCCTTACCTAGACCAAGTCAAACCCCTCAAGTCATCCTAGTTAGAGTTCACTTTATTACTTCATTTTACTTTCTGGAATATCATTCCTTAACTGACATAGACAACATCAACCAATGCTGAATCCGGTGTAAAAAAACCCAACGCCAAAAGAAGGTTGAGTACTTGACAAGGTAGTACAAAAATATAAAAATCGCATATATGTGGATCCTCTATATAGTATACCGATGAGGGCAACATCGTTCAAGAACTAGGAGATGTATTTAGGACCCTCTTTATGCTATATGCATTATAGTCTCCAATCTCATGAGTACATTACTAAACCTACCTTACCTATGTGGGAAGGGACGCTCCTCACTTGTAGTTCACTCGGTGCTAACCGAGAGTTCCTTTTTAAATGTCGTTCATTAACAATCATAACTTAGTTTCGGTAATAGGAAAATATCTCCTTGTAACATCATGGACATTACTCGATAGAAATTGTATGAGAACACCTTTCATTACAACCCACATATGTGAGACTAGCACATTAACATCATAGTATCATAGTAAGGTACGTAGATCCTTCATAAAACCCTTATTAACATTAAATCTTAAGCATATACTCACAATCACATAATCAAGAAATTTTCAATTGCATAAGTATATCACACCCACTTAATCCAATTACAAGACATACATTAATTGAACTTCATCACCAAGTACTGTCCATCATATTTGATGTAAAGGTTTGAGATCACAACGCATACCCAATCTCCTTCACAAGCCATCATCCAAGGTTTTACCATCAACAATAAAATTCAACCAAACAATGGGTGTAATATCATCACATAATAAAAATGAATACAATAATGAAGTCAATTGAATCAGTACAAATCAATTCATCACTTGTTCCTAACCTAGGGTTAGGGACTTTGGTCAATTTCATGATCTAATCCATTAACTAGGTTAACTCATTAAAAACTAGAATAATTGAATCATAAATACATCATGAAGCTAGAAAAATAATCAAAATAAAACATAGACAATGTAGTTTAGAAGATAAATTTCGTAATATAACGAAATCCACATGAAACATATCTTTTTCAAATTAATTTTTTAAGAACCCTTTGGGTAAAGGAATCCCAAAGGTTAAAGGATCACATACCTTGTCATTTGTTGAATATTTATGGACAATATTAGTCTTCTTTATTCCCTAATACCTTGACCTACCTCTCCAATGGAGTTTTTCATTAGGGAAACAGAAAGTAGAGAGAATGAAGAGCACTTTGAGTTTGGGAATTTTGGGAGTTGGGTTAGTTTAATTAGGCTTAGATATTTATATAAAGGTTATTAATTAACTGAATTAAACCTCCCCTAACCCTTAATCAACTGAATAACCAACTAAATAATTAAATTAAAAAATTCAAATGAAATTGTAGAACACAGACCTGACCTATGGGGCGTAGGTCGGTCAATGGCCAAGGTCCCCTCCGTGCTGCAAATCCGTGATTTTGTTCAGAGACTTTCCAAAATGACCCTTTCATGAAATTCTATAATAGACCATCTCTTGTGTAAATCAATGCCAAGTCGATTAGACCACGCCTAATAACCATCCCTTTGTCTATGGCTATTGTCTTAGATAACTCTTAGCCAAAATCAAAGGGTCCTCCTCAAGGACACTTGGTTGGTCCTTGGGAGTCTTACCCATAAATTTAGACCGTAAACCAACCTTAGTAAATTTATAACACCTTTCCACCAAATTTCAATAAATTCCGACTCCTAAAACCTCGTCAAATAGGCTAAGGTACGAAGCTCCTTTTGCACTAGTCTGAGTATGTAATGGACGTTCCTTGACGTTTTTCACTCTAAAACGTTCTAAATAAATTTTAAACATTAAAATTTACCTAAAACAGTGTTACAACCCTTGAACAGTCATGTCAGGCTCTATATTACATTTTCGAATTTCAGAGTGTTACCTAGGAATTCCAAAAAAAAACCTTCAGAACCCAGTATGGTCATTATTAATTTGTAGTTATTTCATTTAGACTAAAAAATACACCTATTTCTTCCGTTGACTTATTAAACAAGGTATTCATGTATTATTTAGACTTGTTAATCATGATGTTTATTGATCATATCTTCATTTAGTCTAGGAATGAAGAATAGAATGTGACTCATTTGAGGGTTGTCCTTCAAACTCTCAAAGATCGCCAGTAATTTGCTAAGTTGAGAAAATGTTAGTTTTTGTTACAAACAGTTCCCTTTTTTGGGGAATATAGCTTCTAAAAAGGGGATTCAAGTGGATTCCTAGAAAAAATAGGCAGTGAAGAAATGGACAAACAAACTTCTTTTACATATATCATAAGTTTCTTAGGTTAAGTTGTTAATTATAGAAGGTCCTTGGAATGATTTTCATCGTTCTCTTCTCTGTTTACTAAGTTGACTTAGAAAAAAATTATGTTTCAGTGGTCAGATGAGTGTAAAAATAGCTTCTTAGAACCGAACACTAGGGTTACTATAAATCATGTTTTGAGTGTAGCATAGGGTTAAAACAGTTATATGATATGTTTTAAAGCATCAAGAGTCCGCCTTGGTTGTGTGACAATGCATTGAAGTAAGGTTATAGATTATTCTTCTAGACTACATAAGCTAAATCGGAAGAACTATCTTACTTAAGACCCCGAGCTTGCAACCATAGTATTTTCCCTAAATATTTGGAGGCATTACTTTTATGGTGCTCAGGTAGATATTTTCAAATGTCATAAAAGCCTTCAGTATGTGTTCACCTAGAAAGAGTAAAATATTTGCCAGAAGAGATGGCTTGAGTTCCTCAACGAGTATGACATCAAAGTGTTTTATCATCCTAGTAAGACAAATATAGTAGTTTATTCTTTAAACTGACTATCTATGGGTAGTGTAGCACATGTTGAGATAGAGAGGAATAAATTAGACAAAGATGTTCACTGGCTTGATCACTTAGAATTTTTCCTAATGAACATATCGTATAATTGTGTGTTTGTTTAGAATGGGTCTTAATCTTAATTAGTAGTGCAGGTTTAAGAAAATTAAGACAGTATTCCTCTATTACATCAATAAAACGGTGCAACTCATTAGTAAAAATTCAGATTTCTCCCAAGGGGGAGATAATGTGCTTCGCTACCAGGGTTTTTTATGTATTCATAAGGTGGGTGACCTTAGATTGTAGATCCTTATAGAAGCCCATCACTAAAAATATTATATTCGAGGAGATTCCACTAAGATTTACCGTGATTTGCAGGAAGTCTTTTGATGGAATGGTATGAGTG
The DNA here is from genome assembly GCA_027704765.1 of Solanum habrochaites. NCBI lineage: Eukaryota > Viridiplantae > Streptophyta > Magnoliopsida > Solanales > Solanaceae > Solanum > Solanum habrochaites. The sequence continues at coordinate 37,578,088 of JAKWJA010002498.1, read as the reverse complement.
TAGATATAGTAGATTTTTTTTCTAAGTACCCTAACTTTTACTAGGTGAAGGTAGAACATCAGATACCGGGAGTTATGAATCAAGAAATTTATATTCCTACTTGGAATTTGGAAGTTTTTTTTAAACATGGAGTTCATTATAAGTTTACCTCGTAATCGCAAACATCATTACTCTATTTGGGTAATGGTAGATAGAGTTACTAATTCTGCTCATTAATTGGTTGTTAATACTCCATATTTGGAGGAGGACTATGCCATGGTTTATATTTTAAAGATAATTAGGTTTCATAAAGGTCTTGGTACTGAGTTAAATCTTAGACAAACATTTTATCCACTGAAGGATAATCAGGTAGAGAATAATTTTAAGACTTCAAAGGACATAGTGAGATCTTGTGTTATCAATTTCACGGGAAGTTAGGATGATCAACTACCTCTCTTAGAGTTCTTCTACAATAATATTCTACCATTCTCGTAATTTGATGGACCTTTATGAAGTATTTTATGGGCGTAAGTGCAAATATTTTTATTGTTGGTTTGGACTAGGTGAAGCAGCTTTGATAGGGCAAAACTCGTCTCATGATATTCAGGAAAAAGTTAAGATCGTCAAAGATAAATTCTAGACATCCTGGAGGTGCAATAAGCCCTATACATTTGTAAGGAGAAGGGACTTTGAGTTCCACACTGATGATTGGGTTATCCTCAAAGTATCACCTATGAAGGGGGTTAAATCATTCAAAAAAAAGTTAGCTCAATCCAATATGTGTAGTAACTTACGGTATCTTAAAAAGGGTCAGTAAAGTTGGTCATTAGTTAGAGTTGTCAACGGAACTAACAGCAATCCACTCACTCTTTCATATTTCATTGTTAAAGAACTTTATGGGTGATCCATCCTTGTTGAAATTCTTGATAGTCATCTTTTAAGGTTGAGTAACAAATAAGACTCTTTAGTTATGGTTTTATGGAGGAGTCACACTCTTAAACGAGCTACTAGGGAAGCAGAAGCATCCATGAAGACCATGTATCCTAATATCTTTCCCTAAGATTCAATACCAGCCTAAGGTAATAGTTCCTCTCCAGACTCTCATATTACTTCTCTGTATTCAGTCTTAGTACATTATTCCTTCAGTTAGATGTGCATTTCAGTATCTTGGCCTATTCTTGGAACTTACTTCAGCGAGATTTTTATTAGACAAGAACAACTAAAAAATAAGTGAACCATGTTAGGGTTCATAAACCATGAAAACCTGGTATGTTGACCTGTCTGTTGTCCTACCAAGACCTAGACATGGTGGAATACAAAGCTATTCAAGGTTCGAGACTACCTTACGGCTTATGGGAACGAGGAAGAACGTCTGAAGCAAAGGTACTAGACAATGGAGCTCCACACATGTTTTGCTTTTAATAATTTGTCGTGGGAGCGTCGGTGAACCTAAGCAAGCAGACCACAAGACAAATTAAAGAACTACGATGTTTTTCATGGTCAATTATCCTTCACACGAAAAGGGGTTTGGCTCATTGTTAGGCCACCAAGAACTTGTTATCACTGTCCAGCAGACCATGACCCACTTGAAGGATTGTGGTCACTTTGATGGTTCATCATTGGCTTTGTGATTGACCCTATCAAATTTGAATTTAGGTCGAGTTTGTTGGTTTCCCTATATGTTAGACACCTAAGCTATGTTGTTAAACACCAAAAATACGTCGTACTAGTATGTTTAAGTTCTGTAACTTAGAAAAGGGATACTCCGAATTGATAATTCACAAAAATCATTAAAACATAGAGAAAAAGAAGAAGAAACAAGCGCCAATTTTCCAAACAACAAAGTATTCTTTCATGTTGTTTCCCAAAGTAGAATAATTTCTCCGTAGATTTCGTCACATGGTATGCGTTATTTCATTAGTTGATTCCTTTCACCCATTAGGCCCCTAGAGTTTAGTTAGAATCTTATTTTCTTATGTATTTCTTAGACATAGGGTTTCTAGATCATAAAGAAACTCTTATGATTTAGTTGTTGTATTGTTCTTAATCTTATTATCATGTCTTAGTAACATGTTTGCATAGCCTCTTTCACGTAACATGAAAATCCTAGATTTGTAGATTCATTTAGTTCATAAACTACACTAACTAGGATAGATAAAAATATATACATGCCTTAATTTTTTTTGTACACATTCTTGTTAGGAGTAGGCATAATACAAAGTTGGACAACGGTGAATCACCCTCATAGTCCTAAAACTACTTTCTCCCATTAATTAGGTCTCCTAAGTTGGGAATTAATTTTACTAATCACGATAGTCATGCCTTATCTTTATACCTCTAGAAAGGTATATTTGGTCCTCTTGATGGGGAATATATGTTTAACTAAATGTTCATCTCATGTGGTTTTATATCTCTTAATAGTAGCTCCCACAGTCAAACCCTAGTGCGCCTAACTAGGTTTCTAGATATATATCAGTATTCAGTTTCAATATGTTATATACTTGTTCATTGCATTCAGTTTAGTTCATGTTCCTTATATTTCACTAACTTCATCATGCTTAGATTATATCGTGTTTAGTATGCATATTTAAGTTATATGCCTGCTAAACTTTATCCAATCCGGTATGCTCACTATCTTTAAGGTACCAACACAAACTCCATGCTACATCTTTTCGGGGTTCAAGTCCTCAACATTCAAAAAATATTTATATCGATTTCTAATCCCTATTAAATAGTATCATTGGTGAGTCCTCATTGTTCGTGGATGATGTACATGTTATATTTCATTTGGTCTTCGTTTTATTTTATGTTTTGCTAAAGTTGTCTAGGGCAATGTTAAAGAATCTATATTCTGTCAAAGGTTTATTTAAAACATAATTTTTATTCAGGTTCAGTGTTACTGTGTATATTTAGTATAATTGACTATTGGTCAGTATTCATATACTCACACTAGTAGTGGATATTCCCCATAATTTAGTTTTATCTTATAATTATAACTTCAATATGGTTTTTATTATTTAAGTAAATTGTAGTATGCTTATGATAAGACAATTTAGGGTTAGTTTTGGGTCAATCGTGATCGTAGGTCTCATGTTAATGTCAAGGGGTATCCTCGGAGCATGAAAAAATTTGTATTTTAGCATTAGTGGTAAGAGTCTAAAGATGCTTGAAAAGTAGCACTAAGTAGAGTCTCCTTCTTGAAATTGAAGCATGCCACATCTATGAGGGGGAGGGTACAAAGTAATATACAAAATACTTCACTTTCATGCTCTTTTTATCGATTCTGGGTATTATCTTCTTTCTAACTCGATGTTATGTGTTTCTGGTCATGACTCCTCATCGATCTTACACAAGGAATTCTAATGCATGTAGCTCTAAGTAGTCCTCAAGTTCCAGACCATGAGGTTTTGAATGCAATATTTTGAAATAGTATTCAGATTTTTGTTCGGAGTGTATCCAACCAGAACAATCGACATTTTTTGGTTCCTCCAAATGGTAGTGGTGGATCAATGGAATATAGGGTCCATGTTTTTTTTTTGGATGAATCTGCGTGCGTTTCGAGGGTCGCAAGTTGGTTAAGTCCCCCCAAAACTTCATTGATGAGGTCAAGAAGATCTTCGGAGTGATATAAGTAACTAGAAATGATAGAGTAAAATTTGTTTCCTACTACCTTAAGGATGTATTTCACATTGGTTTACGTAGTAGAAGGAAAATAACGCTGAGAATCTTGCTTCTGTAACTTGGGAGTGTTTTACTTAAGCTTTCCTTGGTAGGTTCTTCCCAAGATATTTGAGGGAGGCTAATGGGTAGGAATTTATGAATTTTAGACAAGGTTCTATGTAAGTAAAAGATAATGTACTGAAGTTCACGCGACTCTATTAGTATGATCCGCATTTTGTTGCAGATCCTAGCGCACAAATGAGTAAGTTCCTTGAGTATCTTACTTGGTAAAGAAAAAGTGCAAAATGTTGTATTTTTTGAGGATATGAACATTTCTACGATCATGAATGATTCTCATTATATTAAGGAAGGTAATATTATATAACAAGATAAGGACAACAAAAAGGATAGAACATTCAACTATAAGTACTCTCAGTAGAAATCGGCTGGTGGAAATCGCTTGCAAATTCAGCAAAGGTCTTAGGTATATCACCTTCATCTTTAATATTCCATACCCGAGGATTCAACAGGATCAGAAAGATCAGGCATCAGGCTCTAAGTCTCCCAGAATTTTTTTTCATAATAAAACTAACCCATCTTGTCAAAAGTGTGGTAAGAACTATCCGGGCAAGTATCTTTCACAAGAGTAAGGATGTTTGGTTATAAATAAGATTGTCAAAAGTTGAGATATTGCCCTTAGTATAAAAAGGGGAAAAAGATTTAACAATAGTAGAGCTAAGTCTACAGCTCGTTCAACCCCAGTAGAGTGTTTCATCTCGTATAGGTGGCGGTCAGCACTTGAGCAGGTTATATGAGTATTTAGTGTAGATGACCATTATTTATTAGATCCAGTAACTACTCTTCCCTTGTAACTCCATATATAGGAGTGAACTTCTGTGCAGGTCTAGAAACTTTCTCAAAAACCGTCTGAGTCTCTACCGAGTTGGTAACCACGTTATAACTATACGAGTATACAAAAGTTACTCTCTCAGAGTCTCTCATTTCCTACCTTAAGTTTAGAAATATGATCTCTTATAGGTATCTTTATCACCTAGTAAAGATTATGTATTCCACCTTTCAAACCTCAACTCTTGATTTAAATCTAGTTGTAAATCAATTTCGAGACGTGTTTCAAGAAGATTATCCCTAAATACTCTTGAAAGGGAAGTCGTCTTCGAAATATATCTCCTTCCAAATACCCAATAAATTTTGATTACTCCTTACAAAATCAATCAAACTGAGCTTTAAGGAATCGAAAGAATAATTGAATGAACTTCTAGATAAAGTCTTCATTAAAACTAGTATTTCCCTATGGGGTGCATCAACGTTGTCCACAAAAAAGAATGATGGTTCTCCAAGGATGTGCATTCATGATATAATTGAACAAAGTCACATTCAAGAATAATTACCCTATCCCCGTGATTGATGACTTGTTCGACCAACTTCAGTGTGCTAGTTATCTTTGGTAAATAGAGCTAAAATATTGGTATCATTATCTCATAATAAAATATAGTGGTATTCAGAATACATCCTTCAAAATACAATATGATCATAATGAATTTGTAGTTATGTTTTTTTGACTAACATGTTCTCTTGTAGCTTTCGTGGATTTAATTATCATGATGCTCAAGCAGCATTTGGACTTTTTTTTATCATCTTTATTGATGATATCCTCATTTACTCTAGAAATGTGGAAGAGAATGCAAACTATTGAGGATTGACCTCCAAACTCTCACAGGTCGACAATTATTTTCTCTATTTAACAAATGTGATTTTTGTAACAAACAATTGCTTTCGTTGGGCATATGATGTTTGGTGAAGGGATTCGAGTGGATTCTCATAATATAGAGGCAGTGCAGCAATGACCAAGATCCACCTCTCCTACAAATATGATATGTTTTTTGTGTTTCACCTGTTATTTTTAATGTTCATGGAAATATTTTCATCCATATCTTCTCCATTTACTATTTTAACTCATAAAAAGATTAAGTTTCATTTGTTATATTAGAGTGAGAAGACCTTTTCCTAACTGAAAACTAGGTTGACTATAACTTTTGTTTTTACTCTTAGGGAGGATTAAGAAGATTCTATGATCTATTGTGATACATCAAGAGTTTGATTAGGTGATGTATTAATCTAGGAAGGTAAGGTTATTGCTTGTGCTTTTAGACAACTTAAGGTACACGTTAAAAACTATCTTATTCTCGAGATTGTACCAAACGTATTTTCCAAAGAGATTTGGAGATAATACTTGTATGGTGTTCACGTATGTATGTTCATATAACATAAGAGACTTCACTATGTGTTCTCCCAGAAAGAGTTGTTATTTACCAGAGCAAATGCCTTGGATTTTTCAAGGTCTATGTCATGAATGTGCTTTACCCTCTTGGTATTGCAAATGTAGTTAGTTGATGTTCTTAACAGACTCTCTATGGTTCACCAGCTTATTCGCTTAGGATTTTTCCTAATCAACATATTATATAATGGTGTGACGTTCCAAATGGGTCTAAATCCTCATTAGCAGCAGAGGTTAACAAAAAAAAGATGTTAATCCTATATTTCTCCCACGGAAAGGTGAAACTCATCAAAAGAAAGTTGAGATTTTCACCCAAGGGGTGATGGTGTCCTTCGCTCCAGGGTTGTTTATATGTTCCTAAGGTGGGTGAATTGAGACAACAGATCCATAATGAAGCTTATAACTCCAACTACTCTATTTATTTGGTGCCACTAAGATGTATCATGATCAGTGGGATGTCTTTTTAGTCAAATAGCATAAAAATGATATAAAAGATTTTGTGGCTAAATGTCGTTATTGTCAATTGGTGAAGGTTATTAATAAGAAACAAGGAGGTTTCAAGAAATATTCATTTCAACATGGAAGTGGTATGTGATAAACAACGATTTTATTATGTTTTTATATTGTGCTCGTAGAAAACATGGGGTAAGTGTATAGATTTAATAAGTCCACTCAATTTTTTGGTTGTTAAAACTATTGATTCAGTGAAACAATGCAAAATCATTTACATTAATAAGATAGTCATGTTTTATGGGGTTCCCTTTTCTATCATCCTTGATAATGGTCCTCAGTTTAACTTTCATTTATGGAAATCGTTTAAAAAATGTAGTAGTACTCAGGTTAATCTAAGCAAAACATTTCATCCATAAACGAATGGTAAGTTAGAGTGTACTATTCAGACTTAAGAGGACATATTGAGAGCTTGTGTGATCAATTACGAGGGAATTTAGGATGGACACTTGACTTTCATAGAATTAACCTATAATAATAGCTACATTTTGAATATTAAACTAATTTCTTATGATATATCATATGGGCGTATTTGAATATCTACAATGGGTTGGTTTGAAATAGGTGAAGCGGTCATGATAGGGAAAAATTTAGTTTATGATGTTATGAGAAGAGTTCAACTCATCAGATATTGACTTTACACATCATAGAGTCACAAAAAGTCCTATGAAGATGTACAGAGAATGGGACTTGGATTTCCAAATCAATGATTGGGTTCTCCTAAAAATATCATCGATGAAAATCATTTTGAGGTTTGGAAGGAGAGGGAATATGTGTAATGCCTCTAAAAACGAACTAGGTTAAAATAGAGCCTAACATGTGTATAACGATATTTCAAAGTCCTAAAATGTTTTATAAGAGTGTTTTGACGTACTATCTAAAGTTTCATGAACTTTGGAGGTCAAACATCCAAGAACCTCTATGACGTTTGAAAGGTTTGTCTTGAAACGACATATTGTGTTTTAGTGTTTTTCATTGAGGTTTGCTTGTTTGTTTTGGATGGAATTGATGTTAGGGGTACTAAATTCGTATACAAACATATTCGGGTGGGAAATATCCGGGAAAGTATCCCAAAGGACCAATTAAGGATCCTTGAGGAAGGACCCATCTTTTGGGCCAAGGTTGTCCAAACCAGCCTCACATACGAAGAGCATCGACGCCTAGTAGGGGAATAACGCCCCGTAGGAGGGAGGCGTTGGTCAAGACATAGCCTATAGATCTTAAGCTCCCAAATTCCAATCTCTGATCTCATCGATGGACTGCCATGATGATCCATTTGTAGACCTACGCCCTATCGATGGGCAGGCGTCGATTGGTTCTGAACCTCCACTCTACTTACTGTAAATTTAATGGGTGAATTGGTAAATTTAACCCACGTCCAAATAAATTTTTAGATGGTTTTTTAGGGATATTTTTTGTAAGAAATCATTATTCAAAATCAAATCCTACGTTTTCTAAGAAATTCTCTAGAATTCCATTGGATCCAAAACAGAAGATAGAGCTTTGATTATGATTTCATTGGTGATTCTTCATAAGCTCATCATCAAATTCGTGGTCTAGAATCTATGGGCTTCATCCTTGATTATATTTTCTTCAAGGATAAACACTTCAATGTGATTCATATAGTCTTTCAAAGATGAGCTTGTTCAATTTTGTAATCTATCCATGGGTTCTTGCATAAAATGTTTTCAATCATTCTATATTGATTGAATAGTTTTTAATTAGATTATTTGAACCTAAAAATCTATGAATGCATGTAATTCATGTAACCCTAGATTTGACTACTTTGTGGGTGAATTGATTATGTCTTACTACTATAGAATTTGTATGTAATTTGATTAGGGCTATTGAATTATGATAAAATCATTCTAGAATTATTAGTTGGCTGCCCTATATAAATTCATGTTGTATTATCTTTGATTCATTGTGTATAGTAATTATTGTGTTGAGTTGATGATCATGATAGTTGTTGAGGGCCTTGGCATATTGTGTGGATGAATTGTCTATGGATTGAAATCGTGAGGTTGGATTCATGGTATGTTGATCTAACTTTTTCTAAATTTTATAGTATATGCCTTACATGGTAATGATGTTTGGTATGCTCCACTTATGGTGTGTTGCTTATGTGCTATACTTGTGCTAATGTGGCTTTGTTGACATTACTTTATGAATATTGAATGATGTTGCCTCGTCGGATTACTTCAAGTATGATAGATTTATCATGATATAACTTAATTATGTGGATTGTATGAATGTCTTGATGACTGATGTGTTTACATGGAGTCAAGGCATGAGACATTCTAGTTGATGATGTATGTATTTAGTAGACTATAGTGTAGTTATTATGTGGAATACTTGATGTTGAAGTATGATGTTTCTTGATAGATAATATGGTACTTGTGATATTTAAAATGATTATATTATAGTACTGAGTAGGGTGACATATAAATTATGTTGGTTATGCCTATATGCATCTAGAATGATTTACTGTATGTGATATGATGAAATTTGTGTGTGTCTTGTTTTGGTACACTTGTGTCCCTTTCTTCATATATGTACAATATGAATCTGAGTTCTTGACTTAGTATGATAAAGCTTTTTAGTCGTGTATGTATGATTGACCTGTGACCTTGAGCATTATTAAGAAGGTCCTTTATGTGAAACCGTTAACTTTGTTGGAAGGTTATGATATCCTTGAAGTTGAAAGCTATAATTCTTTCCTTCTTATGTGAATAGTGGACATAGGGTTTATTGGATGGAATGACATGAAATCATCCTTAGGAATGTCATTGAGATATCCTATTGAACATTTTAGGTAGCCTTAGTGGTCCCACTTCTGTAAGGTGTAATGTGATTGGGTTGTAAACTAGATATGGAACCTCTTCATGTACTCCTTTGTTTAAATACTATATGTTAACAAAGGTTTTCACCGAGTGAGTATGTTTTGGGAAATAACTCTAGTTAAGGATGAGGATAAAGAACAAAAAAACCCTTCATATTCCTTTACCATGTGCCTACATGGGATGTGTCCTAGTTCTACCATTGGTTCATAGAAAAACCTCCAACTGAGTAGGTTCATGACTCCGGATTCCATGCATATATAGTATGGTCTATGTCGGTTATTCCTTATTCTCATCATATGGGATACCTACTAGTATTGGAGAAGTTCTATGAAGTTTAGTTGGTGGAATAGGATGCTATATAGACATTGCACGATTAGGGTTTGAAGATGTTAGTGAGTGAGTCCCTATGTCTTCTCCAAGAGTACTTGAATGTACCTATGTGATCAATGTCTCATAAATAACAAACAAAGATAATGACCTAAGTTGGAAAGGATGTTAATGAATAAGTTCTTACCTAGAGTAGTTTAAGGGTTGCTTAGTTAAGGTTGAAGGGGGCATAGGAATGGTCACTTCATGTCTTTGTCACGAACAGAGTATAGACCACAGACGATATCGGCGTCGTTGACCTCTCAGAGGTCGCAGACAATCCTACATACGTCATCATTACTTCATCTAGGTTAATTTTAGCTGAAAATTTGATCTTTTTGTTGCTTAGCATTCATATATAAAATCATAAACATTCACAATCAACCATCTAATATTAAGATCATCAAATGAAAGACATAGTTCCATTGCATTAAGTGTATACTTTCCAAAGTGGCACCAATACAATGTATAAAATAAGATGAGAAAGCAACGGAAGTGAAACATACTCCACTTACTCAAACATATATGTAACCTAAAATATAATGGGCAAGCATACTCAAAAGTATGAGGGCCTACTAATTTCGTATGAATGCTCCACATCTTGATAGCTTCAACGTTGACCTTTAAGCTCTAACGTCCACCTAAATTTGCACCACCTGTAAGCTCTAACATCCACCTAAATCTGCACCAAAAATGTAGAGTTATATCCGATTACTACACACTTGTACTAAGTATGGGTATATTAAAGCACACACTAAGGACATGTATGATTAAGAAGATCTCTCTCCTAACGATATGAGTTATGGAAAGTCAAGTCAGTGTACATGCAAAAATCGGATTAGGAAAGTCATGCCATTAGAGTAACATGCATCATCATACGTAATATATTGCACACATCATATGACATATTGCTTTTTAGCACATAACATATTTCATATCATTCGTCCATATGCCAGGAGACCTGGGAATCATTGACATGACATTAGGACTTCCCAAAATGAGGGCTCAACATATGCGACCTAAACTAGGGAGCCTTCTTTATCAAACACAGACTCGGCTTCATTCATTCAGACGTACTTTATTTTTCATTCTTCCATATACTAGTGCAACCACCAGTCATACCTGGGATGCATCTTAAGACTCTCATCCGGTTCGCTGTGCAATGACCAAGAATTACCTAGTGTCATTACTTAAGTTTAGCTCAATCCTAACACCTTCGGTATCTTTCATTTAATTATGTGCATTTGTTTAGTCTGACCTCATCCTTTCTTTGGGAACTTTAACCTAAACCAACATAGATCATGTGAGCATCATGAAATTCAGCATTTAATTCCATACCAAAAAGAGGTGGAACCATCGGCTAAAGTGACCCAAAACATGCTAGCGTATATAGGTAAACAAACCCTTCTAGAACCCTATATTAGCAGTATAGGTTCATAGACTAGGAGATATAAGGAGACCCATACCCTTCTGGATGGACAATTTCATTTCATGAGAATTACACAAACCTCTGCCTTCTCGAAAGAAGGAATCGCAACTCATAGCTAGCCAATCAGTGCTCAGTATAAAGTTCCATTACATTCATCAGATACATCATGCAAGTTTGCTTCTACCATGAGGCATCATATCTCATTATATGATTTCTCATATCATCATTAGTATTAATTATTCTCTAACTTTATTACTTTCATTAAAGTGTTAATAGAGACTTGTCTCTTCATTAACCTTACACTTTGATAGGTGAGTACGTCTTGGTAACATTTACTTAAGATCATTTGAGATTTCTCTCACCTTTCACGTTATGTTCTTATCAATTTGTCACCATGTTCATTAACGTTAGGACATTTACTCTTCATAATTACTCACCCCTTTTACGTAAATGTTCATTTCATCTTATGACAATACACTTGGCCCTTTAATGAGTGTCACATTCTTACCTAACCCCTATGGGGTTTCGTCATATCTTCACATAACATCTTAGTTTCACTTACTTTTTAACGTATGCTAGACTTATGAGTCAACACATACAAGCCATGAGGCTTATTTCATAGTTCGTCTAAGTGATCCATATTTACCCAAGATTATGTGGTCCAATACTTATGCCTCTTGTAGGTATGACAAGATATCAATTTAGATTCTTTGATGCAGCATTTGTTAAATATTTGTTCACGTACAACTTATGTGTAAATACGGTATTGGGAAAGGGAACCCAATTTTGAATCCCATGAGTAACACTTAATTTTATATTAAACTTGGTAATTGCATTTTTCATATTTGGAGGACCCTAGTTGAATCCCATTTGTCCCATAATATTTCCTTTCTTTTACTCCTCTCTTTCTCGTTTAAGGCAAGGAGGTTGTGGGATCAATCCTCCACAAGCTCATTATTTTTCTCTGAATTAATCTGTTAACTTTCTCACCTATGCAAGAGGTTGTGGGTTCAATCCCAACTCACCACGTTTGTTTTTCTCCTTTATATTTCTCCTAACTCTGTCATCTACTAAAGAGGTTGTGGGTTCAATCCCCACTCACCACATGTATTTTTCTTCTTTATTTTTTCTCCTAACTCTCTCATCTATTATAGAGGTTGTGGGTTCAATTCCCACTCATTACATTTATTTTTCTCCTTTATTTTTCTCTTAACTCTCTCATCTATTCAAGAGGTTGTGGGTTCAATCACCACTCTCCACATCTATTTTTCTCCTTTATTTTTCTCCTAAACTATATCATCTATTCAAGAGGTTCCCGGTTCAATCCCCACTCACCACATTTATTTTTTATTTCAATTTTCTTATGAAATTTTTATGTAATTTGCATTTGGTGGTTTCAATCCCCAATGACCTCAAATTTTAAATAAAATTTTAAAACATAGATCCAACTCCAAAATATAGGTCGAGACCAACATTTCCAGCAAGCTGGAAATTCCTTCCTCTTTTAATTCCTTTTTCTCTCATTTTTTTATGTTGAATCTTGGTATATTACGTGTGACACTTATTCAACAACATTACACTTATATGAACATCACACTTTTAACATATTCCTACACTTAAAATATAACAGTTTAACAAGTAAATTTCAGGCAGCAACATAGTTAATTTACAGAACATCCACACTCTAACAATTATCGTAAAAGAATTTTTCGGAAAACATCTTTCATTCCTTACATAATTTTCAAATAAACATTCGAACACCTAATCACAACTAGACCTAAATTTCTACCTGAAGACATACAACCGCATGCTTTGAAATCTTTCAAGGAAATCTCATGACAGGGGCTGCAACGGGGCAACCTTAATTTCTTGTTTGGAATTTGAAACTGAACTTATGGTCTCTGGGAGGGACCAGAGAGAAGAAAACCCTACCCTAATGCTCAAGACTTGTTTCATGCTGCTTATTTCGAAAAAAAAAATATCCATTCCTCACCACTAAAAGCCAGAACCAAATCCGCGAGAAAATGTTGTTTCATTTTTCTTTTAGCTTAGCTTTCATTTGAGTTTTTGTTGTGTAAGTTCTGCACGAGTAAGAACTATAATTTTCCGTTCCCTTTTGCTGATTAAAAACAGCGTGAGAAGTAGGTGATAGACCGTGAGAATGAGATGATTAGGAATTAGGCATGATGTGGAACGATCACTGGGGGACTCCCAATCTTTATTATATTATTATTTTAGTATATTATTATTATTATTATTTTATTATATTATTGTTCTTCTTATATTATTATTAATAAGTATTTTATTAAAAATCTGATTTGCTTTAATTGAATCATCAAATTAATATTAATTAATTTTTACTAATTCACTAAATACAATAACTCAGTTAAATTATTGCTTCCATCAAGTCTCAACCTGGCTGGGCTTAATTTTTTCTTAAAGGTACATTTTGCCACCTTTACCAAATTGTTCCCCTTGACCATATTGATAATTAATTAATTAGGATAATACAAACTACCCTTACGTGTAAATACATTTACCCTAAACCCTCCAAACATAAATGCTCCCTTTTTAAGTCAGAGTTAAGAACTCATCCAGGTAAATCTTCTATTCGGGTTCCCTACATGGCTGGTACCCAACCTTTCCTAGCTCAACTAACTCACAAGTTAGTTGGCTTGGCTGTTGCAGAGTTCGGAGGGTCTGGTTCTACGCGCATCAATCCGTGTAACCCGGTCTAATCTAAGGCATTCTAGTATACTTTAAACATACTAGCGTAGTCATTTTTAGGGTTTTGTTATATTATCCGCCCTCCCCCCTTAGGAAAATTTCATCCCTGAATGACACACACCACCGTTAAATAAGAGTGGGATTTTCGAAAATATTATTACATCTTGAGACTTTAACTTTTTGTGAATTTCTTATTACCCACTTACTCCTTGATAGTGCATATTATTTCAGCAGTTTGAGCTTCGTATTTGAGAATTTAGAACTTCCCTTCTCAATCACTATTAACTTATGCACCCTGACACTCATGCCACACAAAAAAATTCATGTCCACCCTATACAAAAACAAAAACATTAAATGCAACATAATTCATTTTACTCACATAGTGCATTAGTACACATACAATTTTTGGACTTCAACACCAAGTTGACTATTACATTACAAACTTAGATTTCTTAAAAAAAATCAGCCTTAGGAGGAGTCTCTAACCCTTAGAAACTTTTGTTGGCTTAAGATTTGAAATTATATGATTGTGCTTGGATGATCCATGCCTTGCCTCATTTATACCCTATTCTCATTTTGCATCTGAAACTCATACCGTGGTTTGATAGTCATTACAAGCATAACACCTTATGCAAATCCATACCTAAGCTATTCAAATGCTCTACACCATGGAGAATAATGATTTTAACATATTAGGAGGTGCTGTGCACATCCTTGAATGTACTATAGCTCACTTAGACTAAGGAACTCCTTCCTAAACTAGTATCATCAAAGCATACAACATAAATAAAAACATAAGTCACATAACTCAGCAACAAACATGATGACTCCAACATATTAACTTCATACTAGTGCATAAAATCATACACATGTAAAACTAATTTAGGCTACGCACTCGAGACATCACCAAAGGTGTCTTACCCTACACCCCTAGACTTCAGTGCGAAGAATCGTTGCCTCCTTGGAATCTCTTCACCTGGACCATTCGACTGAACTTTCTCCTTCCCTTTTTCTCGACCTCTCATATTCGGACAATCCTTAATCATGTGACCCGGTTTTCCATAATTGTAACAAGCGTAAGAGCCCCTCCTACACTCTCCTACATGAAGTTTGCCACACTTCCTACAATGTGGCATCTCCTGAGGTGTATCTACTTCACTGTTTCTCTTAACTCTTGGCTCTGAATCCCAATTATTGCGACCCTTGGATGAACTTGATTCCCCTTGGTGGGAGATTCCCTTCATAAACATGGTCTTATCCCTAATTTAAGTATTACTCTTCCTTGAAAAATTCTTATCAACTTGCCTTGACCGTTTCATTGCCTAGTATGGTTCCTCTTCCTTCTTTACTCCACTTGTTGGACATAACCAATAATTCTGGAAAGGTCCATGCTATCATGTAGAATAGATGACCTACACTCCTCCTCGAGATCCTCAGCAATCTTAGATCTAGTATAAATGGGAGGATTCAACCTCGTGATGTCCCTTAACCTGCTAGCCATGGTGCTGGAAGGTGGGTTCTTCCTGGGAACACCTTGTTGCTCTGCCTAGGTTGTCATAGTCTGAGCTTTTAAGGTAATGGCTTGGGCCATATGTACCAGGGTTTTCCTCACTTCTCCATCTGTCAAATTAGTTGGGCTAACATGCATCTTTATTCCAGCAGCAGGGGCATGGGGAGGAACTTCGTTTCCCCAAGCAACTACTTCTCCTCTTCTCTAACCAGCGTTCCTCCTTGTTTTCATTTTCATAAAAAGTAGAATTGATGTTAGATATGCTCATAACACCAAGGAATCAGACATTAGAGAAGGCACGATAAGATCAGAAGAAGGGAATTTTCCTACACATCATGCGGTATCTAATTTAGGATAGTGGTTCACTTCACTACCATGATATAGAAACTACTCGATGTGGTTGATGTGAACTTATTATGGTCGAAATTTAACCTAATTCTTTGATACAACCTTTGTCACGACCGGAGTGTAGACCCTAGACGAGCCCGGCGTCGTTGACCTCTCAGATGTTGTAGACAATCCTACATAGGTTATAATTACTTCATCAAGGTTAATTTTAGCGGAAAATTTTGAACTTTTTGTTACTTAACATTCATATAAGACATTTTATTTAAACTCATAAACGTTGACAATCAACTATCTAAAATTAAGATCATCAAATTAAAGAAATAATTCCATATTGCATTAAGTGTATACTTCCCAAAATGGCACCAATGCAATGTCTGAAATAAGATTACAAAGCAATGCTAGTGGAACATACTCCACTAACTCAAACCTATATCTAAGCTGGAATATAATGGGCAAGCTTCCCTCCACAAGCATGAGGGCCTACAAACGGTATGAATGTCTTTCACGTCTTATACAGCTTCAGTGTCCGACCTGTAAGCTCGAACGTCCACCTATGTCTCACCTAAGAATGTAAGTTTTATGGTATTAGTGCACACTTGTCCTTAGGTTGGGTATATGGCAAGGTCACACCCAGGAACATGCAGGAATTAAGAAGAGCTCTCTCTAAAAGATATGAGTTCTGGAATTCACTAAGTGGGAGTTGCCACAGCAGATTAGAAATCATTCCATACTATAAAATGCAACATCTACGTAAATATTCCTTCTTAGGCACATAACCTAATTCTATCATTTGTCCATTTTCCATGACACCTGGATCATAGACTTGAATTAGGACTTCCTCAAATGAGGGCTCAACAGATGGGACCCCACTCAACTAGGGATCCTTCTTTAGCAAACACAAAGTACGCTTCTTCCTTCATACGTACTAGGCTAGGTCCTTTTTCATTCTTTCATATGCTAGTGCAACCTCAGTCATACTTCAGATGTATTCGACTCCTCGGGTTCCTCTGTGCAATGACCAGGATAACCTAGTGTATTACTTATGTCTAGTCACCTTTTGATATCATATACTACCCTTTGTATCGTTCGTTTCATGATGCATTCGTTGAGGTTGGCCTCATTATTTCTTTGGGAACTTTAACCGAACCGACATAAATCAATTATGCATGAATACAGTTTTTTAACCCCACACAGATAAAGGTTGAAGCAACTGGCCAAAGTGACCCAAACCTTATCTTATTAGGTAACAAACCTGCGAAACCCTATATTAGTCATTATATGGTTCGTAAACTAGGTTATAAAAGATTCCATTACCCTTCTGGACGGACAGTCCTAATCTCCTGATAATTAACGAACCTCTGCCTTCCGAAAGAAGGATTCTCAACTCATAGCTGTCCAACAAGTGCTCCAGCATAACATCCATTACATCCTAAATACCTCAATAGAAGCAGCTTCTAAATGAGCTACATAGCTCATTAGATGATTTTCTCATCTTCTCTTAGTATATAAGTGCTTAACGTCAATACTTTCATTAGAGTGTTCATAGAGACTGGTCTCTTCATTAACCTTACACTCTAATAGGTAAGCACGTCTAGGTACCATTTACTTACAATCATTAAAGATTTCTCTCACTTTTAACATTAGCTTCTTATCAAGTTGTCACCACATTCATTAACTTTAGAACATTTACTCTTCATAATTACTCACCCCATTTACGTGAATATTCATTTCATCGTATGTCAATACACTTATCCCTGTAATGTGTGTCACGCTCTTACCTAACCCCTATGGAATTTCATCATCTTTTCACATAACATTTTATTTTCAGTACTATTAAACGTATGCTAGAATTATGCATCTTGTAGGTATGTGATATATCGTGGTTTCACGGTATTATTAATACTTTTCCTTATGTTTAGTGTGTCCAAAAGCTTTTTTGTGCTAATTTTTATATAATTTTCTTTTTATTTTGTAGGAAATCTTTCCAAAGCTGAATGCGGGTAGAGTTTGATCGAAGAAATGGAGAAGAACGCACCTACGTAGCTTATGACGATCTTCGTGGCTTCGTGAGGTCCGTCGTGCTTGTGCCGGTACGTCGGTGGCAGCGTAGTTCAGCTTGCTAAGGAAATTGTGTAAGTCCTGGCCAAGTGGGTTTACGAAGCTTGTGACGGTCCTTCGTGTCCTATGACGGTTCCGTCGTGCTGTTCGTCATGAATTCTTAAGATAATCCCACACCCATATTCCAAGACTGATGTTTTTGGAACGAAGACCCTCGACGGAACGTTTTGCCTATGACGGTTCATTAATACTTGGCCGAAGAGGGTACTGAAGAACCAGCAGAAAAATTTCATAAATTATGGACCGACAGAGTCATGACGTCCGTCGTGACTGACGAGTCCTTCCGCCGAGTTCCGTCGACCCCAGCCGAGTTTTAGAAGATTCCAGCAAATAGAGTCCTTTTTTTAATTAGGGGTTTATTTTTTATAAATAGTGCGAAAAACCTCATTTTTTAGTGTTACACCTGATTGTTAGACATCATTGTTTTTTTGTTTTTAGACTTTTTGTAATTTTTTGTGTGGTTTTAAATTTATTTTTATTTTTATTTTTTTTATTGGAGATTCTGATAATCATTAACTTTTTGTGAGGCATTATTCTTTGAATTCTTGCAAGTGAATTATTGGTATTAATCACGCAACTTTCGGATATTACTCTTTCTCATTGGAATTAAGTACTAATATTTTATTCAATATATTTGAATATTGTGATTTGACTCTGAGTAACTTACCTCAATAACTAGGTTTGTGGAACCATAGGCCAAATAATGAGAATAAAACCTAACTAAAAATAAATATTTGAGAGTTGTTTGCATGTATTAATAATTCTTTCTCTTAGAAGTCTTTTTACTGATGGCCAACGTCAACTCTCCTTTAATGCTACTTGTCGGGCCCAGGAGTAGATATCGGTAAAGATTGTCAACATAGATTTAGTGGTTTTATCATCTAATAGCTAGTATTGAATTGTACGAGGTAATAACTTAGCAAAATATCAATTGATGCTTACTATGAGGTAAAGATAAGGGTTAGGAAGCAACCCACGTAGCCAGACCAGGGTGCGGAGTGAGATTTTCTAGATGCCGGACCAAGGAATTTTGTAAATAATATACTATCACTTGCATAAAGTACTAGTAAAGAATTGTTATAGTTAGAATTAATCAAGTTATTGAACCTGTGGGAACACGTAAAACCTATTTCTTTGAAGTAATTGATTAAAATCCAACATTCAAAGCTGTTAAGTATCTCTTTTCATGCGTTATTATTCATTCCATTTGAAGTAGAAACCACCCTTTTTATTGTTTTTACTTTCCAAGAAGTCATTGACCAAACAATTAATAACAGGTTGAAGTTAGTCTAGCACTATTGCCCTCGGCGAATGATCCACCTCACTAGTTGGTTATTTACTTGACCGACCTCTTACTTCTTATTTGAGAAGTAAGTTTTGATCGTATAAAAATTTTTGGCGCGCTTCCGGGGAATATAGTAGTTTTAGATTAACTTTGAAACTTATTACTATAGTTTAGTTGCAATTTTTCTATGATTTACTTTGTTATATTGTTTTTGATTTTTTTCAAATTATCCTCCTGTGTAGGCCCAAATACACGGAGAGGAAAGAACCTTCGTTTCCCTACAATCACGAAATAGAGCGTACACTGCGCAATATGATGTATCAAAATTGTAATAATGATGATAACCTACCATAACATCCCACGCCGGTTGATGGTTCATTGTCAGATGTTACCCGATGCTCCGGTGAACACCATAGAGGGGACCAATCCCATACCACTCCCGAAAAAGCATACTACAGAGGCTATGATACATAGCAGACTCCGCTGCCCCTGTTTTGCCGCTCTACCCCATAGGCACACTTTTTGTGGTAACTAGTAGCCTGCTGCATGCGCCTGCCGAGAGGTTTTTTCGTGCTACCCTCTAAAGATCCCCATGCCCAATATAGCTAGGTAAGGGAATGTGTAAAAGTTGTGTAGGGAGTCCTGATTGATTTAGATTAATAGGTCCTCAGAGGTTTCCCTCCTCTCTCACTGAGGGAGAGTTGTAGTGGTTCACTGGATCGTGAAGGTCAATGAACCAAGGTCGACTTATGGTAACAACATCGTGATGTCATTATGTCCGAATTGAAACTACAATCGCGAGAACACTTCACACGGGTAACTATGGTAATAGAAAACGACAGGATGGACCCTATGTTTTCCTCCTCACAATCGTGAGTTCTCCTAGGGATGTGGAGGTAGTATGTCCTCGAGTTGAGGATATGTTTCATAAAATGATGAGAGGTTCAATCTAGTGATGAGCACAATAAAGAGTTGAGGGGGGAATGATTTTTAGCGGGTATTGGGAAACGTTTGATACACATGACAATATCGATAAAAACTTGATTTCAATTGGCCCAATTATCTGCAAACTGTGAACACATAGCAACGGGCCTTTCCAAAAAGCAATCACTGTCCAAAATCCAAAATGATTGAATTGGTAATTTTTTTTTTTTTTTTTTTTTGTGTTTGCAGATAAGCTACTCGCGTGGCAAGCAACCAGTTACCCACCTATTCCATCGAATAGAAAAGGTGACAGAAGATACTGATACGTGTAGATGTTGATTGGGTGAATTAGATATAACACTGCAAAGATTCTGACGTGCCTTAAAGTAACCCCATCCTAGGCTCACCCCCCTTTCCTCAAAGAATTGTTGAAACAGACGGAGGATGGTAAATATCGGTGTGTTTATAACAATGTTGAAGGCAACTTCTATCATCTTACCTTTGGTAAAGCTTTAAACATATGAAAACCGTACGCCAAGTTTATGAAAGAATCTCGGTCACAAAGACAAGATCGGTCACTTTTTAGGATATATAGAATGCCGCATTGTAGTGCTATAGCTATAAGATCTCTGGTCTAAAGAAAGAAGATTCGGTGCGTTCACTATTTCCCTTGTACAATCGGGCTATTACATTTTTTGGCGAAAGCATGTAAAAAAAAATGTATCTAGGGCAAGCATAATCTCAATGCTCCTCCGATTTTACAAGAGTTAGATTTGGGTGATCCAAAGACCACTCAATGCGGATACTGATTTCTGATTCCAACAGTAAAAAGGCCTTTAGGTTACTCCACAATGTGCAAGTAAAAGTGGAGTCGTCATATTTTCGGCTATTTTTGTTAGTCTAGATTGTTAAATCGATTTTGAACTGCCCATTTTCTTGGAGGCCATTCCCTTCCTATGGAAGAGCCTTAGTAGACTGGAAAAGGGGCATAAAAAAAAAAAAAACAAAGATGACATTTCGGTTGAAAAATGAGGAGTGGAACTTTCACATATTAGGTCCATCATGGCAGAGTGGTGACTTCCATCTGTATCTGCTATATCCAAACCATGGTTAAGTACACCTCTAAGACACAAATTCTAGACGCTAGTGTAGAAGCATTATCCGGCTGATAATGACTTTTGATACGAAATTGCATTGAAGAGTATGAAGTCATTAGTCGCGGCTCTTTGACCGAGGTGATGCGTCGGTTTAAACCGAAGAAATATGATCTAGATATGAACAGAATTGCGGAGTCCCCACCCGCGAAACCATCTATAGAGGGGCTCCAAAATTAGAACTTAAAGCTTCTCCCACCTCATCCTTCAAGTATGAATTCTTAGGAAATGGTGACACTTTGCTATTATCATTGCATCAACCTGAATGAACAACAAGTTCAGAGTTTTGGTGGGTGCTAAAAGGTTCAAACGAGCTATTGTTGACTATTGCAAACCTTATGGGATCTCCCCTGTATTTTCTCTCATAAATAACTCATTCCTGATCATAAACCAATATGGAAACCAGATACTCTAATCCTCCTATGCAAGAGGTCCGGAAGAAGGAAATCATTAAGTGGGATTGGATGCAAGAAGTATCTATCTCAATCGCCGATAGTAGTTGGGTATGCCCGTGTCCATTGTGTACCTAAGAAGGGGTAATGTTGTGTCCCCAACAAAAAAATGAACTTGTTCCAATGAGACCGGTTACTGGATGGAGGGTGTGTATTTATTACCGCACACTAAAATATTGACTGAAAAAGACACTTTTCTTATGCCCTTCATGGATCAGAAGTTGGATATACTTGCCGGAAAAGGTGGTACTTTTTTCTTGATTGAAATTCGGGGTATATTATGATTTCTATTGCACAAAAACAAGAGAAAACGCAATTTTACTTGTCATGAGGACCTTTGTCGTTCAGAAGAATGTCGTTTGGTTGTGCAAATGCCCAGCCACATTTCAGAGATGTATTACTCTATATTTTTCTACAGATGGAGGATACTATGAAGTTTTTATGATTTTTTCTGTGGTTGGTGATTCATCGAGCGGTGTTTGACCATTTATGTGAGTTCCTTAAGAGATGGAAGACTGCAATTTAGTAGTACACTGGGAAAAGTGTCTTTTCATGGGGAAAGAGGATTGGTGTTGGGGCATCCGCTTTTTCAGAAGGCAGATAGGTTGCTCGAGATAAAGTCGAGTAATATTGGAACTTCCCTACCCGTCTCTGTTTAAAGGTGTGTAAGCTTTCTGGGCATGCGGGTTTTACAGAGATGAATCAAAAGACTTTTTAAAAGAGTGAACACCACTGTGAAAACAGGTGGAGAATAGATTGTAAATTTTTGTTTTGATGAATCCTGTCTTAAAGCATTCAGCTAGCTAAAAGAAAATTTATGTCTGCTCCTATCATTAATTTCTCCGGATTGAGAACAGTCCATTTGAGGTAATGTGCGATGCTAGTGGGTGGCTCTTTGTGTCGTGATTGTTGGAAAGAGAAAGAACATACTCCTCACCCCATTTACGTTGCCTATTACAAGCCCTAATGAAGCTCATAAGAAACTACACAGTAAACCTAGCAACAACTCTTACAATATTCTTTGCTTTGAGATTTCGCTCCAATTTGCTAGGTACAGAGTTTAGTGCATACTGACCCCTCAGTCATTGGGATATCTGATGCGAAGAAGATGTAAACCTATGGATGATTCCTTGGTATTCCTGGCTTACAGAATTTTACTTTAGTGATGGATAGCAAATGACTAAAAACAGTTGCTGATCACTTTGTCTAGTTTCCCTAAAGGATGAAGCTATGAAAGAGTTAGGGATAAGACGACATTGATGTACTTTCCCCGATAGCATGTATTGTCCTGCTTCACACAGACTTGATCCATGGTTCGAGATTTGCAAACTACTGACAGTGATATTGTAATCAGACTTGTCCCTTTCGTCAAAGAAAAAAGTTCATGTACGATGTGAAGAAGTTCATTTGGTATGAACCATACTTGTATAGGAGTTGTGTCGACAGGCTTATTCGGCGTTGTGTGCCAGAATGTGAGATGTTGAGTATGTTTGAGGCATGACATTCCTCACCCGTTGGTGGACATCACACTGGTTTTCGAACCGCTCATAAGATATTACAATGTGGTTACTATTGCCAACTCTTCATCAAGATGCTCATGAGTTTGCTAAAGCATGTGAAAGATGCAAACGAGATGGCAGCATTTCACGAAAGCAAGAGCTCCCTCTAAACCCCATTCTTGTGATTGAGTTATTTGACGTTTGGGGTATTGACTTTATGGGCCCTTTTGTGAGTTCTCATGGAATGAAGTACATTCTAGTAGCATTTGATTATGTATCTAAATGGGTCTAAGCCATTTCCTGTCAAACATTAAGGGAAGAGGTCCTAATGCATTCTTGAAAAAAGAATATATTCCTCATTTTTCACCCTAGCCATTATTAGTGATGGGGCCACCACTTCTGCAACAGATGTTTCAAGGGGTTATTGGAGAAAATATGGGGTTCGCATAATGTGGCCACTCCTTACCACCCTCAACTAGTGGGCCATTTAAGTGTGGAATCGGAGATCAGACAAATATGTGTCAAAAACATTGAACGCTAGTACAAAGGATTGGTTTATGAGGCTTGTATGATGCTCTTTGGCCTACCCGACAACATATAGACTCCCCTAGGTATGTCCTCCATAAACCAACTTTGGTAGATGGGAAAGATTTCATCTTCAGTTTTTAGTTACGGCATAATCCATGGGGCTATGAAGAAGTTGAAAAATGGATGTGAGTCTAAATGCAGAGCAACGGTTAAATGGGGTTGATGAACTCAATGAATTTAGCCTGAAAGCCTTATGAAAGCCTCAGCCCTATACAAAGAAGAGATAGAGTAACCATGACAACAAATTGAAAAAATGAGGGTGAATGGTCGGTGATTTTGTTCTTTAATTCAATTCAAGTTGAGCTGTTTCCGGGCAAGCTCAAGTTCCCAAATGGGACTGGTCCTTAACATGGTTACCCAACTATTCCTCATGGAAAAGTTGATTTGGAAACTATGAGGGGTGTGCGGTCAAGGCGAATGCCAACGCATAAAATCTATTTCGGCATTCTGTATCGGCGATGAGTGATCGAGGCATACCATCTTGATTGAATCTTAGTAATCAAGTGTCCCCAGTTGTGCTGGGCAAATTAAATCAGGCGCTTGTTGGGAGGCAACCCAATACTTATAGTCTTTTTGGTAATGGTAGCATTTTTTCTACTAATGGGTTTTTAAATTTGTAGGCACAATCACAGAAAGTCTGAAAATAGTTTTACTCACAGCATCACTAACGGGACCCATCGACAACCCGTTGAAGCCTGCGACGGACCGTCTATTCATCGGTCGTACAGTACTTTCTCTGTTATTTTCAAACTAGGCACACACTGTGGAACCACTGAACGGGTCGTCACACATGCGACAAGACGTCGTTGGTGAGCGCGCGTGAATAATTAGGCATACCCGACCCTACCGTTTGGATTGTATTAAACTTCACATTTACAGTCCCAGCCCCTCATTTCACCCCATTCCTTTCATTATGCCCCCAAATTCATTCTCTTTTCAACTTCCAACTTCTCTCCTTCGATCATTCTCCCCCCCACAATTCTTCAAAGCCCTAAAAGTTGTTAATCTACTATTCGGACTACTGATGTGTGGTGTTGCCTGACCACCGACTATTTTGTCCTTTGTTTTTTCCTCTCCAATTCTAGTATGTGTCTCTAATTTCTACTCATTTATCTTGCATTTTGTTTTATTAGTTAGTATAATCTTTGTTCTTAGTCATAGTTTTTCTTTTATACTGCTTCGTCTAACCTAGTTAACTATTTTGAAATTCCCATGTTTACAACCCTAGACATATATGTTTTTGCATTACTAGTTTCCTAGGTAGTTGTGTTAGACAAATGTAGGTCCAAAACACTACAAGTTTGATGTGGGTTCATCGGGGATGCATGGGGTACCCCCACTTCTTTCACTGATCTACAGAACGAGACCCCGATGACGGACTGTCGTGCTCACGACGGACCATCGTAGGGTCTGCTCCAAAAGCCCTAGCACCCTATTCCAACGGACACATGTGGTCCGTCCTGCACAACCGTCCTGGTTGTCAAAGACTCCGTTTCTTAGTGTCTCTCTCCATTTTTCCAAGTGTCCTTCAATGGACACATGTGACAAACCGTCGCACCCATGACGTTTCGTCCGGCATGACCGCTATGATGGTCAGAGACCCCTCTCCTAAGGGTCTCCATAATTTTTTTTATGTGTCCTACAACGGACCGTCGTACCCGTGACGGTCCATCCTGCACATACCCTCATACTAGTCAGAGACTCTCCTTTAGGGTTCTCCATATATACGTAGTTTAATTAAAACAATACTGACCCCATGACGGTCCGTCATATTCACGATGAGTCGTCACCAGGCAGTCGTGTGTCACAGTTACTATAGTAATGACATACTATTTTAATTGTTTTTGTTGTTTTGCTTGTTTTGTTTTCCACTTCTCATACTAATATTTATCCTTTATAGGTATTATCTACGATGGCACTCAAGCAAGATCAAATCTATGCACATGGGCGATCAAAATTTGTCTCCCCGTCTGCCCGCATGGTCAGCGGCTCTGAGGATGAGCGTGACCCCGAGTATGTGCCCCCAGGCACTTCCACCCCTTCCCGTGCTGCACGTGCTCCTAGAGCCACACACAAAAAGGTGGCATCCGACATAGTCACTACCTTACAGTCTGATGAGGAGCGCACACTGACCGGCACACCTTCTGGGTCAGCCACAAATGAATAAGGAGTGTCTAGCTCCTTAGGAGTATCGTGGTCAGAGGAAGCCTCCGGCTCTGCTGAGGTTCCCGCACCCGCCACCGCTGCAGTGTCGACCTCGTATGATAAGGCTGACAGTTCGGCTTCCACACCAGGTTAACCAGCTTAAGCCGCCACCCCATCCAATGACTAGCCCAACCGGTGGTGTGTCACGGGCAATTTCAAGTCCACTCCGACGCCAACTTCCTGACTTATAAAGGAGTGGCGACTCGAACACTCACCTTGGAGCGGCGGGTTTTTACAGGTAGCCTCCCGACGATGCCTGAGATCCACAATCTCTTCACCAGGCATCGCTTGGAGTGGAAAGCACGTCCTTTGGGACGTTAAAGTGAAGAAATGGTCCGAGAGTTCTACACATCCTACGTAGAGACTCTCCGATCGTAGATAGATAGGTGGGCTGCCCCCTCTAAACAGGCCCTACAGGAGCAGGTCCTAGTACGGGGCGTACAGGTTTACATTTTCCTGCCTGGCATCCACTGGTTTCTATACGGCGAGGGTGCTGATGTTACTCGGACCCCTCTCACTGCCGAGTTCGACTACCGCTGGCAGATAGTTAAAGATGTCCAATTCCTGCGCGAGCCATCACTGAGAGAGACCACCAAGAAATGGATGGCCCTGCACCTGTCAGTTGATGGAGAGGGTGCGGACTGGGTGACTAAGCCAAATGGGGCCATCAAGAAGACCAACCTCACTTTAACGGTGAAGTTCTTGTGGCTGCTTGTCCGTCACTGCTTTTCCCCCACAGCTGCTGATAATATCGTTACATGGGATCGAGAAGTGTTGATGGCGGCTATGATAGCCGGTTTCGAGGTGGACATCGCGTGGCTTCTACAGGCAGTCATGCATGAGAGGGCATTCAAGGTCACTACTACTTACCCTTTCCCGTGGATGATCTTCGCTCTGTATAGGTCCACAGGTGAGCCTATATGGCACGTAGATCAGCGAAAGACCCCGCAGGGCACTATTGACGTCAGCCTCATTAGAGAGGAGACCAATGAGTTGGATCCACGCAGAGGGCCCCGCCAGAGCTACCCTTACATGCTGATATGGTAGCCCGGGCCAGCACGGCTACACATGCAGCGTCCACGGACACTACGCCGGTCGAGTCTATACCGGGTAGTAGCACTGCCCCGAGCTCCTCTCGCACAGCCCCTCTACCGGCACTGGTCCCGCTTGCTAGGGTCCAAAAATTAGAGGCGCAGATGGCTATACTTCTACATCATATTCAGCCGTGGATGCAGAAGTCTATTATTGAGTCCGAAGAGCGCCTAGAAAGGAAAATGGTACAGTATAAAGAGCAGAAGATCGCTGAGGTTAACCAGCGCTTGGACGCCTTTGAGTTGAGGGTGCTAGCCCGACCATCCACTCTGGTGGATGTGTCGACTCTTCAGGCTGCAGTTGACAGTCTTCTTGTAGATATCGACACGATCGTAGAGGCTAGGGTGCCGAGTTTGAGGCCTTTTCTGTCGAGCCTGCTGAGGACACAGTGCTAGCGGCCCTATTCGCCACCTTAGAGATTCCACCACCTCCCACTCGAGAGTATGCCAAAAGGCGTAGGGGTCGAGCAGAGGACGAGGCGCGAGCACGGAAGAAGGAGTGCGGAGAGATAGAGGCTGCGAGGAGAGCCTCACTTGTTGAGGAGGAGGCGCAACAGAGGAGAGCATCAGAGTTAGAGGCTAGGGCGTCTAGCTCCCAAACTGTGGAGATAGCAGGAGGCACTACTGATAGTGTGGTTATTGTTGAGGACACTACTAAGGGTGTCCAGATTTTAGAGGACGTGGGTTCCGGTGAACCGGACCCACCAGCTTGATGATCGACGGCGCTTTGTGCCACAGGTTTGCTTCACCTACCACTCTAGTATTTAAATTTTTATGCATTGGGGAAAATTGCATGTTTTTTTTGTGGGGGAGGGATAAATGGAAAGTGAGTGTTAGGGTGAAGTGTGAGAAGCCCAATTCACTATACTGTTTTGGGGTTTTCTTGCCTGTGTTCTTTTTCCCCAAAAGACTGATTACTTTTTCTGTTGAACCGATATGTTTTGTTTATATCTTTGGTACATAGTTTAATTCTGGAGCATGATGGCTAAAATCATATCCTGATAAAATTAAAAATGATGCATGACTTGGCATAGTTACTGATGATTGTGTGGCCCTAAGCATGACATAGAGGTACACCATTGCATTACCCTAAGTCAAAAATTCGAACTAGGTGTCTGATAATCTAGTATAGTGATTAGATGTCAGGTGAGTGTGAGGAAAATTTGAATAGTCCACTATTGGTACTGAGCTAAACTTGCCTGGTTAGGATCATAGGCCCTTATTCAATATAGCCCATTCCTAGCATAAATAAAAGAAACCAAATGAAATTTATCCTTTTTCTTTTATCCAAATGTTATGAGCTTAAATTAGACCTTTCTTTTTAGCCCCAACTGATCTTTTCTGGGAACAATGTGTTGGCCCTGGTCCCTCCTTGGACATGTGCACCTCAGCTTATGCAAAAAGCAAAAGTTGAGGGTGGCTAATGCAGCAAACAACCTTCGTTATGGACCTGACCCAACTTTGGGTATTGTGTACCTTGACTCATGGCAAATCCATGAATTGAGGGTGGCTATTATGAGGAATACTCTGGAAAGTGGGGTTGAAAGGACAAAGAGAGAGAAATAAAAAAAGTAAAGTGACTCAAGAATTAGTTGAAATAAAAGTAAAGAAAAAGAAAAATATACAAGAAATACAAGCAAGAATAGAAGAGAGTCACTTACACAAATCAAGAAAGAAGAGAAAATAGCAAGGTGAAAGAATATGAAAAACTGGACGAGATAAAATGATAGAAAGTGGAAGGTTTAGCCGATATGTCAAGGAGGGAAAAAAGTCACTAAAGTATACCTAAATATACCCTAACTGACCCTGTGCCTCTGTTACTAGCTAAAAAATGTCCTATCGTGATTCTTATAGTTGTATAGCGAACTTAAGGCAGTGAAAATATGGTCAAGCTTATGGCAATATGTATGAATGAGTGTGACTTTGTTCTGAGAGCGAATGTTGAAAAGTAATTCTTATACTCAGACCGAAATTATTGTGTGAAAAATGAGGATTTTGTTTTAAAGTGAGGATACTAGTTGCAACACCGGAATTGTTAGCACCTCGGTGAGAAATTGAAGAGGATAGGTGTTAGTGTATGGTGAGTCTGTTTCATGTTAAGATTCCACATAATTCATGCCTAATAGTGATAGCATGCATAGATTTGATGAGATTAATCGGGATTGATAGCCAAATGATTGCAAAGGATAAAAATGGATACTATTGTACAAAGATTTTGTATTGAGTCATAGTGCGTCGCTTTAGGACAAACAACGAATTTAAGTTGAGGGTGTTGATATAACGTGGTTTCACGGCATTATTATTCCTTTTTCCTTATGTTTAGTGTGTCCAAAAGCCTTTTTGTGCTAATTTTTATATAAGTTTCTTTTTATTTTGCAGGAAATCTTTCCAAAGCTGAATGCGGAAATTTTGAGCAAAGAAATGTATAAGAGACTACCTACGGAACTTATGAAGGTCCGTCGTTCTTGTGACGGTCTGTAGGTGGTAGCGAAGTGCAGCTGCTGAAGGAAGATGGGGAAGTCTTACCAAGTGTGGGGTTACGAAGATTGTGACGGTCCGTCGTGTCTATGACGGTCCATCCTGCAGGTTCGTCATGAAGTCAGAGAAGTAATCCTAGTTCCCATATTCCAAGAGTTTAAGTGTTGTGGAACGAAGACCCTCGACGTGCCGTTGTGCCTATTACGGTCCGTCATACTTGCCGGAAGAGGTAATTGAAGAAGAGCAATAGAAGAAATGCTAAGTTAATGGGATGACAGCGTCCATTACAATTCCGTCGTGAACACATGACATCCGTCGCGCGGTAGTTAGTCCGTCGACCGCCGCGTTTTGGGCATATTTTCAGCAAATAAAGAGGCCATTGTTTTATTACTTTTATTTTTAATAAATAATTCAAAAAACTTCGTTTTTGAGGTTTAGCTGGATTGTTAGACATCATACTATGGACTTTGTGTAAAATTATGTGATATCTCTTGATTAATCATAGACTTTTTGCGAGATCAATGATTACTTTGAGATTCTTGCAAGTGATTATTGGTGATTAATCAAGCAAACTTCGATTTTAACTCTGTCACATTGACGTAAGTACAGATTCTTATTTTACTATATTTGAATATTGTGGATTATGACTATGATTACTAAACTTCATACTAGGGTTGTGGAACCAGAGGCAAAAGGAGATAAAACCTAACTAAAATACAATTCTAGAATAGTGTCTGCCTGTATTAAATTATTCTTTCTTTCGCATTAGAAGTCTTTTAACGAATGGCCACTTTAGAATGTCGCCTTAATGCTACTGTCGGCTAAGAGGTAGAAATAGGAAAAGATTATCACAAGATTTAGTGTCTACTATCTAATAGGCTATATGATTGGTACTAGTAATAAAACTTAGAACATATATTCGAATACGATACTTTAATATGAGGTTAAGATAAGAGTTGGAAGAAACACACGTAGCCGACAAAGGTGCGGAGTGAGATTTTCTAATGCCGGACCAAGGATTTAAAAAAATACATAACTTATCACGTTGCATTCACGTTTTTTTGGGCTAGAAAAATTGTTATACGTAGAAATTATCAAGTTCTGAACCTGTGGGGAACACGTAAACCATAGTTACTCTTGTTAATTGATTAACCAAACATCAAAGATGTAAGTGTCTCTTCTCTTTCAATCACATTAGTTATTTTCATTATTTAGATTAGAAACCCCCCTTTTATGTTTTTACTTTCCAAGAATCATTGACCAAACAATAGTAATAACAAATTGAAGTTAAGTCCCTAGACTATTTTCTCGTTGTAACGATCCCAACCTTACTAGTTGGGTTATTTACTTGACACGACCGCTTTACTTCTTATTTGAGAAGTAAGTTTGAGCGTATCAGTATGCCAATATATCAATTTAGATACTTAGAGGCAGCATTCATTACATATTTGTTCACATACGACTTATGTGTCAATTTTCGAATTGGGAAAGGAAACCCAATTTCGAATACCTTGAGCAACACTTAATCTTATATTAAAGTTGATAATTGCATTTTTCAGATTTAGAGGACCCTAGTTTGATCCCCATCACTCCTATAATATTTCCTTTCTTTTCCTCATCTCTTTCTCGATTAAGGCAAGGAGGTTGTGGGATCAATCCCCCACAAGCTCATTGTTTTTCTCTTAATTTATGTCGTAACTTTATTAACTATGCAAGAGGTTGTGGTTCAATCCCAACTCACCACATATATCTTTCTTTCTCACTAACCCTCTCATACTATGCAGAGGTTGTGTGTTTCCCATCCCACTCACCAATATTTATTTTTCTTCTTATTTTTTCTCCTACTCTCTCATCTATTCAGAGGTGTGGATTCATCTCCACTCACCACATTAATTTTTCTCCTAACTCTCTCATCTATTCAAGAGGTTTTGGGTTCAATCCCCACTCACCATATTTATTTTTCTCCTTACTCTCTCATCTATTTAAGAGGTTGTGAGTTCGATCCCTACTCACCACATTTATTTTTCTTTTCATTTTTCTTATGAAATTTTTATGTAATTTGCATTTGGGGGAGGTCTTGGGTTCAATCCCCAATGACCTCACATTTTAGATAAAATTTTAAAAGATAGCTCCAACTCAAAAATAGAGGTTGAGACCAACATTTCCAGCAAGCTGGAAATTTGGTTCTCTTTCAATTCATTTTTCTCTCATTTTTTTTATGTTGATTCTTGGAGTATTTCGTGTGACATTTGTTCAGATACATGACACTTATATGAACATCGCACTATTAACATATTCGTACACATAAAATACAACATTTTAAAAAGTAAATTTCAGGCAGTAATATAGTTAATTTATACAACACCCATGCTCAAGCATTTAACGTAAACAATTTTTTTGGAAAACATCTTTCATTCCTTACATAATTTCCAAATACGCATTCAACACATAATCACAACCAGACCTTCAATTATCTACAAGAAGACATACCAACGCATGCTTTGAATCTTTCAAAGGATCTAATGATAGGGGCATGCAATGGGGACAACCCTATTTTCTCGATTGGAATTTGAATTGAACTTACGGGTCTCTTGGGAAAGGGACCAAGAGAAAAGAAAACATAGACCTTAATGTCGTTCAGCACTTGTTTAAATTGCCTATTCCTACGACATCACTTCCTCACCACTAAAATCCAAAACTCAATCCGTCGAGAAGAATATCGTTAATTTTTCAATTATAGCTTAGCTTTTCGTTTGAGTTTTTGTGTGTAAGCTCTTCAAGAGTGAAGAACTATTATTTTCAGTTCTTTTGCTGATGAGAAACGTGATAATTAGAGTGAGAGATGTGAGAATGAGAGGATTAGGATAAGGAGAGTTAGGTGGAGAGTTATTCAAATTAGGACTCCGTATTTATTATTATTATTATTACTATTATTTTATTAAAAATATAATTTTCCTTTATTTAAATAAGCAAATTAAATATTAATTAATTTAAATAACTAAATACAATAAATCAATTAAATCATTACTTCCAACAAGGCTCCAACCTAGGTGAAGCAAGATTTTTCTTTAAGGGTCAATTTCGGCCACCTCTACCTAAATTGCCCCTTAACAATATTAATTGATTAATTAATTAATTAATTAATTAGGTTTATTACAATACTACCCTTATCCTGGAAAAGACCATTTACCCCTAGACCCTCCAAACATAAGATTACCCCTTTTCAAGTCCGGTTAAGACTCATCCGGGTAAATCTTCATATTCGGTTTCTCTACATTGCTGTACATAACCTTTCCTAGCTCAACTAACTTACCAAGATAGTTGGATTTGTTGTTGTAGAGGTCCAGAGGTATGGTTCTACGTGCATCAATTTGTGTGAACCCGGTATAATCTATGCATTCTTGATACGTTAAACATTACTTAGCATAGTCATTTTTAGGGTTGTTACATTCTTACCTTGGGAAATATTAAGAATGACTCTAGATTGGGATAAGGAGATTGCTTCTATGTATGTCCTTCTCTACTAAAGATGGGTACTCATCTCAAGAAGTACATTGGTTATAACATCTCAACTCACGAAGTGTAAAAACCTTTTTACATATCCTCTCGGTGCTAAGCAAAACTCCCCCACGGAGAGTTAAGATTTCATTACTATGGGTTAAGGAATAACTTATTGGACACCACATCTCAACTCACGAAGTGTATCCATCCCTCAACCTATCTTAGAAAGTTCTTTGGAGATAGTCAGGTAGCTATCAAACACTACATCTCAACTCACGAATAGTGTTCACCCCAAGAATCCCCTTTTGATTCCTTCATTTAAGTATGAGAGTATGTTTGTACATATGAACACACCTATCACATAATCACCATTTTTATAACACTCATGTCTAAATAGCTTACATCTTCATTTATCATATTTCACACATTAGCATACTTCACATAAACATATAATTCTGTTAGACATAAATTTTAGCATACTTCACATAGATATGTACTTCACTTAGTCATAGTCTCTAAATATCATACCTAACAAGATTCACATAACACATCAACAATAACTACATCATTATCATCTTACTTCATATAACATTTCGGAAAATTACATTTCTAGTGAATAGCCCAATAGGTCTTTAAGAATGAATATTGGGATTACATAGGCATTACAATTACCAATATTGAGAAATACTGGCATAGCATAGAAAATTGGCTAAGGGGTATTAACCAATTTCTATATATTACCCAAATAAGAATATTTTTTTGCATATTAGAAAATATTGGCTTAAAGGGTGTTAGCTAATTTCCAGGTATTAATGTGTTTGTCCAAGAAATGTACCAGTAATAAAAACCCTAAGCTAAAAACATATGTTTCATGGTAATTTTGCATAATAGATACGAGGCATCCATGTGTCAAGCCTAGGCACCATAGCACAAGATCAATTAAAATAATGATGCAGATTAAGCAGTCCCCAAGGACATAGAGAGGATCCTTGGAAAAATAATTTAACATTACAAATGAACCATCAAGAATTTTTAGTAAGGAAAGTACAATTAACACATGGTCAAGCACATGTGAAGAATTGGCCAAGCAAGGGGAGCACCCTAATAGAATTCAGTTATGGTAATTAGGGAGCAGGTGTGTCCACCCATTAGGGGCCTAACTCTCTAACAAACTCTAAAGTCTAACTAACTGACCCAACTATCTAACTAACCTAGGACTAACCTAAATAAACCAATTAGTGCACCCTAAAACCTAAAACCTAACTGGGTAACACTAATCTACTAACTAATTAAAGAAACAACCTAGTACCTAACCTAGGATGGTCCAAAGGGTTAGTTATAGTCCTAAAGACTTAAGGTTTCTTTAGTAATTACCCTATGTCACAAAATTAATTAAATGAGAAACTTAATTAAGAAATTTAAATGGTCAAAATGAAATCCTTACACTAATGTAGTAACTATTTCAATAAACATGCTAGTACTTAACCTAGGATGGTCCAAAAGGGTTGATTATAGTTCCAATGACTTATAGTAGGTACTTTAGTAATTACCTATGTCCCTTAATAATTTAAATTATTAATTTAATTAATTCATTTAAAGAA
Source organism: Solanum habrochaites (assembly GCA_027704765.1). NCBI lineage: Eukaryota > Viridiplantae > Streptophyta > Magnoliopsida > Solanales > Solanaceae > Solanum > Solanum habrochaites. Next base: position 37,543,523 of record JAKWJA010002498.1, on the reverse strand, counting down.
TTGAAATGAAATCCTTAGCGAAAATTTCAGATTTGACTAAGTGTTATGCTTTCCTATATTAGTAAATCAAGGAGGGAAGTTTTAGTAATTTACTAATTAATTTTTTAATTTACTTAATTAGACTAACTTGAATGATTAAAAATTAGTTCCTAAGACTTATACTTACGTTCAAATACTAGAAACATTCACCATGCAAAACAGTAAACGGACGAAAGAAAAATAGAGAAGTTTCTCTCGATTTATCTTAGGCGATTTCAAGGTTTTCTTCAATGTTTTGTGCAAGGTTATCCTTGTTTATTAAATTCTACAAAAGATATGGGTTTTATCTCATGGAATTATTTCTCCAAGATAATTTTAAAATATTTGAATTCATGAATTTTGAAACTAGAGTTGTTCCTCAATGATATTGTTGAACGTCTATCTCCCTAGTTATCCTTGTTTTCTATTTTTTAAGTATATAAATGTAATCTTTAACATGTTGTTGGTATGTGGTTATAACTGATCATTAAGTATAGGTTCTTGATTTTTTAATGACTAATGAGGCATATTTAAACTTGATTCATATGATTAGGATATTATTTTATGATATAAAGAACGGTGTAATGTTTAATTGTGTTCGAGAATATGAAGTGTGTTAAATGTCGATTATGAAGTTAGCTACTGTTGAATTCGACTTTATGCCTATTGAGGGGATCATTACAAAACATTTATGGTATTAATTGATGTGGTTAGTGATAACATAATGAAATTTGTTTAAGTGATAGTTTGGTTTATGCCAATAAAATGTCTAACAATGTCTTGCCCAAAAAGTTAAACGAAATTGGCTTATAATATTGCTTTCAAAGCATGTTGGGAAGATTGGATAATGGTTAATGTAAATCCAATTAAGAATGACTACTGTAACTTTGAATTCATAACCAAGGGCATGCAAAACATTTGGACAAGTCCCAACATACCCTTTCCAAATGAACTATGAACATAGTAAATACATTGAACAAAGTTCTTAACGTTTATAAAGAATGGTATCAAACTACCAAAAGACATGAAATGTGTTAAGGTCAGTAATAACATAATTAAAATACTTTAAATTATGAAAGTGACCAGGTGGGGTGTTAAAGAACGTGAGACAAGATAGTGTTACTTGCACCTAAGACAAATATGTTAAAGATACTCACAAAAGATGGTTTTAATAATCGTGACACAAGTCTAATTAACACCAAGATAATAATGTAAGGTTCAATTTCACATTTCATCAATTAAAAAAAAGGATGACTGATTATCCAAAGAGTTAAGTAAACCTCATAACTAGAAACAAGATTCCACAATGTTTGAGTCAACTCTAAAAGATGTAAATAAAAAGAAGTTAAGCAAAGCACCGATATACTAGCAATGAGCTTTTTCCATCACATGTAAACCTCATGAGATGAGGCTACCCCCAAGTTTTATAAGTAATCTCCGTATGTCTTCTAGTCTTCGAACTATGTTGCCATGATAGGAACTAGCCAGTGGATTCCACCTAAGCGATCTTGGTATGATGCGGTTTCACTTTGGCCGGTGATTCCACATCTTTTCGATGTGGGGAAGACACAAGATTTCATGTTTATATCACATGATATACGTCGTTTAAATGCTCAAGGAAAGTATTTGGTTCACTTAAGCTATGAACCACCTCTTTCGATGTGGGGAGAACACTGGACTTGGTTTCACTTTACCTGGTGAACCACCAATTTTCGATGTGGGGAAGACATTTGATTTCATATTATCCCACTTCATATAGATTAACTTTGATTGGTGAATAGCCCCTTTCGGCATGGGGAAGACACTGATTTCATATTAGCTTGCATGATCTTAATTCTAAAGATGTCCTTAAAAAGAAAGAAAGAAACAAAGAAGAAGATATGTATGAAAGTAAGAGCCTAAGAATATCAATCGTCAGTGTTTGATAAGAATGAAGTTTTCAGCAAATAATGGGCAAAGCAAATAATGATTTCTTTTATCATGAAAATGGGCATAGCCAAATAAAAATGGCTTATAATGACTTCTTATATTATGCAAATAAAGGGGAGTAAAATGTAATGGGTAATTAATGCCCCATGATCTCCCTGATATGAAAAATTATGAGATGCGTGTAAGTGTTCCGGCCTATCAAATCTAGAATGGAAAGAATAACTTTTTGTAAGGATCATTTCCTTAGTCCCTAGATTACATAGTTGATTCATTGTAGGTATGGGACTACAATGAATCATTTCACTTATAGGTAAAACATAGGATCAAAAGAGATCATTGTACTACATAACAAGAAGAAGAAAAAGACTAGAAAAAAAAATAAGTGTCAAAAAGGGGTCTCTCATGTTAGGGGCATCAAATTTAAAATTTTTTGCTTACGTTGTTCTAAAATTATGTTGATGATTCTAAGGTCTTGTATTCATATAGAAAATGTGTTGTGTGCTTTTAGTGCATTAAAATACGTCATATTCATGCCACAATTCACAAATAACGAATTAGGAAAGTCTAGTGATGTCACATTCCAAAAATGGCATGTTTTTATAGGAAGAGATTCTGTTGATCTTGCATAGTCCTTATGTGTATGTGTGCATACACCTATTCTTAGTAAAAGTGTGTACTAACCCTATATTGTTAGTACTTTTATACGTGAAGGTCACAGACAAAGTTGAAGATTCATCGAAGATGTTTGGATAATTGATCTCTAGATTTTGGTAGGTCCTCTTGATGTTCGAGGATTCTACACTTATCTATCCAGCTTTGTACTTTAGACATAGCTCGTGGATGTTTTCCCTATTGTTTCTTTTCAAACGTTTATTTTGAAGCTTTGTATTAAGGCCGTTATGGCAAACTATACATTATATATTGGTCTTTTGATTTGAATTGATTCATCAATTGTAGATGGTTGTTTTAATTTGAGTTTAGTAGAATATTAATCTATGTAGAAGATATATGAAGTCTATGTATACTTCATTATGTTTTAAAAGTTTTAAATTTTTAGCAAATTTAACTATATGAATGTGATGAAAGCTAAGAAGACACTTTTCTACGACATCTGATAGGTTAACGACGCCGGTTTCATTCGGATTACAGAATCTGGGTGTTACAAACTTGGTATAATAGCATGAGATTAAATTACGTAGGAACTAAAGCTCAAAACAACCACGTTATGTAGTTTCTACCTTATGGTTATGAATCGCGCCACAATCATGACTTAGAGACTAAGTGATTTTAAGAATCTTCCCTCCTTCTACTCTTTATCATGTCGTGTGGAGCTTTGACATTCTATGTCATTTAAGCATCGAACTTACTTTTTGTGTGTGCGTGTAGAAAATGAACAAAAGGATAAACGAAGGCAATAGAGTTGGAGAAGCAGTTGTTGGGGGAAACCAAGCTCCTCAAGCCCAAGCTGCTTGAGTACAAGTACCTGTCAGCCCAGCTGCGTTGACGGATCAAGAAGTTAGAGCAGTAATGGCTTAGATGGCCCAAGCTATCACTACTCATGCATAGGCTATCACAGCCCAGGACACTTAAGAGGGGTATCCTAGGGAGATCCCACATCCTACCACCATGGCTAGCAGATTGAGAGATTTCACCAGTATGTTGAGATGGTTAAGTTGGTCTAAGGCGCCAGATTAAGGTTGTATGCTTTGAATGGTAGAGACGAGCAAGAGAAGTCACCTGATGTGGTGACTGGTACCTTGTGTGTATTTTCTTTTCCTTTGTATGCATTGTTAGATCCACGATCCACCTTGTCTATTGTTACTCTATTAGTAGCTAGTAAGTTTGACTTGCTTCCTAATATCTTGCATGAACCTTTTCTAGTAAGTACTCCCATAGGAGACAACATTAGAGCTGAAAGGGTATATAGAGATTGCCCAATAACTGTTCTTGATAGAGTTACTTATGCTGACCTAATAGAATTAAACATTTTTTATTTTGATATAATTTTGGGTTTAGATTGGCTTCATAAATGCTATGCTACCATAGACTATGGAAAGAGGGTAGTAATGTTTTAGTTTCCAAATGAGTTAGAGTTGAATAGGAAGGTGTGGTTCAAATCCAACAAGAAAAATAGTTTCCAATATTAAAGCCAACAAGATGTTATCTAAGGGGTTAGGAGCCAATGAGAATCTTTCTTACGAAGAGGTTTTTGTTGATATTTTAGATCATCAAGTGAAAAGGTTGAGGAATAAGGAGTTTTCCACGTTAAGATATTTTGGAGGAACCACCTTGTTGAGACAGCAACATGGGAGGCCGAGGCAGATATGAAATCCTGTTACCTTCACTTATTTAGTTCTTGATGTTAGATATACTCTTCCTTATCCCTATTTCATTAATGAGACTCTAAATCTTAATGCATTTGGCGATTTGATTTTTTATATCCATAATCGTGTCTTATGCTTGCACTATATGATTTAAAATGAGTTCATGCTTGCATTCATGATGCTATTTTTATGTAGTGTAGACATGAATTTTGTGTTGAATGAGTAGTGATGTGCATTAAGTTAATTGTGATTGAGAAGGAAGTTCCAGAGTAAGTGTGAATCATAAATTCACAAAGTGCAAAGTTTCAAACATGTAAAACTGTTTTGAAAATCATTATCTTTATTTTAAAAATGATTAGTGTCATTCGAGGACAAATGTTCCTAAGGGTGGAATAATGTAACTTTCCGGAAAATTACATGTCTAGTGAAGAGACCAATTGGTCTTTAAGAATGCGTATTGGGGATATATAGGCATTCCAATACCCAATTTTGAGAAATATTGGGCATAGCATAGAAAATTGGCTAAGGGATATTAGACAATTTCTATATATTACCCAAATAAGAAAAATATTGTGCATATTAGAAAATATTGGCTTAAAGGGTGTTAGCCAATATCTATGTATTAATGGGCTTGTCAAAGAAATGTACCTGGAATAAAGTCCCTAAACTAAAAACATATGTTTCATAGTATTTTTGCATATTAGATACGAGACATCCATATGTCAAGCCTAGGCACCATAGAACATACACCGTCATACTATTTACTTTACATAATTGGCCGACAAACTTTTTACATGATTGGCCGACACTATTTACTTTACGACTTTTGTACATTTGCCATTTTTCAGCCGACGCAAATTGACAAAAATAAAAAGATTCTTAATTTTATACATATGGCTGATATTCAGCCGACACAAATTTACGAAAATAAAGACAATAATTTTTTTTTTTATTCTAGCTGTACATCTGGTATGTAATTTTCTTCTCCTTCACACTTTGAGCATAGGTGATTCCGGATATTTGTCAATCAATTTACAGAATCTTGTAATTAGGTTGGAGGAAATGAAGTTCTTTCGTATAAGCCTTGTTGTAGGCGTATTTTGGGTCATGAGTAGGTCAATATCAATTGTCTTAATCTTCCATATATTCTCTCGTATTTCCTACAGTTGAATAGATAATGTCTGGTCTTGATATAATATGTCCATATTGAATTTGCGTTTAAATAATTATTTTTTATCGTTTAATTGGTAGCTAGTCCGAGAGTTCTTTGTTTATTTGCATAAAATTCAGGAAAATACTTACCTTTCTGTATCTCTTCTTGGGTATTGTTTTTGTAGGGATTATCATCTCCTGTAGTCAAATCTTTATAACTGGGATTGTAGGTTTGACTTAGTCATATAATATTTCTGTTGTAGCGCATAAAACATATATAGAAAAGAGCGTGCCTTTATTATTCCTTTATATTGCAAAAATGCTTATATAGTTCCTGTATCTTGGAGATCGCATCTTCCTGTCACTGTATATACCTGTGCTTAGCAAGCCAGAGTTGTAGAAAGGTCTATTAGATTGGGTTAGCGTCCTGGCTGTGCAAATTAGCTATTATATCCTTGTAAAGCTTGGGTTATATATTCTGTGGGATTTTTCATATTTTTAGTAGGTTTTGGTTTAGGAAAATGTTTGTAATTTGTATATGTTTTCGATTATATGTCCGGAGATTAATTATATGGTTATTCTGGGCTTCTAGGATGGTTTTAGGTATTTGTCTGTGGAGAAACAGATATATCTTTTTGAGTCTTTTGATGGAGTTTATGGTTTTGAGAATAACTTATTCATATTTACATGCATATTTTACCTAGTCTCCTCCTTTTTGTAGATTGTCCTGCATGTAGGTGTGCTGGCTGTAGAGGTATTTGAACAAAAACATTCGTCATGGGTTTTTCGGAGTTTCCCAACGTCTCCTTGGAGCTCCGCATGTTTTTTGGCATGATGATGACTAGCTCCGCATGTTCTAGAGTCATGCTCTGACTATTAGACTTTCAGTTCCTGCATTTCTGTTTCTATCTTTTCACTTTCAGGCATAGATTTTTCATCATGCCAATAGATCTTTTAACATATTTTTCTTGAGAGTATGTCTTTTTTGGTTTTGTTTTTTTTTTGCAATTAAATTTTCGTCAGTTTTTATAACTTGCAATTGTAAATGTAAAATTGAATATAGTTAATATCAATCTTCTGATTCTTTTGTTGTATGAAATGTCATCATCTTTTTGGTTATCCACACTTTTACCTGGGTATTATATGGTTTACAATAAATTATTGTAAACTATGTATGACTCAAATGCTAATAAACATTTATATAATGCAAATAAATTTCTTTTCTATTTATCTATAATTTTGCCTGTCCCTTCAGTATATGATCCTGAGTAATACCTGCCAATGGTGTTCTATTTTTTTTAGATGATTTATATTTTAATGCTCCCAGTAACTGTGATCACTTGAATCTGTATCAATATTATAGGAATGTTTTACTTTTCCCAGGAAATATAGTTTTGGTAATTTTTACCTAATTTTTTTGAATTTTTTATATGTTCTTTATCTTTATGTCAAAAATATTCAACATCTTTTTCTATGATTTTTGTACAATGTTTTAAATGTTCTGCTAGTTTTTGTATGTATTCCCTTACTTGATTACTAATCCTAAACATGATTGTAACTTCTTTTTGTATCTATATTTTATCAAGGTGTTATTTTTTGTTACTATATGAGTTTGCATTTTATCCATTTTTATCTATTGGTATCCCCAAAAATCTATTTTGGTTTCAATATTTCTGCTTTACTTTTGCTTAGGCTGATTCCTGAATTTTTTTATTCTATGTATAAAATTTTTCTAATACCTTATAGCGCTTTCTTGTGTTGGAATATAATAATCTTCATCTATGTATACAATGCAATTTTCTTAATGGTTAAAAAATTTCCATAAAAATGTTGATTTTCTACCTGGTGCATTTTATATCCAAAAGGAATAAATTCCATTCATAGAAACTGCCGGTATGTGAATGCTGTAGTTGTTTGAGATTCTTCTATAAGTTAAGTGATAAAATCTTGACTTTACAGTCACAAATTGCTCTAAAATAATTATATCCTTGTATGTCTTTTTAGTATTTTATTAGTATGGGTAGTTAATGTCTTGTTTTGGCGTTAGATTCTGTAATCTATAAACCATTCTACTCTTACCTCTTTTGTGTTCCTGTGTTTTATGACTATAAATGCCGGCCTTGTATGTTTGCTATTACTTCTTGGTATATAATTTCTTTTTAAAAAATTCATTTATATGTATTTTTAATTTGTAGGTCATAAGAGTTGTACTTTAATTGAGTTTTGTTTAATTTTACTATTCATCTATTATTCATTTTTACTTGTGTTTTATGTTTCTCCAATCTTTGCAAGGGTTAATCATTGTTATAATTAATTGTTCTAGTGTGCATTAATTATTTGATTTTGTCTATATTAAATAGAAATAATTTCTAATTGCTGTTATTGTTCTTATTTATAGTTTTCATTTCTGGGTTCTATTTTTCACTGCCTTTTATCCATTCCATAGCTTTTCTTTGTTGATTTTTTAATTTTTTTGCTCCTATCTGTTTCCACAAGGTGTATAAACCACCACTGTGTTTTGATATTATATGTGGGTAAAACATCTAAAAAACGGCATTCCTAATAATATCTTTTGTTGTCTAAAGTTGACAAATTATAAATTCTTCTATTGTAATATTTTTATAACATCATTTGTACTTTATATTTTTGCTTTATATTTATAATGCTCCTTCATTATTAAATCCTGTTTGACTACCATGGTGTTTTTAATTTTTTCATTATCTTCTGGTACAATTATTACATATGTTTGCTTATGCTCCTGTATCTATCATAGGGGTATATTATCTTTGTGATATCCTTCTATTGATAATTGTTTGCAGTATTTATATTTCATTATTCTTCTTGTTCTTTTTATGGATTATTTTTTGTTTGACAGGGTATTGTTAAGTGTCGTTTTCTATATTATATGGTTTAACTTTATCTAGCCATTTATTCCTAACATAATATTATAGTTTCCTTGCGTATTTTTAAAGTATTTTTTAATGGTATTCTCTATAAATTATTTCTTTCTCTGTTGTTCTTCACTTGTAGTTATATTTCACTAGGTAATCCAGGGCATATGTTCCTGTTTTATATTCTTCTTCTAAAACTAGTTCTCTGTTATATGATTTTCTTCTTGTCCTGTATTTATCAAAATTTTCATATTTCCTTTGATCCACTAATTCCTGTTATGAAATAATTGATTTTGGTGTATTCCTTCTAATAATTCTCGGTGGTATTCAGATTTTCTCGTAGATGTACCATGCTTGATGATGTAGCTCTTGTTATTGTATTTGGTTTGCTTATACTTGGTATACTAGACGGTACTTGAATTTTCTTTTACTATTTTAAATCTTCTTCATTTTCAATTCTTTGACATATATCATTATATCTATTACTGTACTTATTTCTTTCAAATGGATTTTCTATTTGTATTTTATCAATTTGTTATTTTTTGCCATTATTTAGGTTATGTGTTAGTATATATAAATTTTTACATCTTGCCTGTGACTATCTTTACTTCCTGGTGCTAGTTTTATTCATGTATTTTCCCATATAATACTAATGATGTATCTATGTTCGTATATGTTAATGTACGGTATACTTACACTATTATGAAATTTAAATTTTTGGCATATTCGCTTTCCTTTGACTACACGGAGATTACGGCTTTTTCTAGTAGAAAATGTATTATTCTATCATCTGCTAAATTATATTTCAATGGGTGTCTCTATTCCTCTCTGAAACTACGCCTTTATTAATAGTTTGTTGCTCCTAAATTACATAGTTTATATTCCCCTTTATTTTTTATACGTTTATTCGTATTTATTACTCTGTGCTTATTTGAGTATGATGTTTTCATTGTTAATTTACAATCAAAACATGTTATGTTTTATTAAGATACTAATATTCTTCTTTTTGTCTTAAACCAACTCTTTATGGTAGGTATTTGAGTAGTATTTTTCAACCCTTAAGTATAATTCTTTCCTTTGATTTGTTCAAATATTGATTATCAAATATATTTTTTATGTGATAATATATTATATTTGATATAATCAATATTTGAACAAATAACAAGAAAAAGAATAGACTTAAGTGTTGAAAAGATACTCAAAATACCTACAATAAAGAGGTGGTTTTTTAAAACACCAAAAGGAAGATATTAGGTAGTTAATCAAACAGAAACATGTTTTGATTGTAAATTATTACAAGTGGAAAAGCATACATACCCAATAATAAGAACATGAGTACTACTAAAGAAATACAAAGTATAAAAATATAAGGAGATTATAAAATATGTACATTTAGGAGCAAAAGAAATATTAATAAAGGCGGGTTTCAAGAAGGAATAGATACACCCATGGAAATATATTTAGCAGATGATACAATAATACATCTCCTATAGAAAAAAGCGTAATTAGTGCAGTTAAAGGAAATCTAAATATACCAAAAATTAAATTTATAATAAGTGCTCATTATACGGTATAGCATAAACAGATTACGAACATGATAAATCATTAGTATGATATAGAAAATATCAGGAATAAAACATAGCACAGGAAGTTAGTAAAATATTAACATCAAGATGTTAAAAATTTATATAGATAACAACAAAACATAAAATAATGGCAAAAATAAAATTCATAAATAAAAATAGAAAACCATTTGAAAGAATAATTACAGTAATAGATAATAATGGATATACGTTAAAAAGAACATGACAATGAGAAGATTAGAAGGATTAGAAATGTAAAAGAAGATGTAAAGTACCTCTAGTATACCAAGTACAAGCATACCAAATAAAATAACAAGAGATACATCAATCAAGAATGAGACATCTAATAGAAAATATGAAATACCACAAGAATTATACGAAGAAATAAGGAATAACACCAAATATCCATTATTTCATAACAGGAATAGGGGATCAAAGAAAATATTAAAATTTTGATACTAAAGACAAAGAAGAAAATCATATAACAAGAGGCATAGATTAGAAGAAAAAGAAGAAATATAAAAACAGAACACATGCCCTGGATTACCTAGTAACTAAGAACTACATGTGAAGAAAACAACAGAGAAAGACATAATTCTAGGAGGGAATACCATTAAAAATAAAATTTAAAAATATTACCAAGGGGAAATCTAATATTGTGTGTAGGAATTAAAATGGTAGAGAAAGTGAAAAAAACATATAAATAGACAAGAAACAATTAACAATAAACCTGTCAAAACAAAAGATAATCGTTAAAAAGAACAGATGAATAATGAAAAAAAATATATACTTGCAAAAATTATCATAGAACGATATCACAAAAGATACTATACCCCAATGATAGACTACAGGAGCAGAAAAGCAAACATATGTAATATAATTGTTACCAGAAGATTAAATGGAAAAAATAAAAAACACCATGGTAGAGTAACAGGATTACTAATGAAGGAAGACATGCTAAAATATAAAGCAAAAAAAATATAAGATACAAATATGAGATAAAAGATTAATAATAGAAGAAATTTTAATTTGAATTTACAAACAAAAGAAAAATTATTAGGAATGCCGGTTTAGATAGATTTGACCCACATACTAATAACCAAAAACAAATGGTGGTGTACTACACCTTGTGGCAACGGAATAGGGCAAAAAGACAGTAAGAACAAATAAACAAAGAAACGCTATGTAAAGGATAAAAGGCAGGAAAAAATAAACCATAGAAATGAACATATAGATAAAGAAACAAGAAACACAATTAGAAGAAATAATATATTTAATATAGACCAAGTCAAAATATTAATGCACAACTCGACAATTATACAAATGAGACCCATTGCAAGGATGGGCAGAAACATAAAACAAAAGTAAAAATTGAATTAATAGATGAAAATAGTATACTTACACAAACACCATTTAAAGTACAACGTTGATGACCTACAAAATTGAAAAGACATATAAATGAATATTAAAAAAGAAATTCTATTACAAGAAAGTAATACAAACATTACAAGCCCGGCATTTATAGTCATAAAACATAGTGAACAAAAAAGAGGGTAGAGTAGAATGGTATAAGATTAAGAAATGAAAACGCCAAAAACAAGACCATATAACTACCCAAATACCTACTAAAATACTAAAAATAGGACAAATTACAAGGATTATAATTATTTTAGCAAATTTGACTGTTAAATCAGGATTTTATCACTTTAAATTAGAAGGTACGAATCTAAACAACTAACAGGGGCCTTCACAAGAACCGCAAGGTTTCTACGAATGGAATGTAGTACCTTTTGGAATAAAAAATGCACCAGGTTAGATATCAACATTGTTGGATAATTATTTTAACCAATTAGAAAATTGCATTTACAATAGATGATATATATTATATTCTAAAACACAAGAAGAAAATTATTAAGATGATTAGGAAAATATATACAATAATAAAAAAATTAGGAATAAGCCTAAGCAAAAGTTTAAGCAGACAATAATGAAACCACAAATAAATTTTTAGGAATATCAATAGATAAAAATGGAATAAAAATGCAAACTCATAGAGAATACAAAAAAAAATAATCACCCTTGATGAAAATATTGATACAAAAAAGAAGTTCATCATTTTTATGATTAGTAAATCAAGTAAGGGAATCATACCAAACCTAGCAGAACATTTAAAACCATTGTACAAAAAAATCACAAAAAGACGTTGAATATTATTTTGACAAGAAAGATAAAGAATATATAAAAAAATATTCAAAAAATATGTAAAAAATTTACCAAAACTATATTTCCCTGATGAACGTACACATTCATATATATAGTCGAGACAGATTCAAGTGATCCACAGTTAGGGAGGTCGTATTATTAAAAATATAAATATAAAAAAGAAAACTAGAACACCATGCAGGATTATTCAGGATCCATATACGAAAGCACAGCAAATGGGAGATAAAAGAAAAGAATTATTTGCATTATGTATAAATGTTTATTAGCATTTTAACCATACATAGTTATACTAAATTTATTGTAAGATAACAGAAATACACAAGGTGGTAAAATGGTGGATAACCAAAAACGTTTAGATAAGTCAGTTACAACAAAAAGAAATAGAAGATGTATTAAATATATTGAAATTTTACATTTACCAATGAAGTTATAAAAATGAACGAAAATGTAATTGCAAACTAGCTCTTCAAGAAACAGATATGTACAAGATTCTATTGGCATGATGACAAATCTATGCTGAAAGTAGGAAAAGTTAGTAAGAAACGGAAATGCAGGAGGAACGCATAAATCTAATAGTCAGCATCATGACTCTCCACATGCGGAGCTAGGTCAGCAGCAATGACCAAAACATTGCGGATAAGCTACAAGGAGGACGTTGCGAAACTCCGAAAAAACCCATGACAATGTTTGGTCAAATACAGATACAGACAGCACAATCTACAGCAGGACAATCTACAAAAAAGGAGGAGACTAAGGAAAATATGCAAATGTAAATTATGAATAAGTAGTTATTCTCAAAATCACTATACTCCTCCAAAACTTACTCAAAAGATATATCTGTTGACCCCACAGACAAATACCTACAAAGCCAGCCTAGAGAATTCCCAGAAACAAAAACATATAATTACATCTTCCAGGACATATATCGAAAAACATATACAAAAGTACAAACATTCTAAACCATAACCTTAGAGCTAAAAATACGAAAATCCAAACGACGACTATATTAACCCAATTCTTACAAGGATCTAATAAGCTAATGCCAGCAAGGAACTAAACACCAAATCTGAATACGCAACTTGCTACAACTATGGCTTGCTAAGCAAAATATATACAGTGACAGGAGATGGAGATATCCAAAGATTTTTACCGGAACTCAGATAAAGCATTTTGCAATATAAGAGGATAGCTAAAGGACTCTTTTTCTATATAAAGTTTATGCAGCTACGCAGAAATATTATCTGACGAAGTCAAACCTACAATCCAAGTTAATAAAGTTGGACTACAAGGGAGATGATAATCCATTGAAAAAACAGATACCAAGAAGAGATACAGAAAGTAGATCATTCTGGAATTTTATGCAAACAAAGAACTATCACGAATAGGCTACCATATTCAAAGAGGATAACAAATACTTATTTAAACTAAAATGTAATATGGACATATTACAACAGAGGACCAGACATTATCTATTCAAACTGCCAGAGAAAACCAGAGAAGATATGGGAAGAATGGAGACAATGGATATGGAGCATTACTCAGACCAGAAAATACGCCCTACAACAAGAGCTAACGAAAGAACTTCATTCCTCCAACCTAATGACAAGATACTGTAAATTGATTGGACAAAAAATATACCGGATCACCTATGCTCAAAAGTGTGAAGGAGAAAAAAATTAATATAGATGTACAACTAGAATAAAAAAATAAGATTATTGTCTTTATTTTCGTCATTTTGTGTCGGGATGAATTCAGCAATAGGTAGAAAAGTAAGAATTTCTTTGATTTTGTCGGGGGTCTTGCGTCAGCTGAAAAAATGGTTACTTATGGTCCTAAAGACTTAAGGGTACTTTATTAATTACCCTAGGTCACCCAATTAATTATATTACAAACTTAATTAATTAATTTAAATTTTCAAAACGAAATCCTTACACTAACCTAGTAACCAGTTTAAGAAACATCCTAGTACTTAACCTAGGATGGTCCAAAAGGGTTCATTGTGGTTCCAATGAATTAGGGGTACTTAAGTAATTATCCTAGGTCCCTTAATAAATTAAATTATCAATTTACTTAGTTAATTTAAATGGTCAAAACGAAATCCTTAGGAAAAATTTCAGATTTGACTAAGTGTTATGCTTTCCTATTTTTAGCCAATCTAGGAGGGTGTTTTAGTAATTAATTAATTTATTTTACTTGATATGCCTAAGTTTAATGAGTAAATATCAGTTCCTAAGACTTAGAATCACGTTCAAACACTAGAAATATTCTGGACGTAAAACAGTAAACGAACAAAAGAAAAAACAAAAAAGTTTCTCTAGATTTCTTAGGCGATTTCAAGGTTTTCTTTAAAGTTTAGTGGAAGGTGATCTTCGTAGATTAAATTCTACATAAAGTATGGGTTTTCACTAATGGAATTATTTCTCCTAGAGACTTTTCAAACGTTTGATGAATGAATTTCTTCGAAACTAGGGTTTGTTCCCAATGATATGGTTGAACGTCCATCTCCCTAGTTATCCTGTTTTCTATTCTTTAAGATTAGAGGAATCTTGACCATGTTGATGCATGTGGTGCTAAACAATCATTAGTATAGTTCTTCATTTTACTGACTAATGAGGCATAATATACTTGATTAATAGGGATTAGGGTATTATTTATAGAAATAAGAATGATGGAATGCTTAATTGTATTCGACAATATAAAGAGTGTTAAAAAGTCGATATGATGAAGTAGCGACTGTTTAAGTCTACTTGATTGCCTATGAGTAGATCATTATACTACATTTATGGGATAATTTATTATGGTAGTCTATAACATAATGAAATTTTGCTTTAAGTGAAAACATTGGTACTGCCGAATCAAATGGCTAACAATGTCTTCCACCTAAGTGGCATGAAATTGGCTTTACAATAGTGCTTTCAACGCATATGGGACGATTGGCTAAAGGTTAATGTAATCCCAATAAGCGCATATGATAATGTAACTTTTGAATTCATAACCAAGGCTATGAATCATTAGGAAGTCCCAAATTACCCTTTCCAACATGAACTATGAACATAGAAACTACATGAACAAAGTTTCTTACGTTTATAAGAAGGGTATAAAAATTACAACAAATATACGAAACGATTTTAAGGTGAGTAATAACAAACATCAAGTCTTAAATTATTAAAGTACCAGATGGGACGTAGAGGAAGTGAGACAAGTCTCACTTACCTAAGACAACTATGTTTTTAAAGATACTCACAAAAGAAGGTGTTAGTAATCGTAAGCCAACTTGTCATTGACACAAGATGATAAGGTAAGGTTAAATTTCACATTTTCATCATGTTAAAGAAAAGGGAGATGATGACCGGATATCACGAGTAAGTAAATCTTTGATAACGAGGAAGCAAGTTCAATAATGTTGAGTGAAACTCTCCCAAAGATGTTAAGAAAAGAAGTTGAGTTCAGACGCATGATACCAGCATGAGCTTGTGCAAGAACCTGTATGACTCATGAGATGAGGCTATCATAAGGTTGGATAAGTAGTTTCCTTATATCTCTTAGTCTCGAACTATGTGAAAACATAGGAACTAGAAAGTAGATTCACCTAAGCGAGCTATGTATGATGGGGTTTCACATTGCCCGGTGATTCAACTTCTTTCGTTTGTGGGAAGCCCGGATTTTATGGTGAAGCTCGCAGGATCTCTATGACAGTTACATGCTAAGGAAAGTATTTGGTTCACTTTAGTGTAAACCACTCTTTCATGTTTGGGGAGGAAACAATAGACTTGGTTTCACTTTAGCTGGTGAACTATCCCTTTTCGTTGTGGGGCAGCAGACATAGATTTCAGGTTAGCTCACATGATCTAGATCACTTTTATTGGTAATCACCCTGTTCGTGTGGGCAGACACGTAGAAGCTAGCTAACCCAACAAAGCTCCTTATTTCTGACAAATTAGTAGGTCTACCCAATTCTTCACTGTCCAATCTTAGAAGGATCCACCATCACTCCATCCTTAGAAACACGTGCCCCAAGAAGGACAATAAATCTAGCCAAAACTCACACTTAGAGAACTTGGCATAAAGTTTTTCTCCTCAACATTTCCAATACCATTCTCAAATGCTCTTCATGTTCCTCCTTACTTTTATAGTATATCAGTATATCATCAATAAATACGATCACAAAGAGATCCAAATATGGCTTAAAAATCCCGTTCATAAAACTCATGAACGCAGCAGGGGCATTCGTAAGACCAAAAGACATCACTACAAAATTCGTAATGCCCATACCTGGTTCTAAAAGCAGTCTTTGGGCACGTCCGTTGCCCGTATTTCCAATTGATGATAACCGAATATCAAGTCAATCTTAGAGAAGACAAAGCACCTTGGAACTGATGCATAAGTCTCAATGCGAGGAAGAGGATACTTGTTCTTTATGGTTACCTTGTTCAACTGCCGGAGCTTAGTCTATGCACATCCGAAAACTCCCATCCTTCTTCTTCACAAACAAAACGGAGCACCCCAAGGAGAGCACTTGGTCTAATGAAGCCTTTGTCAACAACTCTTGAAGTTGGGCTTTTAACTTTTAACTCGCGGGAGCCATTCTATAAGGGGTTATAGAAATAGGGGAGTACCGGTTCAAGATCAATACAGAAGTCAATATCCCTATCTGGTGGCATACCAGGAAGATCTACGGGGAACACATCCAGAAACTCACGGACCACCGACACCAACTCAATCGAAGGTACTTGGGTAGTGTCATCCTTGAGATGTGCAAAGAAAGCTAAANACCCTTTATTAACCATTTTCTTAGCACGAAGAAAGGAGATGATACGCACCGGATTGGAAGTGTAGTCACCCTCCCACACTAATGGATCTGTCCCAGGCTTGGCTAACGTCACCGTTTTAGCATTACAATCCAAGATCGCAAATTGCGGAGAAAGCCAAGTCATGCCCAAAATTACATCAAAATCAACCATTTCTAAGATAACCAAATCTAAATGAGTGTTGCTCCCCACAAAGTTCACCAAACAAGACCTATATACCTTTTCAACTACAACAGACTCACCCACCGGAGTAGAAACACGAATAGGCATATCAAGTAATTCACAATGTAAATTTAGACCATTAGCAAATGAGGAAGATACATAAGAAAATGTGGATCCAGGATCAAACAATACAGAAGCCATGCAATCACAAACCAGAAGATTACCTGTGATGACAACATCAGATGTCTCCGCCTCCGATCTCCCAGGGAAAGCATAACAATGGGCCCTTTCGTTTGTTTGTCCGTTGCCCCTACTATGTTGTGATGTAGTGGCTCCAGTTTGCCCATCACCCCGGCCATTTTGGTGACCACCATTACCTCGACCACCACGTCCTCCAGAATGACGGCCTCTACCATGACCACCTCTACCTCTAGCTATAGGGGGTCTATAACTCTGTTTGGGACAATTCCTCCTAGTATGTCCACTCTCCCCACATCCATAACACTCTCTGGAGTCGGGCATAGGTCTCTCAGAGAAGTGTTGACCGGTCTGAGGTGGACCCCCAACTACAGTCTGTAGTGAAGACTGAATGGGTCGAACTGAGTAACCTCCGGAACCCTGTCCTCTAGAGTAAGAACCATTAAACTCACCTCCCTTTCGTAACCTCTTTGATGTCGATGCCATGGTGAATTCATCTGGCTTCTCTCCTTCCACCTCTACCACGAAATCTACCACTTCTTGGAAGGATTTTGCCGTAGCCGCTACCTGTAAGGCTGAAATCCGCAACTCTGATCTCAACCCCTTCACAAAACGGCGAATCCGCTCTTGTGGACTGAAACATAGTTGGGTGGCATACCGGGATAATGCACGAAATTTAGCCTCATATGTCGTAACCGACATCCTACCTTGCTCTAGGCTCAAAAACTCATCCCTTTTTTTATCCCTCAAAGTACGGGGGATATACTTTTCCATAAACAAGCTAGAAAATGATGCCCAAGTCATAGGTGGTGCCTCTGTTGGTTGACACTCAACATGTGACTGCCACCACATTTTGGCGTTCCCTTGGAACTGGTAGCTCACGAACTGAACACCAAACCGTTCTACTATACCCATCTTGTGTAGTAGCTCATGACAGTCAACAAGAAAATCGTAAGCATCCTCAGATTCTGCACCCTTGAAGACTGGAGGTTTCAATTTCAAGAACTTACTGAAAAGTTCATGCTGATCATTTTTCATTATAGGCCCAGTAGTCAGGTGTGGAAATGTGCCTATGTCCAATGAGGCATCCATACGAGGAGCCATAGTGGCTGCATGTTGTACTTCTGAAACCAGAAGTGTTGGTGCAGAAAACACTAGAGGTGCCTGACCCTGATCAGACAACCCACTAAGATAAGAGAGAACCTGATTGATCATTTTTGGGGTAGGTTGGGGTGGAAATCCTTCATTCTGCACTTGTTCATTCTCCCCATCCTCCCCTTCTCTTACCACTTCCTCAGTCGGTGGAGGAGTCACCGCCCTAGTACCAGATGGGCTAGGTGCTCGTCCTCTTCCTCTAGAGGACGTCCTCCCAAGCCTCTTCCACGACCTATTGTCACTACTTCTCTCTGAGCTACAGCCCCAGTGGCTGGCTCAGACGCTTCTTGTCTTGCCGATGTTGGTGTTGGCGTAGTCGTTGTTGCTGTAGTCCTAACCATCTGCGAAACTGAGTGAAGATTGTCAGATACCAATTTGTATCACCTAGATACAAATTGGATCCAAGTAATAGCACGACAGAAGAAAGAAAGAATAAAGTTTTCCTAAAGTCTTATAGCCTCTCAAAGAAAAGTAAAGGCGTCCCCCTACCGTTCCTTAAGACTCTACTAGACCTGTTCTTGTGTGATGAGACCAACGAACCTAATGCTCTGATACCAAGTTTGTCACGACCCAAAACGGGCCGCGACTGGCACCCACACTTACCCTCCTATGTGAGCGAACCAACCAATCTAAACCTTAAAATTTCAATGTAATATCAATAGAAAGTAATGCGGAAGACTTAAACTCATTCATAAAAACCAATTCAATAACTTCTAAAATTCAACATCTATTATTATCCCCAAAATCTGGAAGTCATCACCACAAGAACATCTATGATCAAATTACTAAACTAAGAGTATTCTAAAAAGATAAAATAACAAAAGCTAGTCCATGCCGGAACTTCAAGGCATCAAGACATGAGGAAGAAGATCCAATTCATGCTAGAAGCGTTAGCTCACCCTGAAGATCCGGTGTGACGAAGACTGGCTAGAATTGCGGTTGAGTTGAAGACGACGTCACGTTTGCTGCACTGCACAAATAAACAAGAATAAAACATAAAAGTAGGGGGTCAGTACAACCACAAGTACTAAGTAGGTATCATCGGCCAACTCAAAATAGAAAGCAATATATCTCAGATAACATCATAAAATCAACTAATATTCTTAACAGGTGATAGCAACAGGTATAAACATCATTTATAATGTCACCGATCATATCTATGAGGACTCAAGCCTCCACACCATACTCATTTGGGAATTAGGTTCATTAGATTGAGTATATTAACATCTTTCAAGATTCATTATCTTTATTCCTCTTGTGTCGGTACGTGACACTCCGCTCCCCTACTACTATGTGTCGGTACATTACACTCCGATCCCCTACTACTATGTGTCGGAACGTGACACTCCGATCCCCTAATTCTACGTGTCGGTTCGTGACACCCGATCCCCTAAATCTACGTGTCGGTTCGTGACACCCGATCCCCTTAATCTACGTGTCGGTTCATGACACCCGATCCCCTAATTCTACGTGTCGGTTCGTGACACCCGATCCCCTAAATCTACGTGTCGGTTCGTGACACCCGATCCTCTAAATCTACGTGTCGGTTCGTGACACCCGATCCCCTAATTCTACGTGTCAGTTCATGAAACTCGATCCCCTAATTGTACGTGTCGGTTCGTGACACCCGATCCCCTAATCTCATTCTTATCAATTCATCAAGCCTTCTCTCTCACCAAGGCATCATCAATCTCATTACTTTAGTTCATCAATCCTTCTTTTATACCAAGGCATCATCATTAACAAGAGATTAGGTTTTTATCAAGATTTGGAATTCAATAGCTTCATCATGCTTGTTTCATCACAATCATATATATAAAATCACATCATGCATGCACACAATTAAGCATATAGGAGACTTTATAATACTACCCAACACATATCATTCGCTATTAAGAGTTTACTACGAATAGCATAAAAACCATAACCTACCTCCACCGAAGAATTGCGATCAACAAGCTATCTTCTCATAATCCTTTCTATCCTCTTTGTTTCTCTCTCTTTTTTACACGTTCTCCCTCTCTTTCTGTTCTTTTTCTTTTTCTTATTCCAGCCCTCTTTCTTTTACCCTAGTAATCATATAATTAAGTATAAAAGATGGCACTAATAACCCACTAATTAACTTAAGGTTACCTTTTTTAACCCCCAAGTAATTAGACTTATTAACATTAACCCACCACTTTATAATTAAAGCAGGAAATAGTCCAAAATGCCCCTTAAATAAATTAACAGAATTCCGACCCAGCCTGGGATTGCGCAACCTGTGATGGGCCGTCGTGCCTGCGATGGTCTGTCCTGCAGGTCGTCGCAAGGTTCAGAGACTCAATTTCCACCAAAGAGTCTGTGACGGTCCGTCATGCCTGTGACGGTCCGTCCTGCCATTCCCTCGTGATGTTCAGAGAGTCACTCTCAGTACCCAAATTTCTAATTTCTAGGTGTTTTGGAACGAGACCCCCTCGACGGTCCGTCGTGACCATGACGGTCCGTCGTGGGGTCCGTCGCCTCAGCCAGTTTTCCAGAAATAAAAATCTGCTGCTCAAAACGACTAAACAGGTCGTTACATAAATGTTCTAAGGTCTAATTCTATGCGTATCAATCTCTGTGAACCCTTGTTTAATCACAAGCATTCTTGACACCCTAAGTCTTGATCGTACTTATTTTTCGGGTTGTTAAATTTATCCCCCCTTAGGAACATTCATCCCCGAATAACACTACCACTTCACATCGTAATGCCTGTCAGGTCATAATAAAATCATCATACACAGTCAATCAATAGCAACAAAATACGGAGAGATAATGAAACATAGGATCAATAGTAGGAAGTCTAACTTCAAGAGATTAAAAGATGACGGTAGCGGGATCTTATTGCGGACTCATCCTCCCACGTAGCACCCTCAACAAGATGATTTCTCCCCAATACCATCATTGTTGCGATATGCTTGTTCCTCAGCCGCTTGACCTGTCTGTCTAATATCTCAACAGGTACCTCCTCATAAGACAAGTCTTCACCAATCCCCAACCTTCAACAGGTAGGATTGATGCTGGATCACCTAGCCACTATTTAAACATAGAGACATGAAAGACTAGATGAATAGAAGCTAGTTCCGCAGGGAATGCTAACTCATAGGCCACCTTATCCACACATTGTAGAATCTCATATGGCCCAACATATCTCGGACTCAGCTTGCCTTTTCTACCAAATCTCATCACCCGTTTCATAGGCGATATTTTCATGTAAACCTACTCACGAACATCAAAATCTAAAGGCTATTTTCTGTTATCACCATATGACTTCTGCCAACTCTAAGCAGTACTCAACCTGTCCCTAATCATTGTAACCTTCTCTAAGGACTCATGAATCATCACCGGACCCAAAATGGATGACTCTCCAACCTCGAACCACCCAACTGGAGTTCTAAACCTTCTACCATACTGTGCCTCAAACGGTGCCATCCAAATGTTGGAGTGATATCTATTATTATATGAAAACACTATCAAAGGTAGATGGTCATCCAGTTACCTCTAAAGTCGATCACACACGCTCTCAACTTGTCCTCCAATGTCTGAATGGTGTGCTCTGTCTGCCGATCTGTCTAAGGATGAAATGCAATGCTAAGCTTCACCCGCGTGCCCAGATCTTCTTGAAGATCTCCAAAATGAGAAGTATATTGAGCTGCTCTATCTGAAACAATAGACAAGGGAATCACATGCAATCTCATCGATATAAAGTATCACATAATCCTCGGCTCTTTAGGTAGACTTCATAGGGATAAAGTGAGATGACTTAGTCAATCTGTCTATAATAACCCATATGGAGTCTTGTTGTCTCCTACATATCGGAAGACAAACAACAAAGTCCATATTAATGGCCTCCAATTTCCATGTCGGAACCTTAATAATCTGAGTCAGACCACCAGGCTCAAGATGCTCCACCTTGACTTGCTGACTATTAGGACACTTTGCCACAAATCTTACAATGTCCATCTTCATGCCATCTGTGGATCTGCCTAAGATCATGTTACATCTTGGTGGAACCTGGATGTATGGAATATCTAGAACCATGGGACTATGAAATAATCTTAGTCTGTAAATCATCAACATTTGGTACACACAGCCTGTCGTGGTATTTAAGTATGCCATCATCTCCCGAGGCAAAAAAAGTCATTCATTTTTAACAACACTGAGTCCTTAAGCTCCATCAACACAGAATCAAAATGCTGACCCTTCTTAACTTCAACTATCAGGGATGATTCAGAACTAGGGTGAACTGAAACACCCCTTCTCTGTGTACCTCTTTGCCAACTCCTTCTTCTCCTCCTCAATTTGGGATGTACTTCCCAAGCTGATCCTGCTGAAAGCATCAACCACAATATTAGCCTTACCAGTATGGTATTGCACATTCATGTCATAATCCTTCAAAAGCTATAATCACTTGCTGACGTAGATTCAACTTCCTCTGTGTTAGCACGTACTAGAGACTATTTTGATCCGTGAATACATCCACATGCAATCCATACAGATAATGTCTCCACAGTTTCAATGTAAACACCATAGCAGCCAACTGCAAGTCATGAATGGAATAATTCTTTTCATGAACCTTGAGCTGTCTGGAAGCATAGGCTATCACCTTACCAGCCTGCATAAGAACACAACCCAAACTAACTCTAGATGAATCACAATAAATCGTTTAATTCTCACCAAACTTAGGTAGAGTAAGCACCAGGGTTGAAGTGATTCTGTCCTTGAGATCCTAGAAACTCTTCTCACAATTTTCCGTCCATTCAAACTTGGCTTTCTTCTTCCTTAAAGCTGTAAGTGGGGCAGTAATGGAAGAAAAGACCTCCATAAACCTGCGGTACTAATCAGCCAATCCTAGAAATCTACGGATATCAGTAGGAGTAAGGAGCTTTGGCCCGTTCTTAATAACTTCAGTCTTCTTGGGGTCACCCTCTACACTTTGATCGGACACAACATGGCCCAGGGAGATCACTGATCTCAGCCAGAAGTCACACTTGCTGAATTTGGCATACAATTGGTGTTGTCTAAGTACCTGCAAGGTTAGTCTCAAATGTTGTTCATGCTCTTCCTTGGTCTTAGAGTAGATGAGAATGTAATCAATGAATACTATGACAAAAGAGTCAAGGTATTCACGGAAGACCCTGTTCATGAGATCCATAAATGCTGCAGGTGTAGTTGTGAGATAAAAAAACATCACTAGAAACTCATAGTGACCATAGCGGGTAAGAAAGACTGTCTTTGGGGTATCTCCATCCCTAACCTAAGTTGATGGTACCCTGAATGAAAATCAGTCTTAGAAAAGAAACTAGACCCTTGAAGTTGATCGAACAAATCATCTTTTCTGGGGAGTGGATACTTATTCTTTATAGTGACTTTGTTGAGCTGCCAATAATCGATACACATTCTAAGGGTCCCATCTTTCTTCTTTACAAACAACACTGGAGCGCCCCAAGGGTATATCCTCGGCTGAATGAAACTCTTAGCACTGAGATCTTTTAAGCGCAACTTCAACTCTTTGAGTTCTGCTGGAGCCATTCGATAAAGAGGAATTGTTATTGGTTTGGTATATCGGGTTCTAAGTCGATACCAAAGTCAATCTATCGAAGGGGTTCACTACAGGCACTAAGTTTATGGAAGGAATTACATGATCTAAATCATTAACAATCACAAGATGACATAATAAACCATTGGACATTATTTTATTAGCATTAAGATTTGAAATCAAGGGATTAGGACGACTCGAATTGTACCCCTCCAAGACTAATTCTTCTTCATCAGGGAAGAAAAATCTCACCACTCTACTCTGGCAGTCCAAGAAAGCATAATAACTGTGAAGCGAGTCCATACCAATAATAATATCAAAATCATGCATGGGTAACTAAATCAAGTTTGCACACATAGTCTTACCACTTACAACTATTTGGAAACCTTGTATACCCTCTCAGTTCTTACACTTTATCCTAAAGGCGTACTAACCACTATAGGATCATACATAACTTCAGGTAGTATTTCATAAGTAAGAAAAAACAGAGGAGTTACAAAGGAAAGCGTAGACCCTGGATCAAGTAAAGCATAAAAAGATGTTGAGAATAGATGCAGCATACCTGTTAACACATAAGCGAACTTCTCCTGCTCTTCCCTACTCTTCTGAGCATAGAATCTGTTCCTCTTGGGAGGCACTGCTACTACTGCACCCTGTGGTTTAGTCCTAGGCTGAGCATTACCTCTAGCCTGAACTCTGTTCTGTGGACAGCCTCTGACCATGTGTCCACTCTTATAACAACTAAAGCAGGAATTTCTTCCTTGTCTTCACTCTCCACTGTGAGCTCGGCCACTCTTAGCACAATTCTTCTTAAGAAGATGCATCTATCCTCTATTGACCTTCTTCGGCTCAGGTCTGCCTCCTTTAAGTGTAGCAACCCCTCTGAGGATTTGAATTCCTAGAACTCTGTTGCCCCTTTTTGAACCTTGGATGCTCACGGATACCAAAATTATTTCTATGGCCTCCATGACTAGAACCTCCCTGATCTTGAGGCCTAGTCCTCCTTAAATCATGAATACCTCTCTTTCTGCGGCTGTCCTCTACCTACTGGACATGTACCATCAACCTGTAAAGGTCCATCTTATCATGGAGCATTTTATATCGACACTCCTCCAAATCTCCATTAATTCCTTTGAGTAACCTGCTCATCTCAACCCTGCTATTAGAAACTAGGGGAGTATCATACGTGGATGATTTCAACAAAGCTCAATATTCTCATAGTTCTTGCTTTTAAGTAATAGGGGAAAGTTACATACCTTGATAGCTTAACAAACTTCAGGGAATACTCCTTGACTGTCATAGAGCTTTGCTAAAGGTTGATGAACACCTCAACGTTGGCCTCCCTCATCTCTGTGGGGAATAATCTCTCCAAAAATGTTGTATTGAAGCGCTCCCATGTTACTGGTTCTCCACCTAAGACACAGTTATCTTTCCACATCTTGCACCAAATCTGTGTAACATCCTTGAGCTGATAGGAAAACAACTCAGCCTTCTCAATATCTGTGGCACCCATAGCCACCAAGATCTTATACACCTCATCTACAAACTCTTGAGGATCCTCCGATGTCTTAGCCCCTGTGAATATGAGAGGGTTCATCCTCCTTACATCTCACAGTCTGTCAGCCATTCTGCAAACCAGTGGGTTCTTCCTCTGAACATCCTGTCGGTTGAGCTTGGTAGGCATAGCCTGAGACTAAATCTTGATGGACTATTCCATCCGGGCCAAAGATGCCCTCACCTCAACATCGGTCAACCCAACTGGGTTAATCGGCATTCCACTCCTTCATCTAGGGCCTGGGGTGGAACTCGATTGCCCTCTACAGCTTCCCTTCTCCTCCTCTGACCAATAGCACTCCTAGGGTTCATTCTCTGAAAAACAACATGGGTTGATGTTATACACGCTCATAACACCAAGAACTCAGACATTAGAAAAGGACGAAAAGATTAGAAGAAGGGAAATTTTCCTACGCATCTTGTAGGCTCTAATTTAGGAGAGTGGTGCACTTCAATACCATGACTTAGAAACTATTTAATGTGGTTGATGTAAACTCATTATGCTCGAAATTTAACCTAGTACTCTGATACCAACTTAGTCACGACTGGAATCTATACCCTAGACGAGACCGGCATCGTTGACCTCTCAGACGTAGAAAACAAGACTACTTACGTCATACTTTCCTTACATAGCTTAATTTTAAAGGAAAATTTGAAACTATTTGTTCTTTAAACATGCTTGCTAAACATTCTTAACATTTTATAATCGTTCATCATCAACCTTCTAATATTAAAGAAATAAACAACTGAAAGAACTAGTTTGTTAAGTCTTAATTGTATAATTACCAAAATGGCCAAATACAAAGTCTGAATCAAAAGAGGAAAGAAACGCTAGTGGAACATGATCCACTAGACCAACTCTAAAATTAGGCTAGAATATAAAACAATAGCATCCTCGAAAGCATGAGGACCTACACAACTCCGGATGAATGCTAACGTCTGGACAGCTGCAATAAAAATCCTGCAACTCTATCGGCCACCTTTGTCAGCACCTTAAATAGTATAGATTTATAGAGTTGGTACACACTTGTACTAAATATGCGTATATGCAAGCACACACCAACGACATGCATGATAAAGAACAATTTTTTCCTAAAGACGGGATTTTTGGAAGTCAAGTCAGTAGACTTTCCATATTAAGATTAGGAAAGTTAGTGAATTTTCCAAATTGGGTTAGAAAGGTCATTCTATGACATAAACATTCATCTTTATAAATATCGTATTGCACACAACATATAACATCTTTATATAGAACATATCATAGCACATAACATATAGCACCTTGCTTCATTCATATCATTCATTCATATTCCATGAGACTTGGGAATCATGGACATGACATTAAGACTTTCCAAAATGAAGGCCCAACATATGGGACCTCAACTAAGGAATCTTCATTAGCAAACACAGAGTCTGCTTCATTTATTCGTACGTACTTCATTTCATTTCATTCATAGCTAAGTGTGAACACCAGCTATACCTAGGATGTAGTTTAAGACTTTCATCGGGTTTGCTGTGTAATGATCAGGAATAACCTAATGTCATTACCCGAGTCTAGCTCACCTCTTGATTATCTTATGCTAACACCTTTGGTATCATTCGTTTAATTATGTGCTTCATTTGAGGCTAGCCTCATTCATTCATTGGGAACTTTAACTTTAATCGACATAGATCATGTGAGCATCATGGAATCCAGTGTCTCCCCCACACCGAAAAATGGTGGAATCACCAGCCAAAGTGACCCAATAAACATGCTAGCGTAGGTGGGAAATATAACCCCGCCAGATCCCTATATTGACAGTATAGGTTAAGAGACTAGGAGATATATGGAGACCCATACCCGGCAAGCCGGACAGTCTCATCTCATGAGAGTTACGTGAACCTTCGCTTTTATCTAAAGAAGGCATCACCTCTCATAGCTAGCCTATCGGTGCTCAGTATAAAGTTCCATTACGTTCAACTCATACGCCTTGGAATGTTACTTTTAACATGAGGAAAATATAACTCATTAGATGATAGCTCATCTCATCATTATTATTAATTGTGTTAAGCTCAATACCTTCATTAGATTATTCATAGAGACTTTTCTCTTCATTATCTTACACTTTCCATGGTGAGTATGTATTGGTAACATTTATTTAAGATCATTTGAGATTGTTCTCATCATATTCATTAGCCTAATTTTATTTTGTCACCACATTCTTCATTATTATCACCTTTGCTCTTCATAGTTACTCACCTCTTATTACGTGAATGCTTATTTCACATTTCATAGTTTATCTCATCTTATGCCAATGCACTTGGCCACATAGTGTATCTTACACTCATACTTAACCCTCTTAGGGTTCATCCTTTCATTACATACATCTTAGGTCCACTTATTTTTGAACGTATGTTGGACTTATGTTTATATATATACAAGCCTTGGGGAGTCATTCATAGTTTGCTAAGTGATTATTACTTTCCTAAGATTATGTTGTACGGGACTAATGTCTCTTGTATATATATGCCAAGATCTTAATTTTTTTATCTAAATAGATGGAATTATTCTTGGATATTTTACTCACATATGACTTATGCATCAATACGAAAATTTGGGCAAGGGAACCCAAATCTTTTATCACTTGGAAATTATTAATATTTTTCATTAATTTTATTTCTAATATTCAAAACATTAGACTCTAAATTAAATATCAACAGTTAAAGTGAAGGATTAATTTTCTATTTTAATTTCACTCTTAGATAACCGAATGGTTAGGAGTTTGAGCCCCCACAAACCCTTTGATTTTTTAGAGTTAAATTCGCTATAATAGGGAGGTTGTGGGTTCGAACCCCCACAACACCCTTTTTAAAAAAAAATTAATTCGCTGAGGAGGCTGTGAGGTGGTGGGTTCGAACCCCCACAGCCCCTCTATCTTTTTTTTATTTAAATGGGCGAGTGGCAGTGAGGTTGTGGGATCAAATTCCCACTGCCTAACTTTATTTCCTTGTTATTTTGCCTCTCCCTTCAGCGCTAAGGTCGTGGGTTTGATCCCTACGCCTCACATTTTATTTTTTTCATTTTTTCATCTCCCTTTGCGCATACGTGGAGGTCATGGATTCGAATCCCACGCCTCCCATTTACTTGTTTACTTAATTTTTCTCCTTATTTCCATAGGTTGCGAGTTCGATTCCCCCCAGCCGCATTTTCCTTGTTTTATTGGGAAAATAGGAGCTAGGATCAAATTCCCCCCAGTCCCCATTTTCCTTTTTGTTTGCCTTACGAAACCAGTAGCTAAGGGGTTCGATTCCCCTTAGCTCCTTCATGTTTTTCTATTATTTTTCAGCCTTGTCAACATGTGAAGTCTTGGGTTCAACTCACATTGACCACACTTATTTATTTCCTTTTATCAAAACCCAAAATTTAACCTTATGGGAGAGTATGCAATCTGGAAATTTTTTTCTTATCATTCTTCACTCATTTTTAGTCACCTCTTTCATTAGTTTAGTAAGCTAAAAGAGTGTTATTCAACCCAACATTGATCATTATAATGAACACCACATTGCACACACATTACACACATAATATACACAAAAAACACATGAATATTCGACCCAAAACAGTAGCTAAAGACACTGCCCACGATGAACACACAACACCAATTTTTTCTTACACTTCGAATATCGTTTTCGTAATTTCCCTCACATAAAACATGTTCACACTTAATATAAATTTTTGTTTTTGCGAGACTTACTTTGTTGGTTCCAACCTTTACTAGTCCAACTAACTCCACAAGTTAGTTGACTTGATCGTAGTAAGGGTTGTAAGGTCTGGTTCTACGCGTATCAATCCGTGTGAACCTTGGTTTAATTTCAAGCATTATTGACACCCTCAGTCTTGATCTTATTCATTTTTAGGGTTGTTTCAATTTGTGCAAGGAAACAATCAATTAGAAAAATTAAGGTATGGCTACTATTTTGATGAGATAAAATATCTCGAGTTGGTTGGTAAGTTGATATTATTAGCCTTAATGATTGGTTGTTGTAGATGAAGAAAATGACGAGAAATGACAGGTTGACACTTTGAAAGCTATACGAATTTGAAATTGAGGCATGTAAGACTATTCAATATCCTTTTTCTTTGGAATTAACCGAACACTTGCATTACAAAAAGTAAGCTTTCTTAGTGTCCTTTGTAGTGATTGATCCATACTTGCAGTTCCTACTCCGTAGAGCATAGAAGTGAGTACTCTAATATGAGTTTATTACTACATGTACATGCTTACTTTACCAAGCATGTGTTTCATCTTTTTTCATCGTCAAAGTACCCCATACACGGATTTCCCTTATATAAATGAAAATGATCCTATATTACACGTCATACAATCTACCAATATAATGCCAACTTGCTTTATTTGCTTATAGATATGTCATCTTGTCACACGTTCATATATTTATTTCCTTGGTTTTTACTCCGATTATGTTATACTATTTCACATGATTACTATTTGCTCTATTATACATTTATCTGTACTTGGAATATGTATCCGTCCTTAAGTCAATTATGTCCACGTTCTTCATTGGTTAAACTTGAATGTTTACCTTGTATTTCATATTAATTTGTGAGTATTTCGTTACCATATAAAGTTCAAAACTCTTGGATAAATGTTAAATGTCTTCACTTGATATGTGCTTCAATATGAGATGTCAAAATGCTTACTGAGTCATATAAGCTACTAAGTATTACATGTTCATGTCACATTTGGTTCCCATGTCATTGTTATTGTCATAAGTCCTTATTCATATGTCTTTTACCACTAGTACATAGTTCCAAATCTAAACAAGCATTATGACCAAAAATCATCAATCAAAAACTAGTTATGAAGATCAAAATAACAATCACAAACTAGTTATGAACATCAAAAGAATAATCTCTAAAGAGTTATGAACATCAAAAAAACAATCTCAAATATAAAAATTTAAGTGAAACAATCTGTATAATTATAAGTTGCTGCTCAGGGGAGAAAGCCTAGCATGGGAAGATCCCAATTTGAGGAAATATGAGGACATCAAGAATTCCTAGCATGGGTCATCCTCTTTTGCTGCTGATCAGATAGTCATTTTTATTATAAGTCTTATACGGTTATAAAGTACAAAAATGTAAAGAAAAGAATGTAACACACACTATTCCACAAGTACAAGCAAAGGTGGTCTCTAGCTCTTATATATTGGCATTTGGTTTAACTTAGCTCTCATTTTACATATGGTTGAAGTTGCATTTCATGCTCCAGGTACATGTATTCAACTAGTAGATCTCCCCAATAGAACCACCTTATTCGTGATGGTTATTGGTGAGCTCCGGGTTGATTCTAGGCTTTGCTGAGTCTTTATTATGTGTATTTCATAGTAGTACAATCAAGAATCCCAATAGAGGCTTTGTAGACATTGTAGAGAAATCATTGGTGTTCTTTGTTTCACTTTTCACGTGTATCCGTTCAGCTAGTCAAATGTGTTGTATATGATGTTTTTCATTAGTAAATACATCTACATAGTAGTAGTTTACCTCCTCATAATAGGTCACTCATAAGAATGTATTCATATAGTACTTGTCTGTGTCACCTAGGATTGGAGGTTACAAAAGTTGTACTACAGCAGGTCATCCTAAAGAGCCTACAAAGTCGTGTCTATTACAGCCTTACTTATGAATATGTTGTGCGCCACATTATAATTAGGGGGCTACTTGTACATTTAAAAATGTTACATTCCTTTATTAAAAAAATTGTGCGATAGAGCGAAGTTAAGAAATAAATTTTCACTTGCAGCTGATCATGCTATTGATATTATGCTTACGATGCTTAACGTTAATAGTAGCTAAAATGTAAACATCTAACCTACAGAAAAGGATCTAAAGTTATCAAAATTTACACTACGTTGAGCTCTTTTTAATAGACCGTCCCACTCCACAAGGTATCTAAAGGTAATATGTTATATGAATTTTAAGTTGCATTTTTACCATTTGTATCATGTTTTTTCAATTACAAAAGATATAATATGGTAATCCTTATGCTTAAAATTAATGGTCTACCTAGTTACATATATGAGTTGCAGCATTTTTAAGAACATATTCTTAAGAGCATGTATCCAACTCTCTAGTTCTGTATTTCCTCCATATCTATAGGATCTGTTTTTGTAGAAGAGAATTGCACATAGACTGTGATATACATAGAACTTCAAGAATTACACATGTTCTCGAAATTGATGTTGTTGAACCACTTTTTTTTAGTCGGAAGAAGTTAGTGGAACAATCTGATAGGTTAATGTATCATTGCAAAAGTGTTAGACATACCCCTAATTAGATGACAAGTACAAAATTCTCACCATATACCATCCCAAATATGATAATATTTGGCTTTTATATGGTATGTGCCAACAACCGCGAATAAGCATTAACAACATTTGTATTCTCTTCATGGTTAAAAACATAGAGACAAGTATGCCAATTTATGTAAATGATATATTTGGTAGTTAAAATTGTGACATGTGTCTTGATTAGGAGGATTAGTATGTTTTTAAAGGGTAATGTTAAAAAAAGAAAAAAAAATGAGTTGGTTAGACCTAAAATTGTGATTAGTTAGGTTGTACATACCCGTTCAAACTAATATGTATTCAAAGATAATGACTATTCAGTTAGCTGCTGAAATCTGTGTGCATAAAGGCTTCACAAATGTGGTGATTGAGACTGATTAAACCATTGCTAGACTGATCATGATACAAGAGGTGTATGCACCATGGGCGGGATCTGGTACATGAAACTACTAGTTTTGGTTAAAAGGTACTTGTTAGATAGGAAGCATGTGACAATGAAGCTTGAATTACAAAGCCTAATATGTACGTAGAGCTTATCATTAAAGATGGGATATGTCAAATTCCTTAAACATAGGAGTATGGGAATGTAAGGATTCTATAGAGGAGTGTGATAGGCGATTATGAAAGAGAGGTTG
This sequence comes from Solanum habrochaites, assembly GCA_027704765.1. Taxonomy (NCBI): domain Eukaryota; kingdom Viridiplantae; phylum Streptophyta; class Magnoliopsida; order Solanales; family Solanaceae; genus Solanum; species Solanum habrochaites. The sequence goes on along the minus strand of JAKWJA010002498.1, from coordinate 37,510,986 downwards.
CTAAGTGATGAGACAATAAAAAGGTATCAACTATTGAATCCTATAGAATTAAAATGGCGCACCTTGGAAGAACTTTGTGAACCTTTGTTTGACAGAGAAGTCATATTAGTATTGATTCATGTCTTGATATTTGGTCTTGATAACAACAACAAAAATACGGTAATAAAAAGGTTACTTAGATAGAAGATACATGGACCTAGTTCATCTATATCATTAGTACAAAAGAAAAGTAGAGCATTATTCACATGTATAGACCTCTTACGGGATTCATTTAATATTTTCTAGTAGTAATTCATCAGTCATAGTCCTGTTAAGGGAGATGAAAAAATTGATCATATGTTATTTATTATTATACTTGCTATCTTGCATGGAAATAGAGTGAGACCACCCTCACCTGTTATTTAAAGAATATATTAGCTAAACCTATCTATTTAAGATTAAAGGTGCTAACTCTAAGATTTTATGAATTATGATATAACTTTATGGGTAGCTGACATTTAAATGTAGAGTTAATACCTCATATGGTCACTCAACTATGCACTCTTCTCTTAGAAAGTCACTCAACTTTCAATTTTCACTCAAAAGTCACTCAACTATTGCTTTCTTTTACAGAAAGTCACTCAACTTTGAATTTTAACTCAAAAGTCACTCAACTATCCACTCTTTCCTCAAAAAGTCACTCAACTATCCACTCTTTCCTCAAAAAGTCACTTAATCTATTAAAATATTTTTTAATTAAAAATTGTTGATATTAATTATTTATATAACAAACCAAAAATTTTAAAAAATAAATTAAATGATTTAGTGATCCACCCACCTAACCCGACCCATTAAAAAATATGATATGACCCATTTTATTTTGTCTTTAATCCTAAATTATTCCCTCTGTTTAAACCTTGAATTAAGATTAAAGACAAAATAAAATAGATCATATCATATTTTTTAATGGGTCGAGTTAGGTGGATGGATCACTAAATGGTTTAAATGGTATTTTTATTTTTTAAAATTTTTTGTTTGTTATATAAATAATTAATATCAATAAATTTTAATTAAAAAACAATTTAATAGATTGAGTGACTTTTTGAGGAAAGAGTGGATAGTTGAGTGACTTTTGAATTAAAATTCAAAGTTTAGTGACTTTTGAGTGAAAATTGAAAGTTGTGACTTTCTGAGAGAAGAGTGCATAGTTGAGTGACCATCTGAGGTATTAACTCTTTAAATGTAACTAGATTTCATGTTTCATGGTATGTTAAAGCTTCACTATTTTCTATTATGATCTTCAAAAGACAATATACATTGAGTTTGATATGACAAAAGATTGTAATGAAGACAAAGTTGACCTCGGCCTCCTAATCCAAAGGATGACTATTGAGGATTATATTATTTCTTAACAATAGTATTTATAATAACCTAGATGGAAGCAAAGTCCCAATAGAAGAACACCCATAAGGATTCTTTGGATATTGAAAAGAGAATATGGGGAAATCAGTTGTATGTGTTTTGAGGTGAGTAAGGAATATGAGCAAAAGTATCCCACCCATGACTGAACTCTTAACAGAGTGTGTTTACGATTATTATGGTAGCGTAGTTTCTCTAGAATATCTCCTAGTTTTTTTCTAAAATGGTTTGTTGTTAGTACTTATACATTATGCATTTTCTATAATTTAATTTATGAATGACGTTTTACCTTTAAGTATTACCTTCTTGCAGTTACCTAATGTCATAGAAATCTTCATGTAAGTGTTTTAGACTTTGAGTCCCTTTCTTATTGTTTATATTTTTCATAAGACCTTTTTCGTATAGCATGTTATTTATTGAACTAGCTACTTTCCGCATGTCTCATATTTTCATATTTTGTTGTACTCGCAAGATAATTGATCATACAACCACCCGTTTATCTGTTTAAATCTCATCGCTACTTGCGTTGATCTTACAACCTTATAAATTTTATTCCCATTGTAATGTGTCTCACCTTACGCATATTTCATATTGTACTCATTGCATACTAGTCCACCTATCCCTGCAATATAACCCACGTGCGCAATTGAATTGGTGGTTTTGTAGGTCATTTTCTTTTATATAGACTTATGTCTTATCGTCTACTTGCTTACAAATTGATTTCGTATCTTTAGTACTCATCCATCATAAACATGCATCGTGTGTACACGACATATTATATAAACTGAATGTCAGTGATTATGTGCTACCTTTTTTGCAAGTCTGGTAAGTGTGTCATACTCAATGCGACTTATTTATTTCTTTTTCTATGTCCTAATGTAGGCTTATTGACTTGAGTTTTTTTAAAATTTTGGAAAAATTGTCTCCTCGTATCATATGTATGATGCCTTTGACCAGAAAGGTTGGCATTATGTAATTTTATCACAATCAAATATAAATAACTTAGCATAATGCCTTATTAGATGGTGCAACATAACACTTTAGAGTTTATATTAACAACTATGCGTTCTTACAAGACTAGCCTCTGAAAAGCATCAGGAGATAAAAGAGAAGGGAAAGTGGTGCCCCGATTAGTTAGCCTTATGATTTTTTTTATCCATTCCATATAAAATAATGGGATATACTATAGTTATTCTTGATTTTCAAGTCCCGTAAGCTAAGTTAAAAATGTGTAACCTCCATTGAAGTATTGTGGGAGGAATACAATGAAGGTGGAATCCATAGGTAGCCCCTAAAAGTTTGCACCAAATATCACTTATACAACACCTTAAGTGGGATTTGTAAACTTTAGACACCCCTTGTCATGGTCCATTGTGTCATTTTGACACTTTTTTGAATTATCAATAAAATATATACAATTTTTGTAATACACTCATTGATGATGTGTCAAAATGTAGGAGGAGTTTTCACATTTCTTCTTTTAATTTTTATTATATATTTATATTATGAGTCAAATGTGTTAAAATTCCTTTTTTTATCTGAAGAAATATCAAATTTGTTTCTCCACAAAAGGAGTTTATGTTTTGGGTGATGATCACTGAAAAACGAGGAACAAGGTGAAAAAATAAAATAAAAACGATTTAACAAATGTTTTCACGCGTCCGGGATGAGTTTATTACACTCTCTATGACATGTCAACAAAAAGTGTGAAACTGACATAGCGGGATATGACATAAGGTGTCTGAAATGAATAAATCTTAATTGAAGTGTAAATAAAAATTGGTATCTACTTAAAGGGGCCCGGGACGGGTTCCGCCTATTATGTAACATAAGGTACTTGGAATAGAAGATTTTAGAGATCCTAAATACCCCTCCTCATCCTAAATATCAACATAAGGATCTGAGATCATGTGGTCCTCTTATATGATCATATATCCTACTAGAATTTTTTCATTTGATATTTCATTTTCATGTCTTGTGTTTAGGCATATTAGAGTCCTTATTTATATGAGTTATAATTGTGCATATTCTGTGAATTACACTGTCAATAAAGGGGTTTAATTTGTCATATTATTATTTTATGAACCATATGTATTGAGACTTCATGCTAGACTCGTCTATACATGCTTTAGGTTAGTCGATGGATTTTAGACAGTCCTATTTATAATGGGAACCCTCACAAATCTCGAAACGAAATTCCAAGGTGAACCAAACTATAAGCTTCAACCATCAGTCGAGGACGAATGATTATAAAGGGGAGGATGTAACAGGGTATATTCTACGTATACCTGTTCTATTTATACGACAGTTATATATTTCCTTGTAGTATGGTTATGAACTCGGTTTCCTATGCGACTAATGACAATATAATATGTTTAAAGTTAAATTCCCATATATTTTGATGTGAGACGATTAAATTGATGTCGATTGAAGTATTTAAACTTGAAATCATAAGGTGATATTTTAATCTAGATTTGAAATTTACATAATGTCTATAAGTTTTGAGTTAAGTTAAAATTATTATGGTCTATAAATGCAATAAAATATTGAGGTGCTTGCTTGAATTAACTAAGCTAGTAGGTGACAAGTAGGTGCATCACCTACTTTGCCTTATTGATCGACCACCCAAAGGAACAAGTAGGTGCATCCCCTACTAAGACTCATTTGACCATGTTATTGGGTAAAGTACACCACCTATATCAGGCCTAAGTTTAATAAAAATAAGGGAAAAATGAACATCCGAGGTCCAACCTTTTAAAGCCCAGAAGAAATAATTTGAATGCAAAGTAGGTGCATCGCCTATGAGGATGGTCAATGCAGAATTTTATTAGTTAAATTCAATAATGTATAAATTTATTTTGTATATTTCTTGTCATTTAACCAGATGTTTTGAAAAAAACAACTCTAAAAATTTTGAAATAATATATTTTGAAGTTTGATGATATTGCTAACTTGATAATACATTTTTGACATATTTTATTTAAATACAAATATCTACCGAAATATAAATTCATTAATGAAAATTTTTATGTTGTAAAATTAACTATGAAATAAATCATAAAAATTAAACTAATAGAATATTAAATTGGCGTTATAAGTAGTCATATGAACCTTTCTTAGTCTTAAAATGAAATATAAGAAATCGTAAATAAAATAACCAAAAGGGAAACGTTTATCTAGTAATAACTATATTGAACAAAACTTAATGAGACTCTAGATCACATAAATAACATTGATAAATAAAGTCATTCTTTTGTCTCGAGGAAAAAAAACGTGACACTTCTTTAAATTTTAGAAAAGAAATTTTAGAAACATAGATCTACATCACAAGAAATTTTTTTAACAAAAAATGAATTTAGGCTACATTATGTTAACTTCACATATTGGAACATTACACAAAATTTTATATATTAAGCAAAAAAAATTGTTATTATATTATTAAAAATTTCTTACTCAAGTACTCGAGGTTTTGGAATATAGACTCTTTTGGATAATACGACTTACTTCATGACAATAGTGGTATCTCATATTCCGCAAAATTTCGGACTCACTTGATGATAATGTCACACAAAAATATTATAATGCAAGAAGAAAAAGAGTACAAGATAAAAAAATTTGTGGTTGAAAAATGAGTGGAAATCCCTCTATATATACTCAACAAAGGGTATTAACAAACTTTTTTTTGTGCTTTATCTAAAAATTCATGACCTTTTCAAAAAGTTGCAACTTATTGGGAAAGTTGTAACTCGTCGAAGAATTCACAACTCTTTGAAAAAGTCACAACTCATCGAAAAATCAAAACCCTTCAGAAAGAGTGACAACTTGTTGAAAAAGTAAGAATCTATATAAGGGATATTACACAAATTTAATATCCAAGACCTAGAAGTCACTAGTACAAAGATTTTTAACAAAGAGTACAATTCCCAAAACTTGACCCAATATACAATGTTTTGTGTCACAATCAAGTCACATTAGACCGTACGGATTTTTAAAAGCTGGCTTTGAAATTACATCCACTGATGATACTTATATATAAGATCAATCATAAAGAAGCTAGTGGCACCTTGAAGCTAGTACAACATGTTGTCTAATATGGAATGATATACTTATTCTTAATTGTGACGTTGTTCAACTGAAGGTAGTCAATACATATTTTAAGTGAATTATATTTATTACACATGAAAGGATTATGGAACCCAGGAAAAATACTAGATATGATGAATCTATTATTTTGAAAGTGTTTCATTTTTTTATGCTAAACTATAGAAACTTTTATTCAACCAAATAGAAAATGTACACAATTAGTTTGTTTTGGACTCCAGAACTATTATTAAACAGATTACCTATATACTTGTACTAAATAATTATAAATTAGTCTAGACATAGATAAGGATTTAATTGATGAAGAATTGGCTGCCACTTTTGTAGGAAATGTCCTCTAATATGGAATTGGAGGAAAATTTTATTAATCTCTTGGAAGAAGGTTCATTGTTTTGAGAATCGCCTTAAACACCTTTAACAGCAAATGTCATAGACATTTGTTGAATATAAATAAATTTGCGACTTGTCCACCTCTATTCGCATATCCATTGTAGTTCATCTTCCCTGCTTCCTATTTCTCTATGAATTTTCATCCATGTTGAGAGTGAAACCCATACCCTTGTAGAACATCCCCACTCGAAAAGAAACTGACTTCGTAATTTTGTTGAGAATGTATTACACAGTACATAACTAGTGAAACAATTATACAACATTTTCTTATTCTTTGATTTGTTGAATGTCTTTGATAGACGTTGAGCCAAAATAAATGTTCATGTCTTGGAAATATACCTTTTGAAAGTGTGAGGAACTTCTATGGAATTTTTGGGAATCGTGGTTGAAACAACTTGTACATTTACTTGATACGTAGCGCCCCTTGTTGTGAATAATTTTGTAGATCATCAACCATATTCATATTCGTTAACAATTTTTATGACTAGCCAACATTCTTGTTTAGAAATTGGTGCCTTATACAGAGATCTGTCCTTGATGTAGAAGTTGTAAATCCGATGAACCAATAAGTTTTATTTCTTTACATCCACGACCCACAAGAGTTTACATATAGATTCCTTGTTTCATAGGTTGTAGTTTAACAAACCCAGGACTTTAAAAGATTTTGTCCTACATATGGCTTGCTAATCTAACAAAGATCTTTAAGTGATCCATTTCCATAATAAAGTATGACAAATCCTAGTCACCAATTAGACAACTCTCTTCGGTAGAAGGAACATTTTAGCCTAATACGTTTACATCTCAAATATCAAAGTTTTCATCATATGAATTTGACCACCGTAATATAAAAATTTGTTGTTCAAAATTGAATCGATGTGGTCTTCTTTCCACTACTGGCATGCATTGCAATATAGTGATATTTCTTGAAAACAATGGAACTGTAAAACTTCAAAAATTCAAGACGTGCTCTAGATCCTAACATAAGTTTCATAACGTATAGACACTGTTTTAGGGTCTATTTTTAAGATTATAAGTCATTTAGGAAGTGCAGAAACAAAAATTTCCAAGAACGTTGATGACGTCCGGAAACTAGTTCAAGCAGGTACTAGCGTGCCTTAGCTTATTTGACTATATTTTAGGAGTCAGAAATAAATGAAAATTGTGGTAAGGGCGTATAACATATGTTTAAGTTGATTCATGGTCTAAAATTCCAGTGTACGACTCCTCAGGACCAACCAATGGACCTTGAGGAGGACCCTTACAAGTGGAGTCAAACACTACCTAAGAAATGTGCACCCACGAGAGGGCATCGACTCGGCGTGTGTGGATCGACGGGGCCTCGATGCAGTCCATCGAACAACACTTAGACATGTAGTTCTGGGGTATTGTGCGCACAGTCTCTGACCAAGAATAAGGATGTGCAACACAGAAGGGGTGCAAGTCCGTCGATTGACACAACGATCCATCGATCGTGGTGTCCTGTATGACACTGTAAATTGTTGCACGTTTTTACTTTTGTTATTTAATTAGTTGGATTGGTTAGTAGTTTTATAAGGGGTTAAGGAAGTTTAATTATCTTGATTAACAACCTATATAAAGCCCTAACCTAATTAAGACTAACACAAAAATCTCACAACTCACAAAATAAATTCTCTTCCTTCTCTTTTCTTTCACTCTCTATAGGAAGACACCATTGAAGACTAAGATAGGGGAGGGTTTTCGGGGAATTAAATAGAAGTTTAAACCATAAATTCTTCATCAAACATTAGTTTATGGTATGTAGTTCACCTTTGATACTTCTTTCCTCAAAGGGTTCCTTCAAAGTATTTTCAAAAGTTGAGCTTTCATGTGGGTCTTTCCCAATCTTGAAATTAATGTTATGAGTGGATTATTTTATGTTTTTTTTGTATAATGTGAATATATTAATAATTATTATAACCTAATTATTATACATCTTGATGGTTTGGTATAGTTTGTAGAAGATGGCCCTTAACCCTTAACCCTAGGTTTTTGATCTTGATATGAATTAGGCTATATTATGTATTGACTTGGCTATTATTTGAATTAATACTTTATGATTTTTTTACTCTAATAATGGATGAACTAGGGTGATTTTTATCCTTTTATGCTAGGTCTTGAGAAGACGATCTAGATTGTAAAGTATGTTGCTAATTGGCCTAAGTATCTTGTCTTAAGCATTCATCTACTATTGAATAGTGATGTAGTGATTCTTATAGACTTTTTATTATGTTGGTTATTGACTAACGATGATGCATACCCAATTTGGGTTGAATTGATTGTTAAGATAAGACTTTGATGATGAATTATGAATGAGACTTGATAAGTCTTATGATCCTTATCTTTTACTTCAAATTATGTTTAATTGTTATTAAGTCATGATGTTGTATTATATTATTCCTTGTATTAGGATTGATAGGATGGTATGATGTTTAATTGAAATGTGTTGACTATGGGTTTTGAGGTGTTAGCTTAAGATGTAAATGTTATAAGGATGGTGAACGATTTACCAATGTGCCATATTATGATAAGAGAATGTTAATGTGCTAACCTCACCCATGTGAATTGTAATGAAAGGATTATACTCATGCAATTCTTATTGATCTATGATGATGATTATGATGTTTATACAAGGGTTCGACCCTATGACCTACAATATGCTATGATGATTAATAAAGGACATTAAGGACATTTTGAAAAGGGACTTAGTTTAGAACCAAATGAACTTGACATTGGGAGGTGTTGACTTCCCATAGAGGAAGATTCACCCTATAATTCTAAATATGGTGTTGACTCCCCTACGAGGGATACTCATCCATTTGTATTCCTTTAAGAGGAGGCCCCAAATGCCAAATTTTATTTTGAGGGATTATACCTATCTATTAATTCTTGAACTATGTTTTCCCCATAGGAAGACTAGCTAGTGGATCCACCTAGAAAACTATGTTTATGATTGGTTCTGCTTTGGCTGGTAAAACACCTTCTTTCAGTGCAAGGTTTTACAACACCAGATTCCACACTTAGCTCTTGTGGTCTATGTCGGTTAAGGCAAGTGTTCCCTAAAATAAAATGAAGTAATGAAGTATAAACTAGCTAAGGTGACTTGAGAGTTTGACTTAGCCTAGGTATAGGTGTGAGACTGTGCCTATGCCTTGCACTAGTTTGCTTTGAAGGGAGCTTAAGGAGGTTTTTACTATGTACGAATACGCTTACAATGATATGTGATATGTATATGATGAACTTGCACATTGTTGATGCTATATGTGATTGTTGTCACTTAGGAATATTTGTTGATCTACATTGTTAATGTATGAGGATAAGTACTCCTAAATTTTATTCCATGAGAAGTAAAAATTTAGTCATGATTCTTGTGTGGTTACTTGATTGAGTAAGGTTGTGGGGCTTTTCTTGGTCATTTCATTTGTTGACTTGATAGAGGTTCATGGGTAATTTTGTTTCTTTCAATATGTTGAAATGTACTCGTATACATGCTTATTGCTAATATGACTTGATGATAGAGTTACTTGAATAGGTATCCAACTATATGATATGCATGTTGAGTTGACTAGACTTGATGTTGTTGGTTTTGTAATGTACATTCCTATGACTTAATGAACATGTAATATTGGTTGGTATGGTTTTGCCGAATGTGCATAAATGTTTTAAATGAAAAGTGCATACTTTATGAAATATTCCTTTTCTTAACATGTTATTATAGTATGTGTTCATACGGTCTCATACTTAGTACAAATGGTGTACTAACCCCATTTCTCCTTTTGCCCAACATTTTAGGTTTCTATAGTTGAAGTGCTTTGAAGACGAACTTGGAGAAGTCTTTGGATCTCTTATTCATCTAAGTATGTTACGTCCTCACTTTCTGAGGGCGATGCCACTATCGAACTATGATATTGTTCTAGTATTAAAGACTATTATGTTCTTTCCTTTTCATTTAGTATGAAACATTGTATAGTCGATGTGAGGCATTCTTAATTTGATGTATGGGTTATGCCTAAGTTCTTACACTCTTATTAGATGGTTATGAGATGGGATGACAATTATGACTATATTATCTTTTATATATAAATATCTATGTGAAAGGTATATATATACTATGTGTATGTAGAGTTCTATGTAAACCTACCACGGTATATATATACTATGTGTATGTAGAATTCTATGTAAACCTCCAAGTAGATTAAATGAAAAGAAAATTTAAATTTCCGCTAAATTTGACTTATGAATGTAATGATGTAAGCTAAGAGTCTAGTTTTAGTCTTCAAAGAGGACGACGACGCCGGCTACGTATAGGGGACATTCCGAATTTTACAAACTTGGTATCAGAGAATATGGTTGAAGTTATCTTTTAGTCTATGTCTCCCTCAACCACATCTATGTAAGTTCGTAGTCATAATTCTAAAGCGTGCTACACTTATGAATAGGAACCTACATGATGCTTAGGAAACTCTCACTTTCTTATAAGTCCATTATCATGCCTTTGGAGTGATTACCTCTATTTTCTTTTGAATTTAATTATATTATTGTCATTATAGTGAAATGAATACTTGAAGGAATGTGAAACGATGAGTTGAAGAAGAGATTGCCGATGCTTAAGTTCCTCCCCGTGGTGATCAAGTTCCTCCTCTTAAGAAAGATGTGAATGATGACCAAGCTCAGGCCATGATGTCCCAATCTAATCCGGAGGTTGTACCAAAGGAAAATTAACAAGTTGCTACTATGGCCTCTCGTCTAAGGGACTTCACTAGGATGAATCCTCCTACTTTCTATGGGTCCAATGTAGAATAAGACCCCTATGAGCTTAGTGATGAAATCTAAAAGATTCTCTATTATATGTGGTTGTCTACTAGGGAAAAGGCCGAATTATCCACTTACCAACTCAAAGATGTGGCCCAAACTTGGTGAGTCCAATGAAAGGACAATAGGTCATTAAGGGGTGGACTGTGACTTGGAAAGTGTCAAGAAGACTTTTATTGATAGGTTCTTTCCTAGTTAGAAGAGGTAAGACAAGGTGGTGGAGTTCATCAACCTTCGCTAAGGAGGTATAAGTGTTCTTTAATACTCTTTTAAATTTGTTAATTACTTAAAATATGCTCCTTCTTTGGTTTCGGACCCTAGAGATTAAATAAACCATTTAATGATGGGAGTGTCGATTGACTTGCAAGAAGATTGTCATTCGGCTATGATACATGACAATATGACTATTTATCGTCTCATTGTTCATGCTCAACAAGTGGAAGAGATATGGTCTAAAAGGAGAAGTTGAGATCGCAAGAGGGCAATATCCTTTGATGGTGTTTCTTAAAAAAGTAGGCTTAAGATGACATGTCTAGGTTCAAAAATAGGGTGTCAAATCAAGTTCCTCCCAAGTCAAATCAGAGGTATTTCCAAATGATCTTCCCGGTATTCACCCCGAATGAGAAATTGATTTTGGTATCGACTTGTTACCGGATACGAATCCCATTTCAATTTTTCCGTGTCAGATGGCTCTTTACGAAATGAACTACTAGAAGGCTCAACTCAAGTATTTACTAGACAAGGGCTTTACAAGACCTATTATTTCTTCATGGGGTGCTCTGGTTTTTGTTGTGAAGAAGAAGAATGGGTACCTTTAAATGTTCATTGGTTATCGCTAACTCAATAAAGTCACTATAAAGAATAAGTATCCTCTCCCTAGAATTAACAAATTGTTTGACCCACTCCAAGGGGAAAGCTACTTTTACAAGATAGGCTTTAGATCGTAGTATCACAAACTTATAATGAGAGGTGAGAATATACCAAAGACAATATTTCAGACTAGATATGGTCACTATGAGTTCTTAGTAATGTCCTTTGGTCTCATAAATGCCTCGATGACGTTTCTGGATCTCACTAATAGAGTGTTTAGAAGTTACCTAGATTCATTTGTCATTGTCTTTATTGACGATGTATGGGTATATTAAAAAAATGAGAGTGATCATATGAATCATTTGAGAGTGATGTTACAATTACTTAAGGAGAATCAATTATTTTCTAAGTATAGCAAATGTGAGTTTTTGTTGAGGTTGGTGGTATTTCTTGGTCATATCATCTCTAGTGAGGGATTTGAGTTTATTCTAACAAAAACTGAGGCGGTCAAGAATTGTCCTAGACCATTGAATCCAACTGACATCAAGAGTTTCTTGGGTCTATCTGGTTATTACCGGAGGTTTGTCGTTGGTTTTACATCCATTGCATCTCCCTAAGTAATTTGACCCAAAAGAGTAGGAAGTTTGATTGGAAGGAGGAATTTGAAAAGACCTTCCAAATGTTGTATAGCCCATGTGAGGCATTCTTACTTCGATGTATGGGTTATGCCCAAATTATTACACTAGATAGTTATGAGATGAGACGACTATTATGACTATATAATCTTTTATGTATAAATATATCTACGTGCAATAAAATTAGAAGACTATGTAATCTTCCTATACGAAGGGTCTTTGTAAACTCGATATATATATATATACTTTGTGTATGTAGAGGTATATGTAAACATCTGAGTAGATGTAATGAAAAAGTTAATAAATTTCCGCTAACTTTGACCTATTAATGTAATGATGTATGCTAAGAGGCTAGTCTTATTACTCAAAGAGGACGATGTCACTGCTTACGTCTAGGGGATATTCCTGGATGTTACAGGAACTCAAGCTATTTTTAAAAAAACTTCTCCAAGTCTAAAGTGCATTTCATATAATAGTTGATTTTTCAATTCTTCAAATACTTAAGTGATATATATTGAGCATTTGTACAGATTGTCCTCGACCCCTAAACCTCCAAAAACTGATAGAAATCTTGTAGTAGTAATAGTTGGAAAGAGGCTTTATCAGCTATATTGGATATAATAAGATAATCAGAAAAACAAATATTTACATAATTGACTTTGATGCAGTTGGGATGGAAATTAAAGTTTTGGTTCAATTGGAGTTGTTTCAAGAATCTGTTAACGTATAACCTATTGCTGATAAAAATAAGTACGGCGACTTGAAGTCATCTTGCCTTTGACCATTAGTTTCTTGTATTTTTTGACTTAGACTTCCATTCATCAAGAAAGAGTAGTTTATAGTGGTAACACACTACATTAAGAAATTAACTAATTTGATCGGGAAACTAAACTTGAGCAATGAAATTGTAAATAAATTCCACTTGAGTGATTCATAGGATTCTTAGATATCAATCTTAATGAGGCATCTAGGGGAGAATCCTTCTTCGAAATAACCTTAAACAAATTCATGTGCTACTATGACATTGTCGAGTATACTCCTACCAGAAATGAAGCATGCATGAGATTCTCCAACAAATTTTTCAACCACTTTCTTTAATCTAGTCGTTATTAATTTATAAATAAATTTTACAAGGTTGTTCAGGAATTAATAGGTCTATATTCCTCGACATAAATTGGATTTTTAGCCTTTGGAATCAAGGTTATTGTGGTATAGTTAATCATCAATAGACCACTTTAAACATTTTACCAAGTCCCTTGATACCTCCTTTACTAAGGTGAGTTGTTGATATGTTTTCAAGTAGTAAACATCCTTTGCCCCTTCTATATTTAGATAAGAAATCTCTACAAAGTTGAACAACGATAGAGACCCAAAAAAATTAGGGATAAAAGAATTGTGATCTCTTTAATTAATCATAAAGTAGTAGTATTTACAAGGTATTTATACATGTTATTGGAATCCAAATTGTGTATTGCTTTCAATATAATGACCGTTATACATATCGGGAAATTCCTAATTTGGTTTTGATAAATAAGGTTATATTCAACAACCTCCATCAAACTAACGTTGTCTCTCAAGAAACATGAGTTTGGCCAAAAAATAATTATGTCTACTTCTGCACATGACATTTGTGAATAAATCAGCTAGTTGATCTTTAGAGGATATATAATTTAGTCTAATACTCCAATCTTCAACAAATTCTCTAATATAACATCTATGTTCATGGTGATTTCATGATGGACGGGGTTTGTTGCTATTCTGATTGCACTAGTGTTGTCGCCATACAATGTGGTTGATCCTTTCATTTCGATGAAGTGTCTAATAGAAACCTCTACAACCAAAAAATTTAAGAGTTGTGATGCCCTGAGCATACACCCTGGGCGGGATTGTAACTCGAGAATCATTATTGGCCCCAAGGGAACCCTTGTTCTAACTTACTTTCTTAAAGGAAGACTTAACTTATCAAAGATAGTTCATATAGAACTTAGAATGTGATAAAGAAAAAATTCAACTAGCCAATTAAACAAATTCATGTCTCCACATACGATAATGAAAATTAAAAGACTAAACAACTATAACTAATGGTCTATCAATCCTATAAACAAAAAATTTGTCATGACAAGACCTCCAATCGTTTTAACAAATAAAATACTAAAAGAAATGATAATAGGATCCCTCAAGAAAGCAAGGAACCAACCGACTCAAAGTGCTTAACTGGATCAACGCGACCATGGATGTTAATCCTGATTATCTGTGTCTGCATCAATAAACGATGCTGACCAACTGACATCAGTTCATTTAATGTACGATTATGTGAGGGGACTTCTAAAAATAACAACTTAACTAATGCAATAAAGTTATATAGCTTCTATGGAAGTTTCTCCAACCGATAACCACCATTATGAGCCTAAGTGTTGATACAACGTCTTGCCCATACTTTCAAAATTGTCGTATACATTTGTTTCATATTGGATGCCTTAACTAAGTAGATCAACTAGGTAATGTTAAAAATTACAAAGGAATAATCTAAATAATATGATCATTTACTATACATGATGGTTACATGGTTTATGGGGTCTTGATTCATTATCAACTCGCATTCCCATATCCTTTCTCAATACTACACCTAAAGTGTACTTATCTCATATGTTTTTAAAATAATCTTCTTTCTTTGGTATGAAATTATTACTTAAAACATAGCTTAAAATCTCTCTTGGAATCATTGTTTCCTTTCTTGCTCAAATGTGAAAAAATTTCTAACTTTTGGGAATATCTTTTGAAAAATTTATGAACTTCACTTAAGTTACTTCTTAACTTGTAGACATAATTGTTAACTTTACTTCAATTGAATTATGGATTCAAGGTTCATTATATCATGTTTATGGATGATTTAAACATGTAAACATGTACCTTAGAAAGTTTGAATCAACTAGAAAACATATGCATGATACTATGGAACTAGTATAAAAAGATGGAACAAGATAAGTAAGAGTTGTCATCCCTGGCACTTTGAGAGGTGCAAGAGGCAAAACCTTGAAATTCGAAGACACGATTGGGGTTCTATGGCTTGTGCGTATACCCAGAGCTTATAATTCAGAGACCCCTTTTTAAGGATCTAAGAGAGATGACTCCCTTGGTGATCCCCAACTTTGCTTTGCTATTTTTCAACTCGAAACACTCTAATTTCATAGTATTCCTTCCCCAAAATAATTGATTGAGTTATACCCTCAATATATTCTAGATTCAACTCAAAATTTCACCCAAAACATGAATCAAATATCAAGAAAAAAATCAAAAATACAACCCACAATAATTCAAAAGAATTTAATCAACAACTCAAAAAATTTAATTTCAAATCTTATACTTCACTGAATTGAATAATAATTGGCGCACGGGTGAACCAAACCAATGCTATATGATCTCACATACCTCTTAGAATTGATTCCTTAGAGAATCCACTATACAAACTTGAACATTCTTGCCTTACTTTTTTTCTTCTTGTTTCTCCTATTTAGTATTTTCTCCAAGCCCTAGCATGAACAAAAAAATTTTCTAAACAGTCTAAAATCTTATTTGACCCAAAATAAATTCATTAAAATGAATTAAAATAATTGGGTGAGGAATATACTTAATTACCCTTTAAAAATCCCGATTAGACTTTAATTATTTGAATAGCCAAACTTCAAATAGGCATATGTCACTCATACAAACTAGAAATTTCACAAAATCGGTGGTGTTGGAAAAATTATTTCATGATCTTTCCTACTATATTTAGACACTCATATAAATAATCCTGAGCTAGGAATAATTGTCTTTTTAAGTTAACCAAAAACTCAATTTATCATACTTTACAATTTTTTTAGATTTCTATAGACTTTGCAAAAATGGTTATTTGTATTTCATAACTTCTTCCTAGTTATTTCAATTTTCAAGATGTTACAGTACTACCCCTTAGATTATTCATCCCCGAATGAGAATACTCTCATTAGGCTAAGTGTATAACATAAATAATTCAGTTCAGACACCCAACAAGAAAATCTAGCACATCAAGTATATAAATTATAGAGTACAAAAAAAAGATTTAATACCTTGAACTGGAGCTTCTCTGGTTTCAATGAGATACTTATATCTCTTCTTTATATCTTCCTCTGCTTCCTAACTGGTTTCCTCAACAAACTCCTTTCTCCAAAGAAATTTGACTTATGATACTTCCTTAATCCTCAACCAGAAAACTTTGATCTAGAATCTGGACAAGAATCTCCTCATAAGATAAATTATCACTGATCCCAATATCTTTAGTTGGTTTGATTAATGAACGATTGCTAATGAACTTCTTCAACATGGAGATGTGAAATACTGTATGAACTGCGACTAACCCTTGTGGTAGCTCCAACTCATAATATATATTACCTACAATTTTTTATATTATGTAAGGGACGATATACCGTGGATTAAGCTTCTCCTTAAAAAATCATACAACACCTTTCATGGGCGAAACTATCAAGTATACCCAATCATTTGCTTAAAGCTCTAACTCCATATTTCTAACATAGTCTTAGGATTTCTTACGACTGTGCAATTTTCATCCTCTCTTGAATAACTTTAACCATATCCATATCTTGATGATCTAAATACCACCCTATCAACCCTTCTTCCAACTTCAAAACATCTAATATGAGATCTATATCTTCTCCCATAAAGAGTTTCATAAGGACTCATTTGTACGTTAGAGTGGTAACTGTTGTTGTAAGCAAATTCAATATGATGTATGTGATCATCCCAATTACCTTTGAAATAAATCACACAAGCCATCAACATATCCTATAAGGTCTTAATCGTGCGCGCTTCTTGACCATTTGTATGAGGATGAAAGGAAGTACTTAAGTTAACTTTTGAACCGAAACCTTTTTGGAATGATTTACAAAATTGTGTAGTAAATTTCTAATCTTTGTCTTAAATAATGGTGACAAAAATAGCAAAAAGTGAGTTAATTTTGTCATTCCTTCAAGAATCACCCAAATACAATCACATTACCTACTAGACCTTGGTAAGCCCAAAACAAATCCCCAAAAGTTCATACTCTCAAAATAATTCTCTCCTTGGAATATTGAAGATGGAGAAGAAGAAGATGAAGATTCAATATACGGTTCCAAAAAGAAGTTTCCATACTTCAATTTATTTTGGCTTTGCTAGTAAGCTACGATAGTTTTCATCCATGGAGTTCTTAAATTCTCCAATCTCAACATGTCAAAATTCCCAATTTGTTAGGGTTTTCTTCAATTATCATGGGTGCTCTGCCAAATTTATTAAAATGATTGATTATGTTAAATTGAAATATGAATTAATGAATTAATGAATTACACTGATTTTATGATTATGTCCCTATAAAACAATTTAAACACCCATATTTTCGAGTTATCAATCATGTGATGTTAGATTTTTAATATAAAAGGAGAGTTCTATTAAATTAAGCATATATTGATAGATCTACATAATGTTATGACGAACCTCATACCTAAACTATGCTTTCTATGTAATTATGATTGAAACTTTCTTTGATCTCCAGAGGCCGCTAAATTATGGACTATTGCATGTTCTTATGATGTCTATGCCATTATTTTAAGGGGCTATAAGAGTAAAGTACCAATGATGATGTTGTTATTGTGTTATTCAAAGGATATTCTCATAAACACATACTAGCATGATGTCAAAGGTTTCCTCCCATAATTAGGGTTCTTAGGTTAAAACTTATTCTCACCTAATTAAATTCAAGGCTAAAAACTATTATCAATACATCATGGAAGGTGAAGGTTTTCTCATGCATAGTATAAGGATCTACTGCATAATAAGGTAAGTCGAGACTTAATAAATATTCTGTGGGTTTTATATTTAGTATCGAGTCGATATTGATGTAAGATGGAAGCTCCCATGAAATAAAGTATGGTTTTTTCAAAGTAATCTCTTGAGATGAAAGAACTTTCGAGTAGAGGACATGTTTCTATTAGAAATATCCTTATCCCTTAGTTATGTGCCCCCATATATCGATTATCTGCTAAATCCACTAAGATGTCCATGATTCTACTTGGGCAAGTAGGAGCACCCTTTTGGGTATGGGATACACCATAGTATCATGTTATAGCTCTAATTGTCTTTATGTCAGTCACGATTCAAATTCAGTCGTTAGTGATACCCACACTTAACCTCCTAGGTTGTCAAACCAAAGATTACACCCCTACATATATTAATTTTTCACCTTACAAATTACTAATCATAACGTAGATCCTTAAATCTTATTAGTGTAAGAAACACAAGTCCATTATAATCTACTATATGTCATTCCCAAAACATGAAACTCATCACATTAAGAAAATCTAATTTTCAATACTAAGTCTAAGAGTATAAAAGACACCAAAATAATTAGATAAAATGGTTTATGTCCGAAAACTAATGACATTATGTCATGAAAGAGAGAATCCAACACGAGCTTGAATGAGTAGCTCAACCTGGAACCTGATATACTTGAGACTGGCTATAGATGAAGGAGATTCGAGGTGGACGATACACTCATTGTACTCCATAAAAAGAAAATGAAGGAAAAAAGTAGGACTTAGTATGGGGCAACACCATGTTTAATTGGTATCCGATCGCCAACCCAAAAAAACTATATACAATGAATAATAGTTTCAAATCACTATGACACCTTACGCAGTACTAGCAACCAAAACATGAACAAGTGCAACCGAGAAAGTACCTATCACTCACAATATCCTGGACACATATGGGGACTCATGCCCCACACCAGACGGTCATTTGGGAAGGGTCTATCTTTGAGATTGAGTATGTTAAGTTATTCAAAAGTTTTTTCTATAATTGTACTGGTGTCGGAACGTGACATCCTCTCTGTATCTAATGTCGGAACGGACACTCTGATCTAAGAATACCGTTCAAACGTGAACCTCCATTTCCAATAATACCGATGTCGAAACGTGACAACGCCTATCCTATACTCCAATGTCAAACGTGTTACTCTGATAAAATATATCATTAATTTAGTCATTATTATCACCCACTTTCAATTCATTAACATATTTCATCAAACCTTCATTATTCACGGCATACCAACTATCACTGGAGGGAATAGCAAACAAGAAGCTCAGACTTCGATATAGGGGGTTCCAGATCAGAATTACTACTGTCCTCGGAATTTTTAGACCAACCCCAAACCACCAACCAGCTAAAATCCACACACTCAAGTGCATAGGAAACATACAATATCATTCATAACATATCATCGCTATGACAGTCTATCTATTATATTGCAATAAACATATCTACCTCCACCGAAGAACCGTGAGTAAGCCAGTTACTTCTTCAATATTTTCCCTTTCGCAATGCCTTCGAGCACTTCACATGTATGCAATTGGGTTGTAATTTGAATTCAAAAGAGTCTATAACGATACTTCAAATTCTGTTTTATAAGACTAGACAGAAAAATCATCAAACACAAATCTATACTCCAATTCGTAATCTTGGGTCCAGGAAACATGTTCCAGTCTCTTGTTTTCTCTAAATTCAGCCTAAGGTTAAGTCTTATTTCCTTAATAATGCTTCACTTAATATTTAATTAACTTCATTTTTTTACCTTCGATTAATTTTGACGATAAAAGAATAAAATATAATACGGAGGTAAATAGTTTCGAAAAACTTAAAAAATTGCCCAACAAAATACTGAAAATCATTTGTTGCCTACCATTAAACTATTTTGAAAGACAATTCTGTAACTCACAGTCACTATCCATTAATTAGTCATTGTACTTAATTATGTCGACAAGAAACAGCAACAATTTTAATCCTTTTTTTTAAAAAATTAAACATCAGAATATTGATATAAAAGGACATTATGGACACACCATACCACATTCCTTTTAAATATCATTTAGTGTCAAACTAATCCCTCCTTTTCACGATAAGTGTTTAACTTGTATGAAATAACTTTAAAGTTGTCTTATAAAAAGGTGGTGACTTTTTATAAGATTTTTCGGCTTTTTAATGAAACTTTTAGATATGTTTACGGTTATATGGATTTCTAACTTTTTCAAAGAGTTGTCACCTTTTTCATAGGAAAAATAAACATTTATTCACCTATCGTATGTTGTGTAATAATGAGAAATTTTGTCACAACTAATTATTTGGAGGGTTCCTTTTTCTTGCTATAGGATAGTCCAAATTCAAATACATAATTAAATTTTTGTCTGAATACCTACCGTCATCTTGATGTTCTTCAGCGAAGCATAATCTTACCTATAAGTCAAGTGATTCATGGAACTATGGCAAATTTTTCCCTTATTTTCGTACAATTTTTAAAACACTATTAAGTTTCAGCAAGGATGATTTAAAATTGATCTTCTATTTTGTCCCTTTCTAAAGATTTCTTCATATAAGCAAAGAAATTATTTTCATGTATGTGAAATCGCTGCTAAAATGGTTTATGGTTGAATTCATTACATTTGGATATTCTTTAGTAAAAAATCTTTATTTCTTCCATTAATGGGGCCTTTGTATGTTTTTTTTGATTCATATCATTAATTAAGCTTCTAAAAGTAGATGTGTCTTTTCTTAAAAGTTTCTTCCTCCTATTTCATTAAGCTAATTTTTTTACTAATATCATTGTGATTGAATGTAACTAATTCAATTTTCTTTGCAATTTTAGTACCTTTTTTTAATTAGGTTTAAAAAACCAGTGAGGATAGTGAAAATTTAAAATTTTCATTTTTTTGTTGGGTTGTGCTGTATTTTATAGCAAAAACACAATATTGTTGATAACTAATGCGAAGCATGTTGTAGTGTTGGGGTGAAAGACCAAACAGGATTTCTTCTCTTGCGTGCCTCAGTTAGTCTATATTATTCTAATTCTTTTTAGTAGTACAACTTTTTGGATCCATTTCACTATCCTATAATATTTGTATAGAGACAATTAGTCCACATCTTTTAATTGCATTAACTAATTTGTCTATTTCTTTTCTCTATTCTTGGCATATAAGAGATAAAGTTTTGTGAACACAAAGTTCCCTGAAATACAACTATAAAAATGTTTTTTATTGTCAATAAACTCATGCACTCCCACCAAGAGTACTAGCCTTTAACCGACATTAATAAACTGTCATTGTATTCAATTTTTGCTATAGACTTCGGGGCATGTAGACAGACAGTACCAAATGCTCTGAAAATACATTCTTCGTAATTAGCTATTAATTATCATTAAAGATGACTTTTTTGTAGTTATAACTACATTCCCATGTTGTACTGTTTTTATTTTTTTGTTACAAAGCAGTACCCTCTACTCTTTTTTGCTTCTTTCATTAATGGTGTGGAACCATAAATTTGAAAACACTAACATGGAGCCTATCTTTGTTGAAAAATATATTAGTAACGTGTTAGTTTTTTCTCTTGATTGTTAGAAGTAAGACTTGTCTTCTTTATTATTAACTTTTCTATTGGTGCTTTCAAGAGCTCATAAAAGTCGGTTGGGAGTTTTATATGTTTATATCAAAAATGTGTCGAGTACCATCCCATTGTCACATTCAGATGTCACCTATGTGGCGTAAATTACTAATTGCAGTAATTTTTTGGTATCTGCCTATTCAAATCATAACATCACTATGTGTTCAATCCAATAATGGTTTGGGGGGCATGAATATGAAACCTTAAAATTAGTAATGACTTATTTTGTCGGCAATGAACAAAAAATATTTATGAATAATAAAAATTTTAGGTTATTTTTAACATTAACCTAATATGTCATACAATCAATAAAACAATGAATTGATGCCGTTCATAGAAATGAGTCAAGGTCGGCCTTTTGAATTTAGTTTTAATTTTGATCTGTATGGACATGATTTTCGCCTTACGTAGAGTTTGTTTTTCGACTCTTTTTAGTAAACTTTTTAAATACGTTGTGTTGTTGTTTCTTTATAAACTTCTTGATATCTAAAATTCATTACATCTATACCAACAATTTTCACGAATTTTGCTTACCTTCTTTTTTATACTTAAAATCTACTGTTGACTCATAATTGTTATAAACAAATATGGCATACATCATCAAAAGAGCATTGAATGACGCTCATAAGAAGGGACCCAAACGTCTTCCTATTTGAATTTATTATTTATGATCTTATATGGACATGGTGTTCTACTTTACTTGGGACTCTTATTGTTCCACGTTTTTTTTATCTCTTTAGGAATCTCTGATGTTGTTCTTTATAACTTCTTTTTGAATTTAAAATTTTTTATTGCACAGGCCAACTATTTACAAGGAGATATTCTTAAACTTCTTATGCATACTCAATATCTATCTACTTTTTATGCATACTTAAAATCTCTCGACCATTTTTCTAAAAACAAAGCCAAAGCCGAGTCGAGCGAGCGACGACGACAATGGCGCGAGGGGGGTCCCTCTCCTATTCTTCTTCTCACCACAATGAGGGACAAATGCCTTTCAATAAATCATAAGAGAAGTTTTCAAGTTCCAAACTCTTCAAGTTCCCAATATTTCAAGTTCCTCTCTTTTCATCTTTACTCCAGTTCCCTTTAACTCTTTCTACATACCCAAATTTGGAAGAGCTACATGTTTTTTCATAACTGAAAAATCTTGCTCTGTAAGATGATATAGGTTTTGAATAATAGATGATGATATTTTCTTTTTGACAATTCCTTTAAACTTGATCTCTAACTCAGTCTTCATTCTTCAAGGTTTTGTGGGAATTTCTTCGCCAACGTTTTGGGAACCCTCAAGATTCGTATGTTCAAGAGACTTACATTACCAAGGACAAACTCTAACGATACAAATTAACTTAATGATTTCTTTTTTTTTCATCTCCATGGGAAGACATAACCATTTTAAAAGGCTTATACATTTCTCTATATTTAAGCCCTGCATCCCCGAAATTGTTTGTGTTTGCATCATTCGTATGGAGAAACTCAAATCTGACTCGTAGACACAACAAAAGACTCCTAGGTCACAAAAAAAAAAACTTTAATATTTTGGAGAAAATAAAGTACACATCTAAGCATACACTCGTACTTCCCAATGATCAAACTATTCTGTCTCTACAAATCTTTTATTGATCATCCTACTATAATGTCATATACTAATTTCTTTATAACAATCATTTAGTTGTCAATCTGCTAACGTCACTCATAAGGTAATGTTTGTGGATCAAGACTCATAAATTTACTACTAAACTATTGGTGTTGCGGTTTCCATGGATTTTTTAAACGAATCGCTCTTGAAGATCACTGGTCACTGTGAAGACTAATGACTCCTTTATCTACCGTTTCTTGTTTATAATGACAGTCCGCTTTTAATTATCGGTCATCTCACAAAGCTATATTCATAGAAATCTGAACAATACTTGTATTGATCATGGTGAAGAGATACGCTCACACTTACTTCTCAAATAAAAGTAAGCGGTCCGTGTCAAGTAAACACCAACTAGTGCGAATTTTGGATCGTTCCCACGAGGGGAAAATAGTGCCAGACTTACCTTAAACCCTGTTATTATTGATTTGGGTTCAATGAATTCCTTGGAAGTAAAAACAATACAGGGGGTTCTATTCTCAATGCCTAAAATTGTTACAACCTTGACAGAGACACTTCACATTTGAATGTTGGATTTTAATCAATTAATCAAAGTAACCAGGTTTTACGTGTTCCCACCATGTTTCATAACTGATAACTCTAATTATAACAATTCTTTCCTAGTATCTTGGCAATGCAAAGCGATATTTTCAATGTATTTCTTAATCCTTGGGCCGGCATGTAGAAAATCTTCCTCCGCAACCTTGGTCCCTGCTACTTGTTGTTCTATCCTAACCCTTACTCCTCATATTAACATCATATTCGATATTTGATGAGTTATTTTACCCTCGTACCACTCATACTGCCGAAGTAGTCGTACACACTATCTATGTAAATCAAGTATTTCCTATTATCTACCTCCTTTGTCCGCAAGCTACATAAGGCGAGTTCCTACTAACGTTGGCCCTCCATTATAAAACTTCCTATGCTAAGAATAGTAATACATGCAAGACACTATTCTAGATAGTTTATTTTAGTTAGGGTTTACTCATTATTTGACTATGGTTTTCCCACAACCCTATTATATAGTTTAATTACTATGGCATAAACCCAATATTCCAAAGATTAACTAAGAGTGCATGTACTTACTTCAATAAGAAAAGTAAAATCCAAAAGTTTCCTTGATTAATCACCAAGTATTCCCTTGCAAGAATCTCAAAGAATCAATAATCTTACAAAAATCTAATGATTATCAAGAAATCTCACAATACAATGTTCCAAGAAGGAATTTTACAATCAAAGAGTCTCTACTAATCTCAGGTCTACCCTCAAATCGGCTGTTTTTTTTTTTTGACTATGTATAAAAAATAAAAACCTAATTAAACAAGGCTCTTTTGCTCAACGTCAAACGCGTCTGGGGCGACGGATTCATCGTGGTCACCGGACCGTCACGACCCGTCGTCCCATACTTTATGCAATTTCGATTCTACTGCTCTCTCACCACCACCCCTCGACT
Source organism: Solanum habrochaites (assembly GCA_027704765.1). NCBI lineage: Eukaryota > Viridiplantae > Streptophyta > Magnoliopsida > Solanales > Solanaceae > Solanum > Solanum habrochaites. The sequence continues at coordinate 37,486,226 of JAKWJA010002498.1, read as the reverse complement.
GCAGTAAGAACGAATCGTCAACGGCACACGGTTCGTCGAGGTCTTCGTCCAAAATAGTTCCAACTCTTGGCTCAAGTCAGGGATCACTTCTCTGAACTTTGAAGAACCGCAGGAACGGACCTCATAGCCCACGACGGACCTGTGCATAAGCTTCGTAACCCCCCACTTGGTCAGACTTCCCCATCTTCTTTCAGTAGCGTTACTAACGATGCCACCTACTGACCGTCACAAGCACGACTGACAGTCCAAAGCCCGTAGGTGGTCTCTTCTTCTTCTGCATTTCTTCGCTCAAAATCTCCGCATTCAGCTTGGACAATTTCCTGCAAAACAAAGAGAAACTTTCATAAATTAAGCCACAAAAAGTGGCTTTGTTGGGGACACACTACCTTAAGGAAAAAGTATTATTATAGCGTGAAACCACGGTATATCAGAGACTATAATCAGATCAGGAAATCCAATATCTTAAGTAATCACGAACCTACAACCGGGAGAAGGAATAGACATGGATAATATTCGATCACTATTGAAGATTTTGACACACGATCTTAACTTTTTACTCTTTCAAGATAGCACTGACTTTCCAAGACACCTGAACAACCTAAGACTGAATAACGGTATCAGGACTCTCCGACAATCAAATCACTAAAATATTAAAGGACGAAATAGAGAACCACTTTGGAAAAGAACAATCCACTAGTAAATGTTCCTAAAGCACTGATAATGTTGATGAACAACGACCAATTGGTTCATGGAGCGTGCCATAAAATAATAACTTTTTAAACTGGCCCAAGACATATTAATTCGAGTAAGAGTAATGTAATTAAACTCCAATATTGTCGAATATAGTTTGATCCAGGAGGATGAAGCCCTTCCTCATGATATACATAGAATAAATTCTAGTTATAAAGATAATATTAATTATGTCTCCCTTTGTTTCACGAAACAGGAAGACTTTGAAAATAATATAACCTGATATATCCTGAGTACAAATGTTCAACGAGGTTAAAGGTTTTTTATACCCATCCAAATTGGTCATACTCAGATTGTCACAGAAAATATTTCTAAGGAACTACAAAGTATTATACAACAACTATTTATTTATTAGAATAGATCGGATGTATTTTTTTAATGAAATACAAAAATCTTATACTAAAAACGAATCGGGGCGTTACATTTATACCAAATTTACTCCTGTTCGTCCTCGACCGATCCAAAAAAGTGAAGGGTCAGAAAGGTTGCCTCAATTTCTAGTGAATCCTTTACAATAATTTACTCCATGTCTCATCTAAAACTTACCAACTAAAAATTGGAGATCTATACATCTTAACAAATTGGAGATCTATACCTCCCTCCTATCAAATGCCTAAATCGGGACAATCTCAATACTCGATAACTAGTGTGTTCTATGCAAGCTCAACTAAACAAGTTATTCTCAAGTAAACTCTCAACTAGCAGTTCACCACTAGACCTTGGCACACCCATTAGGACAAAGTTTCTAATCTAACCATCTAAAAACCGAACCCATATTTGGTTACATCATGAGTGAACCTTACCAAACCCATCTGAGATATGTTCGAATTACTCTCACAACATAAATATCTCAATCAATCTTAAGATATAAAAATATAATATCTAAATATAAATTAATCATCAATAAAACGAATTCATCCAATACAAAGGAAAATTGGATCAGTACCCAACATCAAGTGATTACCCAAGCATACAGAACTGTAACACTTGTCGATATGGTTCATTAGTAGATTTTTAATAGAGAATCTTAGAATGAAAAAACTAGACCCAATTGTTCTAAAATTCCAATCACATATAGCCAAAACTGATACCGAGAAATGAGATAAATCTTAAGTCGTACCGTACAACTTCAAATATTCATATTACTTCTCCATAAATTCTCTAAGTCAAGTATCTGTGTAGAAATCAGTAGTAATGCTTCACTATCCCAACAACACTAAATCTCCATAACTAACATGAACCAGTCTAACAGATGTACCACCACGAGGAGATAGTCACAATTAATTAAACCTCTATCCTCTAATAGGGGCTCATCATAACTCAAAAAAACACACGGACGGAGAAAGTTTTTTTTTAAATCAACATCTATATCAATCGCCCAAAATGAAGTATTTGGTCACATATAAATGTACATAACCACGTCCCGAATACTCTAGAATACTCGTTTCCATAATTCCTATTCAACTTTTTCCATAAATCTAACTCTATTCTCTCTAAATTTTCTAGCTATCACAATCACCAAGTAGTCTCTATTAAATTGTGCATATACTTGATTTATCAAACCCCATATCCACTAAAGTCCCACATTCTTAATTACGTATAAACATCATACCAACATTGATCATCTACCTTGACTTAAACATTAGTAGCATCATATTGGTTAGCAATATATGTACAAACGAATGTCTATCTACCCTCTCTATTTAATCATTTCATAGAAAAAAAAAAAAAAAAAAGAAAAAAAACAATACGAGTCCCAGCATACTAATAATATATTTAAGATTTTATAGTACCTTGCCATCGAGATTGAAACTAGTAAATCACACCCAAGTCTACTTCAACCATACTTCAACCGACCATCAGCTTACCTACCATTCTAAACCGTCACAGACCCTCTTATCCTTGTTACTGTAAACCAAAAATCAATAATATCTAAGAATTTTAGATAAACTCGTTGTAATTCTGGGTCACCGGGTTCACAGCTTATAGACAAGATCTAACGCATAGAAAAAATCATACAACCTGCGCTACACGCAAGGGGTGTAGACAAGTAGGGGTTGAGGTCCTTCAAGTGGCGCAACTTCTCCCAGGATCAAAATCGAATGATTGGGACCCCGTCAATATATTAGACTCGTGGGGCTCGAGCACGCTTACCGATATTAGCTTGCGTGCCTCAATCCTGATGTTTTTTAAGTGCAAACTCCAAATCAAATCTATGAGGAAGCCTTTTCTTCGATATTCTTTAACAATAAAAAGTAACAAAATTTACGAGATCCTGTGCATGTGAAAGTCCCTTCCAAAGATCAATACCTAGGCAATCAACAGTTATTACCCTTACAAATCAACCTTTACACACATAGCACCAGTAAATGCAGCTTATAATGACATTTTGAATTATTACAATCGACAACTGTGGTGACGTGCACCCCGTACTCTCTACCCTTTCTATCCTTTAAGATTTTTAATGAATTTTGTAACCTTAGCTTATCATTATCACCATAAACAATTACCATATCCTTCACGAAAAATCTCAAACCATACTCCTTTCTAAATTCATCTACAGAACGGAGCTGTCATGCTCGCTCAGTTGCAACGTATTATACCGCATTTCTTAAGTTTTATCCAATAGCTTTTAACCAATCTAATGATCTTATGACAATAATAAAAGTACCAAAAACAAATACATAAAACCCGCGTCCCTAAACCCAATTCGCAACCCCTTCAAAGATATTTTTGAAGTGCCTTGCATTCAAAATCAAATATGCCATGCTCTCACTTATTTCTGAAACCTACACATTCACAATTTATCTTCTTTATTATGACCTCCGTATCCCTTTAAATTCATTCGAGAGGTACCGCCAACATCTCTCAAAACTTTTCATCAACACGTTACTCACTGATATAGGAACTCACACATTTAGGTACTTATATCATTCCTTAATCATACAAATTTGTTTTGCCCACAATTGTATTATGTACTTTACCTTCTCAAATACAATACATTACTTACTCGTATCCATCGTTTAACAAGGGACTTATCATCACCACGAGTGAATCTTTTCGTCGACATGACACTTGAAACTCAATTTACCAAACAAATTCCGTACAAACCCATTTTATACGCACTTTCTTAGTAAATCTTCAATTCCTTCACCAAGTATACTTAATGTGGGGACTTTATTTATTCATAACTTGTCCTCTAGTAACAATCCACGCGTTAAGCCTATAAGATACATCATCAGGCCTCATTTAAAATTCTTGAAGAAACATATTTCAAACCTATCCTACGATCCTACCACAAATATCGATCCCTAAAATCATTCTTAAACTAATACTTATCCCGCTCAAGTAGTAAAAAACTATTTATTTTCCTCAAATTCGAACGGCAATACTAAAGTCCCATTAACTGAACATGTTGATATCCTGACCCTCATTATTAGTCGTATTAAGAATGACAAATCAACGATTCAGTTCTACATAACACAAGTACGAAAACTATGAAAGTTTGTTATATCTAGCGAGTTATACAAATCAGACCACGAAGCATTTCCTAACTTTTGAATAACTGCAAACATTACCAAATCTGTTGTTTTTTAGCCCCAGCAGAATTTGCATGATTTCTTAGATCGGGTCGATAAACAAACTAACACATTTTTCATAACTCTACCGAAGTAAGTCATTGTACTATTTAGTAGCTCGTATTATGATGTGTCCTTTCATATACATCGGCTCCATGAATCGTATAAAAGGGATTCTAACTCTTAATTGGCGCACCTAATTTCATCGTAGCTAAACCAAACCATACAGTGTAATAAAATCTAAACCAAGTGTATTTCTAATGTAATATTTCAATTTTCTGGTTGGTTCCGTTAGAAAATTTGTTTGCCATGTTGTCCCGATTCGTTGTAAAATAGAAATTTTTGACCTCAGTATCTGCAACAAATACCTTCCGTTCTCTATATTTGGGAAACCACGCTCACCCCCTATTTCCAATTTTGGGATTAATAATATGATGCGAGAAAAAATGTGCGTAATAAGTCGTATGTAGTGCCATTAATAATCGACACTCAACATGAGACTATCATCATATTTTGCGTCTTGCTGAAACTAGTATATCATAAACTCAATACTAAGTCTCTTGACTATACTCATTTTATGAAGCAACTCAAAAAAAGATACAGTGAAAGAATAAAAATTGTCATAATCAGTACCTATGAAGAACAAGGGTTTCCGCTTTATGAACTAAATATACAGATCACGTCCATCACAAGTCATTATATGCCTTGTAGTCAATCGGAATATGTACCTATTTCTAAGGACATATTTTTTTTCTTTTTGGTGACGCTATATCAACATCTAATACTCTATGATTAACCATATGTGAAATAAACTGAAGAAGTTTAGATACCAATTTGTATCACCTAGATAACAATTTGATTCAAGTAGTAGCACCAAAAAAAGAAGGAGTAATGTTTTCATGAATTCCAATAGCCTCTCCAAGAAAAGTAAAGGAGTCCTATACAATTTCAAAAGACTCTACTAGACTTGTCCTTATGTGATGAGATCACCAAACCTAATGCTCTGATTCCAAGTTTGTTACGATCCAAATCGAGTCATGAGTGGCACCAACACTTGACCTCCTAGGTGGGTAAACAAAAGAATTCATCCCCAACATGTATTAACCAATCACCTTACAAATTGTTAATCACAATGAGGAAACAAAATTCTCATTAGTGCAAGAAATACAAATCAATTATAATCTACTATATGTCATTCCTAAAACATGAAAGTTATCACAATAATGACATCTAATTGTCAAATACTAAATCTAAGAGTATTAAAGACACCAAAATAATTAATTAAAATTGTGTATTTTCGAAAACAAATGATATCATGTCTTGAACGAGATAATCCTACACGAGCTTGAATGAGTAGCTCAACTTGGAAAATGATATACTTGAGACTATCTAGAAGTGAAGGCAAGTCGAAGTTGCTGGTACACTTACTGCACTCCATAAAAGAAAAACAAAGGAAAATACCAGTAGCGCTCAGTACGGGGCAACATGAAATGAGTAGGTATCATTGGCAAACCCAAAATAGAAACTAACATACAATAAATAATTGTACCGAATCAACTATGAAACTTAACCAGTAGCTAGCAACGAAAAACATGAACAAGTGACAACGGAAGCCAGTACACAATCATTCACAATATCCAGTACACATATGGGGACCCATTTTAATTTATAGTTTTTAAGTTTCACACTTTTATAACAAGTCATATAAAATAATTAGGGTAACAATAACCTATAGAAGAAAGAAGATAAATAGTAGCCTCTTCACCTTAAATTATTCTGTGATAATACCAGGACAACACAATATGCATCAGGTTAAAACCTTAACCTTGATTGAACATTGATACTCATGGATATATAAGGTTATATTATTATCATAAGGCTTCCTGAATCATGAAAACAAAAGAATATATATATTAATATTATATTATATTGTTAATTTGAAAAAGGATAAAAATTTGTTGCAGGTTGCTTGTCTTGAGAAAATTGAGGTACAATTATTAATTAATGATAGTGTAATGATGAGTAGAAAATTATGATGTTCTACAATAGTTTATGTTTGGCTATCGAATTAATTTCAGTATGCATTAGTTCGAAACCTGTTCTCTGTTTTAAGTTTTATTCTTTTGAACATCACAACTTTATCTAAGGTTAAACAAATAGATGTAGGTAGTTTAATATTAAGTATAGCATGTTATTATGAGAAATAAAGACTTAACCTTAGGCTTGAATTTAAGAAACAAAAGACTTGACATGTCTATACACTTCAAGATTAGCAACTTCAGTATAGCTTTGTGTTTTTGATAATTTTTGTGTCTAGTCTATACATAAAGTAATTTTATCAAGTACACAATCATTCACAATATCCATTTAGAATCTATGAGAAAGTATTTTATGAGATACAAAGTTCTAATACTCAAAACGACAAAATGGAGTGTTGCAGTGTCGGCCAAGGCTAAATCCCCACATTAATGATGAACTAATGTTACTTCAAGTTGTATCACACATGTGTTTAATGATTTTAAAGATGATGTGACATTTTAGTGGCCATGTTTAATGAAGCGTGTATTCGAACACTCTTATATTATGTTTTAGTTTGCTCAATTGCATGTCGTTAAATGAAATGTCCCTTTTAGCATTTCTAAATGTTTTTACACACGAATATAATAGTTGGTAACGCATACTTTTTCCTTCATATTCCTCGAATCTTCATGACGATCATGGTCATCAGTTTCGTAGCTAATTGTTGAATTTTTACGATTTCTAAGCTTTTCTGAGTTCTAATGCTTTGAGCACAAAGTTTAATTATATTAAGTTTGTTTCATGAATTTTTATTTGGGACCTGATGTATGGGTTAGGCAAAATTTTAGTCTATTTGATTAGATGGTTGTGATGAGGCAAGATTTCTAGGCTTGCGTTTTTCATTAATAAAATGTTTGGACATTGATATCTTGTTTAACTCTTATGTTCGATTTCTCATGTAATGAGAGCTAAATGTTTTGTATGGAATTCTTTGGGTTCTATGTGTCATGTTACATCTTTGATGTACTACTAGGTATCTATTATTATGCTTGTAGAAATTTTCTAAATTATTGTGGCCAAATGTGAAATGCACATCCCCAAAATCTCGAATTTCATATGCACCAACCTGTTACTAGACCCATAGTCTTTTTTGAAAATTTATATCTTTTGAATTTTAATTAAACAAGAAAATATATTTTTCAATATGATAATTATTTACAACAGAGTTACATGTGGAACAAATTTCTTGAAATAACAAAGGTAGAACAACAAAATGAGAAAAATTTAACCAATGAACATACGTCCTAATACAATTAATAATTGTTGGATTACAAAAATTATAAATAATTAAATTAAACTAGAAGACATGAAACTTTTTAACTTAATAAATCCAAAAAAATGATTAATATTGTACTTCACCTTGTTATTTCAAAATGTAGATTTTATAGGTATTCTTGATAATTTTCTTTAATGTTAAAATTCATATTCAATTTAAGATGTATAGGTTTTTCACCCTAAAAAGCTGCGAGTGAAATTTAATAAATATATGAATTAAATTATTTTAACTTTTAAAGTGCTAGAAGTTTTCTTGGAAAACTGTGTAAACAAATACATTTTATTAACAACAACAATAAAAACACAAATGAATAATTAAATAAATCAAAAGCTAGTAAACATGTAAATTTTCATATATTTAGTAAGTGGGTGAAATAACAAATTTTGAAAAATAATTCCTTGAACATGACATACATACGACACTCAATATAAGGACAAAATAAAACTGTTGTGGAGAATCCTATGACACACTTAAACATGAAAAACCTAAAAGACAAATTTTCTAGTGGGGAAACATGAGCACATGAAACAATACTAATGAAAAGAGACATATACTAATTCAAAGACTTTATTTATTATTGGATATTGATAAGTAATATTGTTTTGTGAAACGTCATCCAAAAATTAACGAAATCACCAACATTCAAGTTTAGTAATTCAATCAGTGATGGACTTTGTGGAATGTCAAAACAGTAGTTCTGACAGTTATTCATTTTAATTGATGGACCTATTGAGGGGATATCATCTGAAGGATGCATTTGTGGTGTCACAGTAGTAAATAAAGGATATATAATTTGAGGAAGGCATCATAGATGTCATTGTTATTGAAGGAGCGGATTGATGGATATTAGATATAGACTGCTCGTCACCATCATTATTTCTAATTGTTTCACGTATTAATTGAAGGTTCTTATTAAATAACGTCACTTAGATCTTTGAGATAGAAAAGATTCATCTCAACAGAAATACTTTTTCCATTCGACACTTCATGCATCTCATTCGTAACTTCCTTGATCCTATTTTACTTTCTTACCCTTAGTAATTTTTTTCTACAACTTCTTGATTCTTTTCTTGGTGAATTTTTCCTTTATAACCATATTTTTTTTATCTCTCCAATATTTCCAATGCTTTAATCTTTTGAAAGGCGTTGATTTCTGCAGCAAGATTCCGAAACACCGTATGTTCATCACCATAACAACTATATGTGATGAGAGTCATTTCAAGTTCTTCTGCCTTTTTCAACAACCCTATGTTTCTTTTCTTGTATGAGACTTTTCTTGCAGCTTCATTTTCAATCAAAGAAAATATTAAATTTTTTATAGGCATGGCTAAAGAAGAGGTATATGAGGAGTTATGTGTTTGTTCAAGAATGCCTTTGTTATTGTTCTTGTAGTTTTATATGAAAATTTTGAAATATTTATTGTGTGAGTATTTTGAATTATAGAATTTTTTAATATAAACAATAAATTTTTTTGAATGAAGTTAAATGATAGTATATTATCTTAAATATTATGTTGGTTTTGGATCTGGTCTAATACTAGCCAAATATTTTGAGTTAATCCTTTACTATAAGGAAAAGAATTAATATTATTTAACTTTGAATAAGTAGCATCCATAATACATGGTCATAAACTTATTATAAATATGATTCTTACAAATTACATTAATATTTTTTCCAATTATGGAAGAAATTACATTTAGGAGAAATTTATACTACTTACAAATATTTTAAAAACTAAATGCTACCTAATTGTATTTTTATTAATACAATATATGCATCAACATGTAATATCTTGTAACTTACATAAGAAGAAATCTAAAAAAAGTAAAAATAATCACTTTTCGAATGAAAGGGGAAGTAAGTTTAAGAACTATGTTAAGAAGGGAGTTTTGTCATTTTCAAACAGGCCATTAACTGTTGCCTCAGTAAGTTTAGAGTGGGTCTTGGTCTTGAAGGGAAAACATCTTTTCTGACAAATGTTTTCCCAATTTTCTCATGTTTGGTTGGGGCAAAAGTTGGAAAATGTTTCCAAATCAAACTCTATTTTTCCTCAAAATTAGGAAACTGACTTCCCTTCAAAAATTTAGGGAAAAGGAAAAACATTTCCAAAGCTCCCTCCAATTTTTAAAATTACATTTTTTTGGAAAAAACAGACATTTAAAAACAAAAATATTGCAATTTCAAAATTTTTTTTTCACCGAGCTCTGACCACCCTCCCCTCTATTACCCCCACACTCCTCCAAAACACCACCCCCGCCCAAAAAAATGAATTTTTACTTTTAATAATATTTTTGTCACTCCAAAGTTTTATTTTTAAGCTCCTTTACCTCTCCCCCCCCTACCCACCCTATACCCCAAAAATATTAATTTTATTTGTTTTAAAAAATACTATCAACTTCAAATTTTTATTTTCATTCCTGACTTCCTCTTGCGCCCCCCCCCCCCCCCACCACCACCACACTACCCCCCACCCCTGATCACCACACCAAAAAAAAATTATTTTTAAAATAAGGAGTGTCAGATTTCCTAAATTAGTTGTATGCTATAAAAATAAAAATATTCCTCAAAAATGGTTTTCAGTCAGAAAATCAAACAGTAAAAATATTTTCGAAAAATATTTTATCACAACCAAACATGACAAAATAAGTCCAAAATCACTTGTTTTCCAGGAAAAACTTTCTAGGAAAACATTTTCCATGGAAAACAGTTTTCCTTCATACCAAAACACACCCCTTAGAGGTGGTTGTTGATATGGTGGAAATCCATGAAGATATATTCCCAACTCCTCAGAGTTTCTGCATTTGATATTGTATGAGGGAGATATGTCTATCACAAGTTGGTGGTCAAAAGTTAGAAAGTCAATTTCCATATTGATTTAAGTAAGGGAAAACTTAGTCTGTTCACCCAATTATTTGATAATGTGTTTTAAGGGTTTAAATGGGATAAAAATAAGTTTTATTCAGTTTGAAAATTCAATGCTGCTTAGGGATTGTGAGAAGAGAAGAGAGAAGAGTACAGATGATGAAAATCAAGGTTTCGTCAAAGAACGCAAAATATTTCAGTGGAATTCGTCGGGGGTGACCCAATTAAGGTATGTGAGGCCTTTCATGGTGTAATTCAACCATACACCAATTTATTCAATTCAGAATTTATTGAGTGTTGTACATCTGTTAAAAGTCAAAGCTAGAAGAAAAGTGTCAAATTGTCATTGATGTGAATCGTTGGCTTTTCTATTGTAAATATCTTGTTTCTCGGGTTTTTTCAAGGTTAATCAGTGTGTATTGAGTGTACAATAGTCCCATATGTTCAAAAGAACAATGAGGTCTGGAGTGGCGATGAAAATGACTGAAATCAACTAGATGCCACCTTGTCAGGCAAGGCGCGTTCTACGCCTACAGTGCCACCCAAACGCGACATTCTAACATGAGGCTAGTGTGGCATGTCAGAGGCGCTACAAATGTGCCTCAGTCATTAGAGGGGGGACGAGTTTCCTTACAACACCAGGAGTTGGCGAATTTGGCCACAATTTTGTACTTTATCTCATTTATCCTTCTAAGGTATATTAACAACTTCAATGATTAAATTACTATTCAAATGATTTATAAGAACCTTACGTCATTATAAGGAACACAAATCATAACATTGTGAAGCCATAATCCAATCAAGGAAAGTAAAGATCAAAGTCTAAAAAATTTAAGAGTCAAGTCTAAAGTTAAGAAGTAACTCAAAGAAAAGTTTTTAAAGGATTAAAGTATTTTTGTGAAATGTTTAAATTCATTTAAGACACAAGGTTCAAGGTAAAGTGAAAAGTAAAAGTGAAGTATTTCTTCACATATCTATAAGGGAACTAAAATATTCCTAGAATTGATTTAAGACTCAAGTTTCAGTAAGCAAAGAACACAAGTGAGTGATTTTCTCAAATGATAAGGGGATAAGTAATCTTCTAAAAGTGTACAAATGTTTTCACATTTATGTTAACGAGGAGGAAACCTAGATTCCAAAAGAGGTTTTGAAAGAAAGGGGCATTGTCCAGAGATAGTTTTAAGTAAAGTGTGAGCAAATATCTCAAACCAAAGAAAGGAAGTTATTGAAAATCATTTGCGGAAATGTATTTAGGTGTTAGTATGAGCACCATATTGATGAGTGAGAGGTATTATTAATCAAGTCTACATGGAATCGTGTACATCATGAGTATTTAACGGTAATTAGTGTTTGGATGAGTGAGGTAAGTTAAGATGGGATTGACTATTTGAGGATTTATATGGCGACGGCAAAGTATAGAAAAAATCTGCAGAAATAGGCGAGAAGTGATCATACTTAGTCGCATTACAGAATGTATGTATTACTGTAATGTATAAATAAAGTTGAGTTTTTGTATTGCCTTGTTTAGTGAACTTAGTGACTTGTACGAAAGATTACAAGAATTATTATCTATATATACACACACACACACCTACACACAGTACTACGTTTTTTCTATCTTTCTATTAAGTTCAATAGTAATAGTTTCGCAGAGTCAAGAAGTGGTTCTTCGTATTATTGTTGAGCTTTATGTATTTAGCATTCCCAACTCACATACTCGTCTATTCAATGAACGATGCTTGTTGGCCTGCCTAGTCTCATGATGCAGATGTAAGTAACCACGATCAGCATCCAGTGCATCACTGATTAAGTTTGAGGATTAGAATTAGTGGTGAGCCTCCTTGCATTACGTAGCATTATTTTATTGATTTTTAGTTCTTTTTTGTTTATAGAATGTTGTGGGGGTTTTCCCAATATTTATTCTAGTATTATATATTTTTAATAGACAAATAGTCAGTCATATAACTCTGTTTTAAGTTTCTCATTATCTAGAATTTCAGATATTCTATATTGAGACTTAAGTGTAATTTTGGCCTAGACATTTATTTAGGTGATTTTATAAGAATGTTTCTCGCTTTACATTGAGTTAAGTCTTCCGTTAAGTTAAGTAAGTCAAGAAAAGGGTATGCTCAAGAACAACAATGTATATTAGGTGTCGGCTACATCCAGGGTGTAGGCTCGTGTCATGACAAACTTGGTATCAGAGCAAAAAGTTGAAGAGTCCGACGGAGTCTATGAAGGTGTCTCTGTAGAGTCCTAGCAATCGGTGTGAAGCGTGTCACGTCTATTATTAGGTGGGTACACATTTAGAATTTCTCACTTATGTCATATCCCTTTTAATACATTAGAGTTTATCTCAAAAAATTTCTCTCTAATTCATTCTTGTGCGTATTTCATATCATCATGCCTCCACGAAGAGTAGCTAGAGGTCGTCATGCCAAAAGGAATGTAGAGGTACAATAGGTAGCTAATGCAGCAAATGTTCTCCTCAAGAGAATGGTCCACTAACGTAATTCATGAAGCTATCCAGAGTAAGCAATGACACTGACTCAAAGATGTTGGGCAACAGAGAGGGGCTCTCCATGAAGAGGCTGACACCTTAAGGAATCGTGGTTCTTGAAAATGATCCTTCAGCTTCACTTTTAGCACTCAGGGGATGCCAAAACATTGTGGAAGAGTTGAAGAAGTTGTTTGCTATATGCAGTTCATGATGTTGAAAGAGTCGAGTAGATGTCTATACAATTGAAAAAATGTGGCTAGGACTGGTTGATTAGTGAAGAACGGCAGAGATGAGGATGCATCCACGCCCGAGTTGGTTTCTTGCTTTGAAAAAATCTATCTTAGAGTTGGTTCGATCCCCACGAACATTAAGAATAAAGGTACGGAATTCCTTTACATTGAAATAGGACTATCACTGTAAATTAAATATAGGGTGAAGTTAACACATCTGTCCCATACTATGCTCTGAAATAGTTTAGGACATGAGAAGGCGGGATGTAGCTTGTTATCGCTGTCTTTGTGTGCTTTCAATCAAAGAGGGTAGAGGTGCAGTGGTGATATGCGACATGGACATATCAAGGTTGATGGTCTATGTGTAGCAAGGTAAGTGGAGAAGCTACGAGATAGAGAAGAGTATAGGAACAATAAAGAAAAGTTGTGAAATAGGTTTGGGAAGCAGAAGGGTGGTTCTAATAGGCCACAATTTAAGAAGAAAAAGTGGCATGCACCCATATCTGCTAGTGCTCATGAACCAAGAAACAAAGGTGAGCATCATGAACCTTTCGGTGTTTTTACCCATGTTGGAGGGACTCTATTTATAGCGGAAGAATATGTATGTTGTGATTGTCCTCTTTCTATTGTTGCATAGCCAACACCATGATTACCTATAGAGTTTGACATGGTAGATTTTTCTGTATTACTTGTTAGGAATGGCTTCGTTCCTTTTATACACCAATAGATTGTAGAACTTGAGTGTCAATTTTAGAACTTAACAATCCGTCATAGAGTGGAGTCGTAGTTAAGTAATGCCTAGGATCGTTTTGTTTCGTACTCAAGGTGAGGATAGTTAGTATCAAAGGGGTGTATCTATCACTTTGTCGGAGGGTTTAATTACTCAAGTGTTGAGGTAGATCTTATGTTAAGTCAGTTCTTAGTAAAGGAGTTTGAGAAGTATTTCCCTGATGATACTTGGGAGCCCTCTTGAGAGAGAAATGACGTCGGCAAAGGGAAATAATTCTAGATACTCTTCCTTATGTCTATGTAACCATATGGAATTGCACCAGTGAGAGTTTAAAAGGAGTTGAAAAGAATAGATGAAAGATCGTTAGATAACGGTTTTATTCGATCAGTGTCTCACATGGGGTGCTCCAGACTCTAATTGTAGAAAGAAAAATGTTCCTTAGGAGTGTATTAGACTATCTCCAATTGAGTAAGGTTACAATCAGGGAAAGTATACCTCCCAAGGATTAGTGATTTTTTCTATACTTTGGTGCCACCTGTCTCAAAAATTGTATCTCACATCTACTAACATCAGTTATAGGGGTATGGAATGTGACATTACAAATCAATCCTAGAACCAGATAAATGCATTGTTAGTTTCGATTTATGTCTTTTGGTTGAGCAAATGCCCACACAACTTATAGATCTATTAACCACAATCTTCAGATTATTAGATAATGGTTTATAATCTTCAACGATGACATACTACGATTTAAAGAATGAAGAGATCAGATAGTCATCTAGATGTCCTTCAGAGATTGCATGATAAAGAGTGATGCCATGTACGAGTGTGAGTTGGGGGAGTAAGTCTATGGTTCCACATAGTTTGCACTGAGGGATAGATTTACACCTAAGATTACAATTCAGTCAGGTTATCTAGATCATGTCTCCAACGAGTATAAGAGTTTCTTGTGTTTGGCTGGCTAATATAGAGGATATTTTGAGGGGGTTTTTCGTCTTTTTTTCCTTGGACCAAGTTGACAACAGAAGCAGTTAAGTTTACAATGGAGTTTGATAGCTTTGTGAGTAAAAGTCAGGAGAACAAAAGAGGTTGGACTATTACCCCAGTGTTGACCTTATAGAAGCTACTGCGATTTTGTAGTGCCAACTATGAGTTATATAGAGCGGTTTGGATGATTGCGTGTTAAGGCATAATGATAAGGACTTCTAAGTTCATGAGAAGACTAATCAACCAATGATTAGAGTGGTTGTTTGAGGTTCTCCTTGATATATGGTGTCACTATTTTTATGGTGTTCATGTTGATATATTCACTTATCATAAGATCCAATGATATGTGTTTACCTAGAAGGAGCTAAATCTCATACATAGGAGGTAGCTAGAGTTACTCAAGGATTATCACATGAGTATTATTTACCACCTAGTTAAGGCTAATGTGGTTGTTGATGTTTTAAGCAAGTTAGAAATGGGAAGTACAACCCATGTAAAGCTAATGTGGTTCCTGATGTTTCAAGCAAGTTATCAATAGGAAGTACCACCCATGTTGAGGAAGAAAAGAGTGAGTCAGCCAAAGAGGTAAACATACTTGCATGCCGTGAGTCAGACTTATGGATTCCACAGAAAGAGGGATAGTGAGTCATCATTAGTGTCAGAAGTGAAAGAGAAGAAAGACAAAGACCCAATGTTCATAAGCAAAGAGTATTGGTTTATTTAAACAAGGGTATATGGTGTAAAAAGCCATCAGGCGTGATTGTTTTTACCTAGGGGTGGATGGATCCAAGAGAGGATCACGGGAAGAAAGAGGAGAATCAAACTGCAGATAATTATTCATACGGGATACACCAAAATATCGAGATTGATAGGAGGTTTATTGGTGTGAATGTATGAAGAAAGAAATGTTGAGTTTGTGCCAAGTGCCTGAAAGTGCAAACAAGTTTGTTATAAAGAGTAAATACCAAGGCATGTAGTGTTGGCTCAGTGTATAGACATTCTAGAATGTGAAGTGGGATAGGATATATATGGACTTATCACAGGGTTGCCAAGGTTTTCACAGTCAAAATTTCCCCTTCAATTGGGAGATTCTCGATAGAATGACAAAAACCACCCACTTCTTGCCCATAAAAATCACTCATTTGCGCAGAGGGGAAAATGTATGTGAAATTATACAGTCACGAGGTTTGTGAGAATTCTAAGGAGTCTCTGTCGGAATTTTAGATAGAGGTGCACAATGTACAGATAAATTTTGGAAGATCTTTCAAAACGGTATGGGTTCAAAGGTAAAGCTAAGAACTGCTTCAATCCTCAGAATGTGGCAAGACGATGCGTACATCCATTTACCTTAGAAGAATTTTTAGGGATTGTGTTGTGATTTTTCAATGGGAAATAAAATTGGGGATGATCACGATCTCTCAGTGATTTCGCTGATAATAGAAGCTATCATTCGAGCAATCCAAAATGGCTTTATTTGAAGTATTTATGGGAGAAGATGCAGATCTCTTAATTAGGTTGTCGAAGTTGGTAGAACAAGGGTGAAAGACCAATATAGTTCACTAGCATGGGATAAAGAGAAGGTGATTTAACGAGTGATTTAAAGCGGCAGAGAGTAACCAAAAGTTCTACAACGATGCTAGGAGAAGACAGTAGGAGTTTGAATTAGGGTTTGAAGTGGACGATTTGGGTATATTCTGAAATGTTTCCACCCCAGAACAGGGATTATGAGGTTTGTAAGAACGAGGAAGTTAGTCCCCCACCGGTGACAGTGGTCTTATAAATATCAGGGAGATGTTGGCCATGTAGCTTACGAATTAGAGCTACCACAAGTTGTAGCACTGAGTTCGTCCAGTATTTTATGTCCCAGTGAAGAACGTGCATGAGGTGACCTATTGATGTACAATAAAAATGTGATGGATAAGATCGATTATCCATATGAGCGAAATTCCAGTTCATATTTTAGAGTGACCAAAGTTTGCAAGATGAGAACAAAGGAGGCGGGTATGCCAGAAAGGTCTTTTCAAGAACAGAAGTAGATACTTAAGGTTACATTCGAAACCTCTTCGACGGAAAAAAAATATTCTTATATGCATGAGAAATTATTTGTAAATGATTGCGATAAGAGATGTTGGACCACCTTTGTACTAATTCGCGGTTCAGCTTGTAGATTTTGAACCCTAATTCATAAAATCTAATCCGCCACTATCTTAATGAATTAACAAAAATAATATTTCGTGATTTCAAATAGAATACTTCCACAGATCCTCATAGAGGAAAATGCTTTTAGAATGGATGATCCAAAAATCATAATTTTTGTGATATTATTATAGATAAGACGAGTCAAGATGGGACGAATATGGACTCATTAATAGGACAAAAAGCATTCTAAAGTGTACTGTGAATGCTTAATGTTTTGCTACAACTAGCCTAAATTTATTCCCACCAATCCTTTTATATCCAGGGTATGAAACGCAAACATTCTTTCCTTGCTTTGTAAGTTTGATTTGGGAATTGGGTAATAAAATGGCGTAGAACTTTGTACTGTATCGGTTGGTATTTGAACAGGTCAGACCAAAAACTGAGCGCGACTCAGGCACCCAATTACCATCCTATGTGAGCGAACAACCAATCGGAACCTTATCAATTCAATTTAAATCACATTAAAGCCCAAGGCGGAGACTTAAACTCATAAATAAAAGACAATTTCACGTATTATTTCTTAAAATTCAAATCTATTATTCCCCAAATCATGGAAGTCATCACCACAAGAACATAGATGACTCAATAATAAACTAAGACGTATTCTAGAGGGAGCTAAAAACCAAATAAAAGCTTAGTCTATGCCGAAACTTCAAGGATCAAGACATGAGGAAGGAGATCCAAGTCAAGCTAGAGCATAGCTCACCCTGAGATCGGTGATGACAAGACTGGATTCTTGAATACTGTTGAGTCGAAGATGACTGGCACGTTGCTGGAACTCCACAATAAACAAAGGAAACATAAAGTGGGGTGGTCATACAACCATAAGTACTGAGTTAGGATCATCGGCCAACTCAAAAATAGAAAACAATATATCTCAGATAACATCATAAAATCAACTAATCGTCTTAAATGTGATAGCAACAAGTACAAACATCATTTAATATCACCGATCATATCTAGGAGGACTCAAGCCTCCATGCCATACTTATTGGGATAACATGCTTTAGATTGAGATATTAGTATCTTTCAAGATTCAGTATCTTTATTCCTCCGGTGTCGGTACGTGACCATCCGATCCCCTACTATTATGTGTCGGAAACGTGACAATCCGATCCCCATTTCAATGGTGTGTCGGTACGTGGACACTCGATCCCCCTACATCACGGTCGGTTCGTGACACCCGTCCACTATTCTATGGTCGGTACTGACACTCCGATCCCCTACATCTAGTGTAGGTTAGTGACACCCGTCCCCACTAATCTATTGTTGGTGCGGGGGGCGCGCGACGTGACACTCCGATCCCCTACATCTAGTGTCGGTTCGTGACACCCGTCCACTAATTCTATGTGTCGGTACGTGACACTCGATCACCCTTACATCTACGTGTCGGTCGTGACACCCGTCCCACTAAATTCTGTGTCGGTACGTGACACTCCGATCCCCTAATCTTCATTCGATAATTCACAAGGCCTTCTTTTATACCAAGGCGTCATGAATCTCCTCACTTTAGTTCATCAAGCCTTCTTTTATACCAAGGCATCATCATAACAAGCGATTAGGTTAGTGATCAAGATTGGGATCAATAGCTTCATCATGCTTGTTCATCACATCATATATATAAAATCCACCATTCATGATACACACAATTAGCAGAAAGAAGATCTATGAATACGACCCAAAACAAAACATATCATTCGATATTAAGAGTTTACTACGAAAAGGGTAAAAGGAAACCTAACCTACTCCACCGAAGAATGTGATCAAGCAAGCAAAATTCATCAATTCTGTTGGTCATCTTCGTTACTCTCTCTCTTACTAGTTTTCCTCTTATTTTCTTTAGGTTTCTTTGTTCTTCTATTTTTCTTATTAAAACCCTCGTCTTTTACCCTAATTAGTATCTTTTAAATTAAGATGAAAGAGGCAATATAAACACTAATTAACGTAAGGTTACTCTTTAACCCCCAAGTAATTAGATTATTAACATTAACCCTCTAATTTATAATTGTAAGCCAGGAATAGTCAAAACGTTCCCTTAAAACGTGTAAAGAAAGCAACCCGAATGGGATTGCGTAGCCCGTGACGGGCGCCGTCGCGCCTGCGACGGTCCGTCCCTGTGGTCCGTCGCATGCAACAGAGAGCTGTTTTTAAGTGGATGGCCGGTTTTGGACGTGTCCGTCGAGCCTGCGACGGCCGTCCTTGCCACTCCGTCACGACGTTAGAGTCATGAGAGGGATTTTCAGTACCCAATTTCAGATTTTCTAAGTGTTTGAAATGACACCCTCCAGACGTCGTCGTGCCTTGACGGTCCGTCGTGGCCTCCGTCACCTCTGCCGGTTTTCCAGAATAAAATCGTTGCTCAAAACGGACTAACAGGGCTTTACAATAGATAGCAATTACCCATCGTTTCGTACCGAACGATCACAGAGGAAAACAAGGGCGAAAAGGAATACCTGAATCTGTAAACAGATGGGGGATCTTGCTCGCATATCGGCTCCTTCCCCAAGTAGGCCTTCTCAACGCGTCGGATTCTCCCCATGTGCACCTGATGGATGCAACTCTATCTGACTCAACTTGTACCGAACTTTCTCTATAAATACAAAGGATACTCCTCATAAGACAAGTTCTCATCAAGCAAAACGAATCCCAACGGATAAGTGAATTTCCCTATTCACCATGGATCTTTCAACATCGACACATGAACACAACGGCCTGGACTCGGGACAAGCCCTGGAGGCAAGGCTAACTCAATAAGCCAGCTGGGCCCCCTAACTCTCTTAAGTACTCCAGGGACCAATGTACTTGGGCCTAGCTGCCTCTTTTACCAAACCGCATAACCTTCATTGGTGAAAACTTTTCAAACAAGAGCTTGTCACCCTCCATTTGAACTTCTAAGGTCTCTAACCTTTCGATTGCCATTCCTTTGTCTACTTGACGCGTAGAAAGCTTTTTCTTGAATAGATTTCCACTTTTTCTATCGAATCCCTCAAAGATCAGTACCCCAAGGTGCTAACATCGAATGCATCCAAACCAACAACAAATAAACAAAAAAAAACCAATTGGAGACCACATCTCCTACATACAATGCTTCAAGGGGCCAGTCAATGTTGAGTGATAGCTATTATTGTATGAAAACTCCGCTAAGGGTAAAAAGCTATCCCAATGGACACACCGAATTCTATCACACTGGCACGAAGCAATCCTCCAACACTTGAATCGTTCGCCAGACGGACCATCGGTTGAGGATGTGGAACGCGGTACTAAGGTCCTAACATGTACCCAATTCTGCATTGCAATGTTTCCAAAAACTAGAAGTTAAACTGCGTACCCCTATCTGATAGGATGGCAGTGGAACTCCTGTCATCGAAAAAAACTTCTGAGATGTAAAGTTGGCGAACTTCTCTGCATTGTAGTCACATAACCGGAATTGAAATGAGCAGACTTAGTTAAATCTGTCCACAATCACCCAAATGGGAGTCGAACTTGCCAATTTTGAAGGATCAACCACGAAGTCCATGCAATTCTCTCCCATTTCCATCCGGAAGGCGCATTCTCTAAATGTCCTTCGGGCCCTCTGGTGTTCATACTGTATTGTTGACAATTGGACATTTGGCAAATAAAATCCTACCAATATCACGCTTCATTCTTCTTCCACCAAACGTGTTGCTTTAGGTCCACTGGTACATCTGGTTGCACCCGGATGGCGAATACCTTGAACGAGAGCCTCTGTCAGAATAGTGTTATCAAATCATCGACGGCGATCGTACACCATACACTTCCCTTAATCCTCCAAAACACCTTCCTCACGAATTTTCGCTTCTTTAGCCTCTCCTGGCAACACTTATCTCGGTCCGGATTAATTTCATCAGTAAATGCTTTCCTTAATCTTGTCAAGGAAGGAAGATATTCCTCCACACAAGCTAAAAAAATTCCCCTCTCATTTACTTCTAGTTCTCATAAAGTCGTAGCCAGAGTTGGAACCTCACTAGACATTATGGCGTCTAGAAGCTTGAAAGTGAGCTAGAATTCCCCATGCTTCCGCCTTTTCTACTTAAAAGCATCCGCTACAACATTCGGCCTTCCCGGGATGGTACAGAAATAGTGATGTGGTAGTCCTTCAGTAGTTTCATCCATCTCCCTCTGTCTCAAAATTCAAATCTCCTCTGAGTGGAAGACCTACTGTAGACTACGATGATCCGTGTAGACCTCACACTTAACACATATAATAGTGTCCTCCAGTGCTTAGGCAACACTACACACGGCCAATTCCAAATTTCATGAGTTGGATAGTTACGTCATGCATTTTTAATTGTCTTGAAGCATACGCAATCACAGTCTTCGCTTGCATTAGCACTGCACCCAAACCCGAATAAGATGCATGAAATATACACAATGAAATTCTTGCCTTCCACCTGGCCAAAAGGGAGAATTAGGTTGCCAGTAGTCAACAGATTCATTGAGCTTCTGAAAAGCTTTCCTCAACTCATTCCGACCATACAAATGGAAACATTTTCTTAGTCAAGTCGTCAGTTGGGCAAAGCAAGAGAAAGAGAATCCCCTTGACAAATCGGCGTAGGGTGGTAGTAGAGGTAGTTAGCTAGACTAACCCAAACAAAGTCCTAGTTTCGGAACATTAGTAGGTATTACCCAAGTTATTCATACTCGAATCTTAGAGGATCCACCATACTTCCATCTTAGAAAACCACGTGCCCCAAGAGGACACTGCATCTAGCCAAAAACTCAACACTAGAGAAACTGTTGCATTAAAGCTTTTCTCCTCAACGTTTCTAATACCATTATCAAATGCTCCTCATGTTCTTCTTACTCTTGGTAGTTATATCAGTAATCATCCAATAAATAACGAGACACAAAGAGATCTAAATATGGCTTTAAAAAATCCGTTCATCAACTCATGAACGCAACAGGGCATTCGTAATAAGACCAAAGACATCACTACAAATTCGTAATGGCCCATACCTGGTCTTAAAGCCGTCTTGGCACATCCTGGTTGCCCGTATTTTAATTGATGATAACCGGATCTCAAGTAATCTTAGAGAAGACACAAGCCACTTTGAAAATGTCGAACAAGTCATCAATGCGAGAAAGGGATACTTGTTCTTTATAGTCAACCTTGTTTCAAACTGCCGGTAGTTATGCCCCACATCTGAAAACTCCAATCTTCTTCTTTAGCAAACAAAACCGAGCACCCCAAGCGAGATGCACTTGTCTAATAAGCCTTTGCTCAACAATTCTGAAGTTGGCGTTTTAATTCTCTTAACTCCGCCTGGGGGCCATCTGTAAAGGGGGGATAAAATGGGGCGGTACCCGGTTCAAGATCAATACAGCAGTCATATCCCTATCTGGGGGGGATACCGGAACGATCTGCAAGGAATACATCAAGAAACTAAAGGACAACCGAAACCGACTCAATCGAAGGTACTTGGGTAGTGTCATCCTTGAGATGTGCAAGAAGAAAGCTAAACACCCTGTACGAAAACCTTTTAGTAGCAACGAAGAAAGGAGATGATACGCATCCGAATTGGAAGTGTAGTCAACCCAGCCCACACTACGGATTTGTCCCAGCTTGGCAAGTCACGTTTAGCATACAGCCAAGATCGCGAATTGCGGAGAAAGCCAAGTCATTACCCGAATTACATCAAAATGAACAATCTCTAAGAGAAACCAAATCTACTAAGGTTACTCCCCACAAAGTCACCAAACAAGAACCTATATACCTTTCAACTACCAAGTCACACAACGGAGTAGAAGTAGAAAACACAATAGGCGTATCAAGGATTCCACAATGTAACTTAGACATTAGCAAATGAGAAGATACTAAGAAATGTGGATCCAGGATCAAACACTGTACGGAAGCCATGCCAACACAAACCAGAAGATTTACCTGTGGTGACAGCATCAGCTGTACCGCCTGATCTCCCAGGGAAAGGCATAACAATGGGCCCTTTCGTTTGTTTGTCCATTGCCCTACCATGTTGTGATGTTAGTGGCTCCAGTTTGCCCATCATCCGGCCGTTTGGTGACCACATTACCTCGACCACCACGTCCTCCAGAATAACGCCTCTACAATGACCCACCTCTTCCTCTAGCGATTGGGGGTCGTATAACTCGTTTTGGACAATTTCCTTCTAATATGTCCAGTCTACCCACATCCATATACCCTTCTTTGGAGTCGGGCATGGGTCTCTCCGAGAAGTGTTTGCCGGTCTGAGGTGACCCCCAACCAAAGTCGGTAGTTTTGAAGTCTGAATGGCGAACGAGTACCTCCGGAACCGTGTCCTCTAGAGAAGAACCATTAAACTCACCCCCTTTTCGAAACCCTTTGATGCCGATGCCATGGTGAATTCATATGGCTTCACTCCTAACCTCTACCACGAAATCAACACTTCTGGGAAGGATTTGCCGTAGCCGCCTACCTGTAAGTATGGAAATTCGCAACTCTGATCTCAACCCCTTCACAAAAACGGCGATACCAATCTGTGGACTGAAACCATAGTTGGGTGGCCAATATCGGATAGTGCACAGAAACGTAGCCTCATATGCATTGACCGGAACATCCTACCTTGCTCAGGCCTCAAAAACTCGTCCCTTTTCCTATCTCTCAAGGTCTGGGAATATATGTGCTCCAGAAACAAGCAGAGAATGAGGCCCAAGTCATAGGTGGTGCTTGTTGGTTGACAATTCAACATGTGACCGCCAACACATTTTGGGGCGTTCCCTTTGAAAACGGTAATTCAAGCGAATAAACACCAAACAGTTCTACTATACCCATCTTGTGTAGTAGTCATGACAGTAAACCAGAAAATCGTAAGCATCTCAGGAGCGCACCATGAAGACTGTTTTTTTTTTGAGGTTTTAAATTTTCAAGAACTTACTAAAAGTTCATGCCTGATCATTTGTTCATTAAGGCCAGTAGTCAGTAGTGGGAAACATGCATATGTCCAAGAGGCATCCATACGAGGGGCCATAGTGGCTGCATGCGACCTCTGAAACCGGAGGTGTTGGTGACAGAAAACGTTGGGGTGCCTGACATGATCAGACAACCCACTAAGATAACGCGAGAGAAGCACGATTGATCATCTCTATGGGTAGTTGGGTGATGGCATGTCCGCGTATGTAATGTTCATTCTACCCATCTCCCTTCTATTACTACCTCACAGTAGGTGGAGGGAGTACCGCTCCTAGCACAGATGGCTAGGTGGGGCCCTCGTCCTCTCCCTCTAGAGGGACGTCTCCCATCGCCTCTACCGCGGCCTTCTGCCATGTTTGCAATCGAAACTTAAAGCCCCAGTGGCCTGGTCAGATTGGATCTTGTCTTGATGGATGTTGATGTTGGCGTAGTCGTTGCTCTAGTCTACCATCTGCGAAATAGAGTGGGAAGATGGTCAGATACCTAATTTGTATACACCTAGAACCAATTGGATCAAAGAATACACGAAAGAAATAGAAAAGAAAGAATGGAATTTTCCTAAAGTCTTATAGCCTTCAAAAGAAAAGAAAGCGTTCCTCCCTACGTTCTTTTAAGACCCTAATAGACTGTTCTTGTGTGAGGAGACCAACGAACCGGAATGCTTATTTTATGTTTGTGGGGTTTTGATACAAGTTTGTAACGACCCAAAACCGAAGCCGCGACTTGAGCACCACATTTACACTCCTATGGAGAGAACAACCATCTGAAACCTTATCCAATCAATTTAATATCTACATAAAGCATGAGGAAACTTAAACTCATAAATAAAAGGACCTTAACGAACTTATAAAATTCTTCAACATCTATAATTCCCCAACATCTGGAAGTCAATCACCACAAAAGAACTCTATGATCAATTTACTAAAATAAGATATTCTTAAGAGCTTAAAACAAATACTAAAAGCTATAGCGATGCCGAAAAAACTCCAATGGCATCAAGGACCCATTGAGGAAGGAGACCAGTCAAGCTAGAAGCATAGCTCACCATGAAGATCCGGTGTGACGAAGACTGCTTGAACTACTTTGAGTCGAAGATGACAGGGCATGTGCTGCACTCCCACCCCAAAAAGACAAAAGGAATAACATAAAAAAGAGGGGGTCAGTACAACCACAAAGTAATGGGAGGTATCACGGCAAACTTAAATAGAAAAACCAATATATTCTCAGATAACATCATAAAAATTTCAACGAATATTAGTAAACATGTGAAGCAACAAGGACAAACATCATTTATAAATGCACCGATCATATCTATGAGGACTCAAGCCTCCATGCCATACTTATTTGGGGAACATGTTCTTTAGATGAGTATATTAGATCTTTCAAGATTCATTATCTTTATTCCTCTTGTTTGTGTTCGGTACGTGACACTCCGATCCCCTACTACTATGGTCGGAACGGACACTCCGATCCCCTAATTCACATGTTGTGTCGGTAAGTGACACGTCCGATCACCTACATCTACGTGTCGGTTAGTGACACCTGCGTCCCAACTAATTCATATGTTCGGTACGTGCCACTCGATCCCCTACATCTACGTGTCGCGTTCGGACACCCCGTCCCACTAATTCTATGTGTCGGTACGGGACACTCCGATTCCTAACATCTACGTGTCGGTTCGTGACGACCCGTCCACTACTTCTATGGTCTAGGTACTTGACACTCACGATTCCCCTACATTAGTGTCGGTCGTGACACCCGTCCAACTAAGTCTATGTGTCGGTACGTGACACTCCGATCCCCTAATTCTCATTTCTTATGAATTCATCAAGCTTATTTAACCAGGCGTCATCTATCTCCTCCTTTAGTTATAAAGCCTTCTTTTATACCAAAGGATCATCATTAACAAGAGATTAGTTTATATCAGATTTTGGGATTCAATAGCTTCTCAGCTTGTTTAGCACAATCAGTATGATAAATAACATAATGGATAACATCACATATTAAGCAAATACAAGACGACTCTATAATACTACCCAACACATATCATTCGCCATAAGAGTTTACTACGAATAGTGTTAAAAGAAACCATAACCACATCCACCGAAAATCGTGGATCAAGCAAGCAAATTCCTCAATTTCTTGTTGTCCTCTTCTTTCACTCTCTCTCTCTTACTCGTTCTCCTCTCTTTTTCTTTCTGGTCTTTGTTCGTCTATTTTTTTTATTCAAACCTCTTTATTTACCCATATAGTATAAATTAAGAATGAAAGCTGGCAATGAATAAACCCCACTAATTAATTAAGGTTTACTCTTTAACCTCCCAAGTAAGTAGACTTATTAACATTAACCCTCTACCTTTATAATTAAAGAAAGGAAATAGTCAAAAACGTCCCTTAAAACGTGTAAGAAATCCAACCCGACTGGGATTGCTAGCCAGTGACGGGCCGTACGCCTGCGACGGTCCGTCAGGGTCCGTGCAGCCACAGAGACGTTTTTTAAGTGGATGGCCTTGGTATTGACGGGCCGTCGAGCCTGCGACGCCGTCTGCACTCCGTCACGAGTTTAGAGAGTCGTTTTTCAGTGTACCCCAATTTCAGATTTTCTAAGTGTTTTGAAACGAACCCTCACAGACGGTCGTCGTGCCCTTGACTGTACCGTCGCCCCCCCCCCCTCCCTGGCCTCCGTCACCTCATGCGAGAGTTTTCCAGAATAAAATCATGTTGCTCCAAAACGACCCTATAACAGGGCGTTCCGAACACTTTAACTAACTATTTGGTCATCTGAGATCCTTAGACTCAATTTTTAAAACAAAATTTATCGGACACTTCTGACCATTAACCAACTTATGTGGCTTTGAACGATGCACACGATGAGTTGGCAAAAGTGTGTGATTTCCACACACCTGTAAGACGAGTGAGAGTACATATTATTCAATTTTAAAAATGTTAATTAAAATATTAAAATAATACAAAAATAAAAAATAAAATTAAGCCAAGACCACATCTTCTTTCACCATATTCCACCTTCAACACCAACCATCTCTGTGCCAATCTTTGTTTTCATTCTTATATACTCTTGTAATCATTATCTTCGAATTGAAAACCATCGTAACTACGTGATCGCTCTAAAGAGAGAGGTGTGATAGTAGGGTGCTCGTTTAGAGAAAGTGCGGGCGCGATGGCTAGGTTGGGGATCTAAGGTACAACAGTAAGAGATCTGTTCCAATATAGGTTTGGTATGGCGTCGACGGCGGTGGGTTAGTTTCGTATTGTGTGGATGGGTGACAACCACATGGGTGGTTTGGGTGGCAGCAGCAAAACCCTTCAAAAAAAAATAACTTCAGTTTCAATATGGTGTCTTCGGTTAGTTTTTGATTACTCATTTCTACAAATTTTGAGGGTAAAGAATTTGAAAAATTTGACGGTGTAAAAATAATTGTTTTAAATAAATATGTAGATTGTTGATATATTTTAATGGTGACCAAGTTTGGGGCCATCTACGGAGAAGAAACGAGTTTATGAATTCAAGTGCATGAACAATGTTTTATAATTATATTAAGTGAAATTTATGAATGTGAAAACATAAAACGGTATGGTGCTTTGGGAATAAGAAAGGGCTGTCTTAATGGTGAAGATGGAGATGTGATAGTGTCTCTCTCATCTTAGAAATAGAGACATGTTAAAGAGAATGAAAGAGAAGAAAGAGACAAAAAAATGTCTTAAAATAAATGATTATGATGTGGATGATCTGGTACAGTCACTTTTGTTGAGCGTTTTGAAGCTAAGACAACCACAAGGGGGTTTAAAATGTGGAAATCGTTGAGTCTATGGGCTCAGTTGATAATAGTTAAGTAGAATGGTTAAGAATACAAATTTCTACAAGTAAAGGCTCCAACCACACATTACGCACGTGGAATTCTATTACTTTCTCTGCCGAGCCCTTAAAATTTAAGTATTTTTACATTTTTTTGCATCTGTTTTTCTCTTCAATGCTTTATGTTTATGTTTGTTATGATCATAAATAGACCTCTTGTATCATTCAATTCAAATGATAGTTGTGTTTTCAGTGATGTCAGTGGTATTATTCGATTTTCCGTTTTGGTATGATTTGTTCATGATCTGTTTCTGATTTTGGTTTGATTATGACTCAGAGATGCTTGGAAAATTGGGTGTTCGTTCCCCTTATTATTCTTGTCACTTCTAGATTTTTTTTCTTGTCCAAGTTTACATTTTGTATAGTCACAATTAGTTGTGTAGTGGTTTTCTGCTTTTTTATTGTTGCATGTTTGCTTTTAAAAGTTTATTGTAGAACTTTGTAATTATTTACTCATGCATGTTTACTTACATTTTATGTTGTTTTGCCCTCTCTTCTTTATGACCACACCCACGATTTTTTTAGCTTTTATTATGAATGTGAATCTTGATATTTTTTCTAAAAGGATCTTTTAAGGATGGAGGAACTAGATAAAAAATACCTATACATGTTCTTCTCGAAGAATTGATTGACAATACACTTTATGTTTAATCCAATAAATATGTAGAATATCTTATACACATTCAATCGAAACTCCAAATATTTTTTTGTAGGTCCTATATAGAATTAGAGATTACAATGAAGATAGATGAAAAGAATTTTATAGGATGGTTTAAGGATCAAGAAATCAAATATCAAGTCGAACATTTTGATGATGGTGAGGGATAAACAAGATTTGGCAGATGAACTCGACAAGCTTTTTCTCATGGAAGAAACGAAGCAAAAGTTTTTTTTTGTGTCCAATTGATCACAGGTCTGAAACTCCAACTATTCATACCATCAAAAATACAAAAAGTGATTCTTTTTTAACTACCTAAAGTTATATTGGTTTTGTCCCATGACTTTTTGCATGTTCATATTGATGAAATACAATGTGACTTAGATTT
This sequence comes from Solanum habrochaites, assembly GCA_027704765.1. NCBI lineage: Eukaryota > Viridiplantae > Streptophyta > Magnoliopsida > Solanales > Solanaceae > Solanum > Solanum habrochaites. The sequence continues at coordinate 37,457,187 of JAKWJA010002498.1, read as the reverse complement.
TGGCCTGTTTCCTCATTGTATTCAATGTGCTTATGTTGTCCAGTAGAAAAATATATCTTCCCCATTGAAAATTTAGTACTACAAAGACTAATAAGTGTTGGATTCTCAGATAATGACTATAGTCTCACTTGGCTAATTATGCATAAAAAATAAATTTGGTTTCTTCACTACGGTAACACTTCCGGATCGAATTCTTCAAAAATACATTACTTTTGAAATTAAGTACATACCCGTTGACCATTTTTGACGAGTTTTAAGAAACACGTTCCGGTATTAAGAACCATCAACATAAGGATAACTTGAATGAACTTGCCACAAGAACTGGTATGTTGGTGTATAAAAATGTTGGTTGTTCATCAACGTGTCCTGATAAAAATACTAGATTTATAGTTTTTTGTTCGATAAATTGAACAACTCTATCTTTAACCTCTTGATAAAAAACACAGTTGATATTTCGAATTGAATATTTCAATCTTTTTGTGTTATTGTCGAGACATATGAGAATGCACGAGGACTCTATTTCGAGTTTTTATGATTAGAGTTTGGTCAGTTTATAAGTGATTTTCTATTTTCTTTTATGTGTGATTAAAATGTCCATTTTCATGAGATCTCAGCTATTGTTTCATCTGTCACTCCACACATAGCTTTTTGTGTTTAGTAATTGGGAAATGTGATGAGAATCTCGAGAAAGCCATAGGCCACTCTGATTAGTGATGTCAAATTTCTCATACAATTACAACCTGTTTGAGTTGTTAAAAAAATTTCATTTGCCATGTGAGAACTCAAACAATTGAGCTATACATATATTTATTTTTACGGCAACACATGTTATTCTATTTTACTAGGCTTCAACTGAACTACCGTTTATGAGTGGTCTCAATAAAATTCTACAGGTTTCATTTGGTGAAACAATTGAGTAGGAATGATCTAGCAATTGCAATAAAATAAAAAAAACTAATAGGAAAAATGCATACTTTTATCAGGATCTTCAGTTCCCTTGAATTATATTTTGCATATTTAGAAATGTTTACAAATATGATATAATTTTTCGTGCACATTTCTATAATCGGGGCACTAAGAACCTATAATAGTTAAAGGTAAAGCAGGGGTGTAATTATGTAAACTTAAAGAAAGCACAAGCGCGGACAAGATGAAGGTAAAACTCAACATGTTCTCGAGATCACTAGAAACTTTTTGTGTGCTTCTGTTGGATGATGTACAAAATTAAATTGTCTGAAAAACATTTCAGGTGTCTGATTATCTTTTTGGAATAGTCTTTCTCCTTTTTATATCATACATGAAAAATCTCTAAAACAACTAATGATCGTGCATGAGTCAATTGCCCGAATGGTAGACTGGGACTATTGTCTCAGGTGAGCACTTTCTTCACGAATCATAAATGCAATGTGGTTACTGTTAAATGTGTGGATTCATAACTCCTAAAAATAGCTATGTGAGGAAACGGGAGGTAAGTTATGATTCGAAAGAGTTGTCTATGATGAAGCAACTATTGTAAATTGTACTTAGATGTAGCGATAAATTAAGAAATTTCAAGGGTCTCTCATATACAAAAATAAGACAATCACCAACTAATGTTTGCATAGCCATATTAATTAACATCTTCTGGTAAAGGATGAATAAAAAACGAGGCCTAATGTGAGTGCCGTAATTTTAATATAGACTACTCTATTGTTACATCCCGCGTTAAGGATATACCAAAGGCTTCTCAGTCTTGAAAGTTTTCAGATCATACTCTTAATATAAGTCAAGTGATTGATGGAAAGTTTTGAAATTTTCCCCTATTTAGTGACTTTTTTTACTTATGTTAAGTTTTTCAGAATGATGACTGAAATATCCTTCTATTTGTCCTTTCTCAAGTTTCTCATATAAAAAACCAAAAGAAAATTGATTTCCACAATTCAATACGCTCTGAAATGTTGATGGTTGAATTTATTACATTTATTTTTGAGTAAGAAATAGTTATTTCTCTCATTATTGTTTGTATGGTTTTTTTATTTGTTGAATTCATTTTACATTAATTAAGTTCCTTAAAATGTGTTTTCATTTCTCAAGTTTTCTTATATTCCCTATTGTCATTAAGCTTAATTTTTAGATAAACAGTTATTCGTGTATCTATTTCAACTTCTTTTTGTAATTTTTGGTGACCTTTTTTAATTATGTTTTAAACCATGAGGATGATTGAAAATTTATAGGGTGTGCTATATTTTATAGCACCTAACCAACAAATATTTGATAACTAATGCCGACAAATGAAGAATTTTCTTAAAACCAGCAAAATACTTTTATTCTCCTTCCTGACACCATAAGTACAAAAATTTTGTATGTCAATTGCTATATCCTAGAAATATTATATAGAACAATTATTCCATATTTTTTATTGCAAAGTTACTAATTTTTCTTATTTGCTTGTTCTCTGTTTTTAGGCATAGAAGAATCAAGTTTGTTTTGAAACTAACAAATTTCAAATACACTAAGAAAATATTACTTTTCCGTAATAAGTATGCACGTCCAAGAGAAATACTATAGCCTTTACCGACATTAATTAAACTGTCATTTTATTCAATGTTGCTATTACCGCATGGGAATATTACACAGAAGTAAACCAATTTCCTCTTAGAATACACTTTATCGCTATTTAGCTATTAATTACCTTAAAGATCATTGTTTGTAGTGAAACTCAATTATGCCCTGATCAAGTTTTTTTTTTTGATACATCAGTACCCACTCTTAGTTTGCTTCTTTCAACTAATTTTGGTTACCTTCAATTAAAACAACCGAAAGACTATCTTTTTTGAAACCTTCCAAGTACATTCTTTTTCTTCTTGATTACGTAAGAGTATGAACGTCGTTATTATATTTTTTGCTATTGTGAGTTCAAGCTCACAAAATTTATTGTTGTGAGATTTAATATGTGATATGTTCAAAAATTGTTTAGTACATCTGTCTTGTAAACACATTCGATGTTACCTACTGTTTGTTGATAATTGCATGAAATTTTTGAAACCTTTATAATCATAAAGAATTTGGTGATTCTACAACTTATCCCTCGTACCTGCAACATGGCAATCTAGATTTGGACAAGAAATCACCTCAGAAGTTAGTTTATCATTGATCCCAATCTCTTCTAATTTTATGATAATGAAAGACACCCATGAACTCCTTCAACATTGAGATGTGTAACTGCTGCATGAAACTATGGAACTCTATTGGTAGTCCCAACTCAATAATATACATTACATAGTGTGTAAGGGTCGATATATCCGAGGGACCAAGCTTCTCTTCTACAAAATACCATAGCACCTTTATGGGGTGTAAACTTTCCAAAATAGAACAAATCTCGGCTTCAAAGCTAAACCATCTTCTTACATAGGGTAGGATGGACTCGATAGTCATTTTCACCTCTCTTGATCAACTTTCATCATCTCCATAGCTTGATTTAAATGAGGTCCTCTCAACCTTGCTTGACTAAATTCAACCATCTAATATGATATTTGTAGCTTCTCCCATAAAGAGCTTCGTAAATAAGCCATTGTATAATGCTAACTATTGTTGTAAGCAAATTCAATAAGATGTAGTGATCATCGCAATTACCTTTAAATAATCAACATAAGCCATCGACCTTCCTCCTATTTTATGAATAGTGTTCTCTAACCTGACCATTTATCTCAGAATGAAAGGCAGTACAAAATTAACCTTTTAACAAAAAAGCCGAAACACTCTCCCTCACAGTACAAAACCCCTCCGTCTCTATCTTTCTCAACCCATCATCCCCGCGCCGCTGAACAACCCCCGATCTTCGTCCGCGGGTTCTTAACGCTTTCGTGCATCGCCATCTGGACATCTCGCGGGTTCTAGATGCAGGGCAGGGTTGGGGGGTTTATACGTATGATGGTCGAACGTAGTCCCATGATCAAGTTTGTGAAGTTGGATTGTGTCTTTGGCATATGGCATGCATGTCTACCTTCGTGGAGGATGCTGGCGTAGGTGGATAGTGGCGGTGTGGATGGAGTTGATCGGGATCTTCTGTGGAGTTTCGGTGTTAGTTTTTTACTCGGGTGTGGATGGTGCGTGTGTTGTGTGTTGTTCGGTTATCGCGATGTTTGCTGTGTTGGGATTGCCGCTCGCAGGTTATTCCAAGGGCCTGTTCAGTGTAGCGCGCTTGGGTTTTGTTTGAAGGGTTGATGGTGGAGGGGGGCGGGAGGTTGGTGGTGCGGGGCTGTCCTTCTTGGTGGCGAAGGCAGTGGCTGTTGCCCATTTGTTTTTGGGTGGTGCGGCTGGGGTTGGCGGACGGGGGCGGTGTTTGTGAGGACTGGTGCGTGTAGTGGTAGTGCGCGTGGGTGTAAGTCTGTGAGATGTAGTATTTGGTAGGGCTATGATGTGTTGATATCGGGGGGTGGAGGGGGGTTCGGTCGCTGGTGGGGGCGGGGGGTGGTTTGTAAGGTGGTGTGATGGCGGTGGGGGTGTTGGCGTGGGGTGGCGAAATTGCAGAAAGTGCGTTGGTCCGCGCGGCTTGGTGTCCAATGGGGTGGTGTTTGCGTGGTCTTTCGTTTAGGGTTGTCGCTGTGGTGGGGGGTCGGTCGAGTGGCATTTTTTTGTTATGGGTGTGGTATGAATTGTGTGGTTGGATTTCAGGAGGGGTTGTGGCCGGTTCGGGGGGGGGTGGGTGAGGGTTAGGTGGGACGGTAAGGGTTGGTCTTAGGAGATGTCTATACTGTGGCATGTGGTTCCGTACTCCTGTCACTCTGTCCATGCCTCCACCCCACCACCTCTATACGTTATCCACCAGGGGGCGGTGGGGGCCCGAGTCTTTTTTTAATAACATCAAAATAGTGTTCGTAAATTGCTCATCTCTGTCTAAATAATGGTGCGAAAAACTGATGAAGGTCTAACACTTCTTGAAGCGTAGCAACTGTGGCCATAGTCCTGCTGTGGTGTAAAGGGTAGTCCTTTACCGAAAACTGTGGTGTTAATTTTTTTATCTATCAGAATCTCCCACGGACTTAATTATATTGCGTCGAGATCTTGGTAATGCTAGGATAAAATCAGGATAATCATCTCTCAGATCCATTTTGGTAAGTTCTATATCTAGGTCATACTACCAGGACATTGGTCCTCTCACTTTAACTTTGTTGGCAATTCAAACAGTTTAGAACACATTAAAAATGCCCTTCATACACTCACCAATACTTCTATAAATGGTGGATACATTCTTTGTGGACCCCGATGATGTTGAAACTATCTGAGCTAGACCTTCCTTTATGATGCATTCTTTTAGTTACAGACTCTTGCAACACAATACTCTACTTGATACCTTCAATACGCCATCCTCCCTTGTTAAACAGCCATTACTTTTTCTTATGACATTTGTCCTTCAATTCCTAAAAACTTTGGTTTCTCATCCTACTCTCTTTTCTTTTGACCTAAAGGAATATCTAGCCCCATTAATCACCACTCCTCTTCTATCTGTTGGAATCCAATAAATTAACTCCCAAGCGGTGAAGTTCCTATGCCCAACCTTTGCTAGTTCTTTATTATCTATCTCATAGTAGGCCACTAAGCCATATACAACCTGCGCAAGGCATGCAGAAACAGTAGTAGCCTTACCTGGGTTGTATAGAATACCATGTCATAATCCTTGCGTAATTTTACACCTATTTGTCTGAGATTTGAGAATATTTAGAGCAAATACATACCGAACCTTATGATCAATGAATACTCTACATGAACCATAAAAAATACATGACGTCCATATCTTCAAGAAATACTACGACATCCAGCTTCTTATATATGAGTTGAAGATGAAGAAAAAATTTTCACGTGAGGAAGTCTGGTTGGAGATTTTTGAGAGAAAAGTTTAGGAGTTGAGAAACAAGAAAGTTGTGTGGTGCCCAGCGCTATGAAGGAATCATATCGTGGAGGTGCTACATTCAAGTCAATGCCGATATGATGTGTCCCAATATCCATACATTTTCCTTTTACTTTGAATCGAACTTGAGGTAACATTTCCTCTCGACTTGTCCCTATGTGTTTATGGAGTCATGTGTTTTTATGTGTTCCCTGACTTTCCTTATGTTTTGCATGTTCAATGAAAAATTTGTGTTTGAATACAATGATTTTACATTAGTGATTATCCTCATCATGTGTGCAGTGAGTGTAATTCCCCTATAGACTCCAGGAGATGATATGATAAAATGCTTTAGCGTCAGGATTTTAAGTTGAGTTCCTCTAACTCCACGGAGATGATATAATTGTGTTTAGCAACGTTTAGCTGGAGAAGAAAGCGCCTCCTTGAAGAAGAGGAATATTTAAAATTTCTTACATTTTGTTTTTTAAAGATAGAAGTTTAAAATTTTCTTACATTTTGTTTGTTCGTCCATTCACCTACTTTCCTTATAGTACATTGAGTATGTTTAGCTTTGAGTTAACAGTTTTACTTCCATTTGTGGAAATTTATCGATGTTTTCATGCCTAAGGGTTGCCTATCCTGAGGTTTCTCACTTAAATGGTCTAGAAATCTTACCCGAGGACACGTTTTTTCCCAAGAGGGAGATAATGAAACACCTCAGACTGTATACGGCTAAACTAGGGCTAATTGAGAGGGCAACATCCAAAAAGGGAGAAGTTTGGGACACTATTCTTGCAACCTCACATCCTCATGTGGTAGTGTTTATAGTTAAGGGTAATTTATTCTTTTTTGTTTATAATCATTGTCACATTTTCAAGCTAATTTGGTTAAGTTTTTGATTTCTACACTTTGCTGAGTTTCTATCCTCCGAGGACAAGTTTCATTGTATCAAGTTGTTTCATAGATTTTTTTTGGGACATACGTAGGCTAGGCTCAATTTTTGTAATAATTAAATTGTTTGTGACAAGATTTCTATAATTCCTTTTTTCATTAATAAAATGTTTTGGATCGACGAAATCTTGTTTCACTCTTTATTGTTCTATTTCTCCATGAAATGATGTTAAATGTGTTGGTATGGAATTTCTTTGTGTTCTATGCCGTCATGTTACATCTAGGGTGTTCCCCTAGGTCTAGACAATTATGCATGAAGAATGATTGTGAATTATTAGGTTAAATGTGAAACGAACATCCCCAAAAACTAGTAGTTGATATCACCAACTTGTTTACAAGACCCTTAGTCCTTTTGAATATTTAGATTTTCAAATGTTAGTAACAAGAAGTTATTTTTGAATACTTAATAATTTTTTCCAAGCGAGTTACACTGTGGAAAAACTTCTTGATATACAAGGTAGAACACAAATGAGAAAAGTTACCAATGCATAGATGGGTGTGACTGATTTCAAATTTGCTGGAAACAAGAAACGAACTTTATCACAATCAAATTTATTCCCAAAGAATATGAAATTTTCGAACTTACGAATAAAATCGAATAATGTATCTTTGACTTCACCTTATTCATATCAACTCTTTATTTTGTAGGACTTCTTGATAATTTAATCCTTTAATGTAAAAATAAATCATAATCAAAATTTTCGATGTATGGTTTTATTCATCTTGAAAAGAGGAGATTGAAAATTTATTCACTCCATAAATCCAACTTATTTAAATTTTTTCAAGTGCAAAAGGTTTTCTTGGAAAAAGCGTGCAAACAAGAAAGCATTTTTGTAATAACAGCAATAAAAAAATGAAATAATTAAATAAATCACAATCAGTAATTCTAAATTTGCAAAAATTTAATAGTGACTGAAATAAAAAATTTTAAAAATAATTCATCTAACATGACATACATAACTGACTCTTATTATAATTACAAAATAAAACTGATGTCGAGAATCTATGACACCTTAAACATACCAAACCAAAAGAACACAATTTTGTAGGCGGACACATGAACGGTAAAAACAATATAAAAAGAAGAGATTACTGTCAAAGACTTTACTTGTTATATGGAGGGGGTGGAATCTTAAGTGATTAGCATTGTGTTAGTGACAGGTCATCCACACAGTGACAAATCTCATCATTAAAGTGATTAATCAATAAATGATGGACTTTGTGGAATTTAGTAGAGTTTTTGTAGTTATTCATTTGAATTGATGCACCCATTGAGGGGATCTCAGCTAAAGGATCCATTTGTGGTGTCATAGCAGTAAATGGAGGATGTATAATTGGGGAAGACATCATAGATGTCATTGTTATTGAAGGAGTTGACTGAGGGACATTTGATAAAGACCCCTCGTCACCATCATCATTTTTCAATATTTTACGTATTAATAGAAGGTTCTTCTTAATAACGTAACCTAGATCGTTCAAATAGAAAAGAATCATGTCAATGGAAATAATTTTTCCATTCAACACTTCATGCATCTCATTTGTAATTTCCTTGATCCTGTTTTCCTTATCTTTAGTAGTTTTTTTGCAACTTCTTGATTCTTTTCTTGGTGAATTCTTCCTTTGTGACCATATTTTTTTTTTATCTTTCCAATGCTTCCAATTCTTTGTACTTTTGAAAAGTATTGATTGCTGCAACAAAATTGGGAAACACCTTAGGTTCATCACTATAAGGACTATGTACGATGAGAGCCATTTCAATGTCACAAAGAGTGATGAGTTCTTCTGCCTTTTTCAACAACCCTATGAGTCTTTTCTTGTATGAGACTTTTCTTTCCGTTTCATTTTCAATTAAAGCTAACATTACTTTTTTTCTATGCATGGCTAAAGAAGAGGTATATAAGGATATATGTGTTTGTTATATAATGTCTTTGTTGTTGTTCTTGTATTTGTAGTTGTCTTTGCCTATGATGGACCCTTGTGTATGTAAATAAAAATTTGAATTCTATAATGTTTGGGTAGTTTTAACTATAGAATTTCTTAATATAAACACTAATTGTTTTGGAATAAATTTAAATGAGAGTATATTATCTTGAATTTGATGTTTTTTTTTTTTATCTGGTCAAATACTAGCAAAATATTTTGAGTCGATCTTTTCATATAAGGAAAAGAATTAGTGTTGATGAAGTTTGAATAAGTAGTATCCATAATACATGGTCATAAGTTTATAGAAAATAGGTTTCTTATAGAATTCCATAACTATTTTATCCAATTATGTAGGAAATTATATGTAGTATAAATTTTAAACTACTTTCAAATATATAAAAAAATAAATCCTACCTAATAATGCTTTTATTAATATATGATATACAACAACCTATTACTTGAAGCTAAGTGAAATATTTTCCTAAATTAGTTTGACGTTAATTCAATATTCCATTATTGTACTAATACTAATCAAAATAAAGTATTTGCTTATAATTGAAAATAAAAAGATAAATTTTATTATTTTAAAGAAATGATTTGTCATGACCCGATTTATCAAATCATGATGCCCAAATTATAATAATCCACTAGTAGTGAAGCTAACAATACCATGGAATGATAAATAATGATTTTAAGTGTAACAACCCATTAGGTGTACTTGTTCTATTTATGAGACAATTATAAATTTCCTTGTGGTATAGTTATGAACTCGATTTCATATGCGACTAGTGACAATTGAACCCATATATTTTTATGGGAAACAATTAAGTTGAAGTCAATGGAAGTATTTAAACTTGAAATCATAAGGTCGTATTTTAGTGTAGAGTTAAAATTGACATAGATTATATAAGTTTTAACTTTAAGTTAAAGGTATTCTTGCCTATAAATGCAATAAAATATTGAGGTGCTTTCTTGAATTCACTAAGCTAGTAGGTGACAAGTAGGTGCATCACCTGCAATGACTTATTGACATGCTAAAGGACCAAGTAGGTTCATCACCTACTAATACTCATTTGAACATGTTATTGGGCCAAGTACACTACCTTTATTTGACCCAAGCTGAATAAAAATATAATGGAAAAATAGACAGCCAAGGCCCAATCTTTTCAAGTCCACAAGAAATAATTTTAATCGACAAGTAGATGCATCACCTAATTAAATGTGTTGGTTGCAGATGAAGTATAAGAAAGGTGGCAAAATATGAACCTATTAAGGTCAAAAATATTACATAAATATCTCATTTTTCTCTTATCCAAATTTTGAAGCTCTTAAATTCATATATTTCTCTCTTTCTCTTAAGATGAAGCAACCACCCAATTTCCCACTAAGGATTCTAATTATTTCCACCTAGTTTTTTCCAAAGCAGCCACGAGATCACCTTCTCTCCTCTATTGTTTCAAGTATATTAGACAGTTCATCAAAGGGAGTGAACTAGAGGTAGCTTTATGTGTTTGAAGCCATGGTTTTGTCACTCTCTTCCAAAGAATAAGAGAAGGTTACAAAAATAGTAATTGAAGAAGAATAACATATCTAGATAGCCAAGGTAATGCCATTTCAAAAACATTTAGTTATTTGTTTACTTAAGAATTCGTGACTTACTATTTTATTACAACTCAAGGGATGGTAATTTGAAACCACAAATTCATGTCTTTTGATTATTTTTTAGTGTTGAAGACTGTTATTGTATTGATTTTTTATGGGAGGCAATAGAGGTACTTAGAGAATAATTGCATAATGTTTTAAGGTCAGATTTATAAGCTATGGTGATGCACCATTAAATTAATGTTTTGGTAAAGTAACTGCACATTTCATGGAAAGGTTGTTCCTAAATAACTATAACAGACAGAATTTTTGTCATCACTGGAATCTAGACCATAGACGAGACCGGCGTCGTTGACCTCTCAGAGGTCGCAAAAAAGCCTACTGACGTCATACCTGCTTTACATAGGTTATTTTAAGTGGAAAATTTGAAACTTTTTTTTCTTTAAACATGGTTGCGAAACTCTCTTAACATTTTATAATCGTTTATCATCAACCATCTAATATTAAAGAAATAAATAACCGAAAGAAATAGTTCATTAAATCTTAATTGTATAATTCCCAAAATGGCCCAATACAAAGTCTGAATCAAAATAGGAAAGAAATGCTAGTGGAACATGCTCCACTAGCTCAACTCTAAAACTACGCTAGAATATAAAATAGTAGCATCCTCGAAAGCATGAGGACCTACCAAACTCCGAATGAATGCTGACGTCCGGATAGCTGCAATAAAGATCCTGCAACTCTATCGACCACCTGTGTCTACACATAAAATATTATAGATTTAAAGGGTAAGTACACACTTGTACTAAATATGCGTATATGCAGGCACACACCAAGGACATGCATGAGAAAGAACAGCTCTATCCTAACGACATTATTTTTTGAAATCAAGTAAGTAGACTTGCCCAAGTGAGGTTAGAAAAGTTAGTGAACTTTCCAAATTGGGCTAGGAAGATCATGCCACGATATTAACGTGCCTCATTATAAATATCGTATTGCACTCAACATACAACATCTTCATATAACACATATCACAGATCATAACATATAGCACGTTGCTTCTTTCATATCATTCATTCATATGCCATGAGACTTGGGAATCATGGACTTGACATTAAGACTTTCCAAAATGAGGGCCCAACATATGGGACGTCAACTACAGAGTCTTCATTAGCAAACACAGAGTCTGCTTCATTCATTCGTACGTACTTCATTTCATTTCATTCATAGGCAAGTGTGAACAACAGCTATACCTAGGATGTAGTTTATGACTTTCGTCGGGTTTGTTGTGCAATGATAAGGAATAACCTAATGTCATTACCTTAGTCTAGCTCACCTCTTGATTATCATATGCTAACACCTTTAGTATCATTCATTTCATTATGTGCTTCATTTGAGGCTGGCCTTATTCATTCATTGGGAACATTAAATTTAATCGACATAGATCATGTGAGCATCATGAAATCCAGTGTCTCCCTCACACCGAAAAGAGGTGAAATCACCGGTCTCATGAGAGTTACGTGAACCTTCGCCCTTCCCAAAAGAAGGCATCACCGCTAATATCTAGACAATCGGTGCTCAATATAATGTTCCATTAAATTTAGTATAGCTCATTAGATGATATCTCATCTCATCATTAGTATTAAGTGTGTTATGCTCAATACTTTCATTAGAGTATTCATAGAGACTGGCCTCTTCATTATCTTACACTCTCCTTGGTGAGTATGTACTGGTAATATTTATTTAGGCTCACTTGAGATTGCTCTCATCATATTCATTAGCCTCATGTCATGTTGTCACCACATTCTTCATTATTAGCACCTTTTTCTTTTTCATAGTTACTCACCTCTTATTACGTGAATTCTTATTTCATCATTTCATAGTTTATCTCATCTTATGCCAATGCACTTGGCCACTTAGTGTATCTTACACTCATACTTAACCCTCCTAGGGTTCATTGTTTCATTACATACATCGTAGGTTCACTTATTTTTGAACGTATGTTGGACTTATGTGTCTATATATACAAGCCATGGGGCGTCATTCATAGTTTGCTGAGTGATTATTACTTTCCAAATATTATGTTGTACGGGACAAATAGCTGTTGTATATATTGCCAAGATCCAAATTTTTGATCTAAGTAGATGGAATTATTCTTTGATATTTTACTCACATATGACTTATACATCAATACGGAAATTTTGGCAAGGGAACCCAAATCTTGGATCACTTGGATATCATTTATATTTTTCATTAGTTTTATTTAGAATAATCATAACATTAGACTCTAAATTAAATATCAACATTTCTAGTGAAGGATTAATTTTCTATTTTAATTTAACTCTTAGATAACCGAATGATTAGAAGTTTGAACACCCACAAACCCGTTGACTTTTAGAGTTAAATTCGCTACAATAGGGAGGTTGTGGGTTCGAACCCCCATAGCCCCTCCCCCCTTATTTTTTTTAAAAATTTCGCTAAGGAGGCTGTGAGGTGGTGGGTACAAACCCCCAAAGCCCCTCTATCTTTATTTTATTTAAACGGGCGGATGGCAGTGAGGTTGTGGGATCAAATCAACACAACCTCACTTTATTTCCTTGTTATTCCACCTCTCCCATCAGCGCTAAGGTCGTGGTTTGATCCCCATGCCTCACATTTTATTTTTTTCTTTATTTCATCTCCTTTCGCGTATACTGGGAGATCATGGGTTCGAATCCCACGCCTCCCATTTACTTGTTTACTTAATTTTTCTCCTTCTCCCCATAGGTTGCGAGTTCAATTCCCCCCAGCCGCATTTCCTTTATTTATTTTTTTAAAACAAGAGCTAGGATTGAATTCCCCCCAGCCCCCATTTTCCTTTTTCTTTGCCTCACGAAACCAGTAGCTAAGGGGTTCGATTCCCCTTAGATCCTTCATCTTTTTCTCTTATTTTTCATCCTTCTCAACATGTGAGGTCTTCGGTTAAATTCCCATTGACATCACTTATTTATTTCCCTTTTTCAAAACCCAGAATTTAACCTAATGGGATAGTATGCAATCTGGAAATTTTTTTCTTATCATTCTTCACTCATTTTTAATAACCTCTTTCATAGGTTTACTTAGCTAAAAGAGTGTTATTCAACCCAAAATTATTCATTATAATCAACATCACATTGCACACACATTACACACATAAAATACACCAAAAACACATGAATATTGCACCAAAAAAAATGGCTAAAGCCACTGCCCATGATGCATACACAACACCAATTTTTTGTTACATTTCGAATATCATTTTTGTGATCTCCCTCACATAAAACATGTTCACACTTAATATAAATACGTCAATCATTCCTAAGTCTAGCAGTACAACATACCCATCCTACAAATTCGTTTGGGAGCTAAGGACAAGGACATACAAATGGGAACAACCTTACTTTTCAAGAGCTTTAGAAACGTTCGAAGGATACTCTTGGTGAAATAATTCTAGAGGAGAAACTCATACCTTTTGATGTTTTTCAGGTGTGAATCTGCTTCCCGAACAAACCATGCCCAATTCACTTCAACATACACCCCACTAGACAAACCTCTCTTAGCCTTGACGTTTTGATTACTTTGTCTTTTACTTAAAAATTCTTTTGAGTTCTTCAAGTGTGAAGAACTCTTGATGTATTTTCTAGTTTTTGTTGTGTTTGGCAGAATAATGTGAGAGAGAGATTTACAACGTGAGAGATAGTTGAGAAACGTGAGGGAGAGAGAGTTATTAGGTTTAGGAGACTAAATTCAAGACTTAGTAAAAATTGGATTAAATTAACTTAAAAAACTCTGAATTATTTTTATTAATTCGTGAAAGGACCATTTTACCATTAATGAATAGATTTTAATTGATGATTAAATCATCAATTTGTTGCTCCTAGTGGGGCTCGAACCAAAGTGTCAACCCTTTTGCGAAATAGGTAACTCTAAGTCGCCCTAAATTTTAAAAGGTTTTTTAATTAAATTAATTTATAATTAATTCATTCCTCAGGGTAATAAGAGTATTACCCTTCTCCTGGAAATTACCATTTTACCCCAGGATCGTCGAAACATAAAATTTCTTCTTTTAAGTCCGATAAAGACTCCTTCGATTAAATCTTCATTTTTGCGAGCCTTACTTTGTTGGTTCAAACCTTTACAAGCCCCACTAACTCCAAAAGTGAGTTGACATGATCGTAGTAAGGGTTCTAAGGTCTGGTTCTACGCGTATCAATCCTTGTGTACCTTGGTTAAATCGCAAGCATTATTGACACCCTAAGTCTTGATCTTATTCATTTTTAGGGTTGTTACAATTTGTGCAAGGAAACAATCAATTATAAAGATTAAGGGATGGATACTGTTTTGATGAGATAAAATATCCCGAGTTGGTGGGTAAGTTGATATTATTAGCCTTAATGATTGGTTGTTGTGGATGAAAACAATGACATTAAATGACAGGTTGAGACTTTGTAAGTTATACGAATTGGAAATTGAGGCATGTAAGACTATTCAATTTCTTTTTGCTTTGTCTTTAACCCAACACTTGGATTACAAAAAGTAAGCGTTCTAAGTGTCCTTTGTAGTGGTTGATCCATACTTGCAGTTCCTACTCCTTAGAGTATAGAAGTGAGTACTCTAATATAAGTTTGTTACTACATGTACATGCTTACTTTACCAAGCATGTGTTTCATATTTTTTCATCGTCAAAAGTACCCTATGCACGAGTTTCCCTTATATAAATGAAAATGATCCTATATAAAACGTCATACAATCTGCCAATATAATGCCAACTTGCTTTAATTGATTATACATATGTCATCTTGTCACAGGTTCATATATTTCTTTTCTTGGTTACTTAATGCCCGGTTGTTTTTAGACATAATAATACCGGTGGGGTCCATGATTACTACTTGCATTCTTGTACATTTATCTGCCTTTGAATATGTAGCCGTCCTAAGTTCCATAGTCCCGTTCTTCATTGGTTCAACTTTAAAATGGTTTACCTTGTATTTCCTATATTTTAGTTAGTAATTTAGTTCCCATATAGAGTTCAACAAATCTTGGATAAGGGTTAGTGTCTTCACTTGATATGTGCTTGAAATAAATTGAGAATGTAAAAATTCTTACTACTGACTCTATAGCTACTCGTTATTACATGTTCTCGTCATATTCTGTTTTCCAATGTCTTTTATTGTCGTAGTCCCATATGTTCATGTCTTTTTACTACTAGTACATAGTTTCCAAATCTAAACAAGGATTGATTACCAAAAAAAATCAATCACAAACTAGTTATAAGATCAAAAGAACAATAACAATAGTTATGAACATCAAAAGAACAATCCTTAAAGAATAACCAACGATCCAAAAAAACAATCTCAAATTTAAAAATCTAAGTGAAACAATCTGTATACTATAAGTGGTTGCTCAGGGCGAAAGCCTAGCATGGTGCGGATCTCCAATTTGAGGAAATAGGAGGACATCAAGAAATTCCTAGCAGGTGGTCATCCGCTTCTCGGCTGACAGCTATCATTTGGTAGTAATGTCCTTATAACGGTTATCAAAGTACAAAAATTTAAAGAAAATATTGTAACATGCACGTCCAACAAAAGTACAAGCCAAGGTGGGTCTCTAGCTCTTATATATTGCTATTTTGGTTTTAACTTAGCGCTCATTTTACATATGGTTGAAGTTGCATTTCATGCTCCATGTACATGTATTCAACGTAGTAAGATCTCCCCAATAGAGCCACCCTTATAGCGGTGGTTATGGTGATCTCCGGTTGTGCAGGCTTGTCGAAGTCCTTTATATGTGTATTTCATTGTGGTACAACAACAATCCCATAGAGGCTTTGTGACATTATAGATAATCATTGGTGTTCATCGTTTCACTTGTCCCCAGAATCCGTTCATCTGTGGCAACATGTGGTTTGTATATGAGTTTCTCAGTAGTAAATTACTCGACATAGTAAGTAATTTACGTACTCATAATAGGTCACCTCGACGAACTATATTCATATGTACTTGCTCTTGGCCGGTCCCACCTAGGGTTGGGTGCCCAAAAGTTGTATTAGAGCAGTTCGTCCTAAAGAACACAAAGTCGTGTCTCTTCCAACATTACTTTACTTGATGAATATGTTGCGCCGCCCACATTTATAAGTCAGGGGGCTAATTGTACATTTAAAAATGTTACAATCGTTTCCTTAAAAAAATTGTGCGATAGAGAGAAGTTAAGAATATTTTCACTTGCACCCGCTCCAATGCGTATTGATATTATGCTTACGATTGCTTACGTTAATAGTAGCTAAAATTCAACATGCCAACCTAGACATAAAGGATCTGATGTTATCAAAATTTTAGACTACATGGAGCTCTTTGATTAGCCGTACCACTCCACAGGTAGCTTAATGTAATATGTTATATGTATTTTAAGTTGGCATTTTTACCATTTGTATCATGTGTTTTGTTCATTTTTAAAGATATAATATGTAATCCTTATGCTTAAAAATGGATGGTCTACCTGGTTACATACATGAGGTGTATTATTTGTTTAAGCACATATTTTTAGGAGGATTGTCTCCTACTCTTGATTCTATATTTCCTTTTTCCTCCATATCTATAGGATTCTAGTTTTAGAGAAGAGAAGTGCTCTTGTTTTTGGATATACACTAGAATTTTAATCATACATAGGTTTCTCGAAATTGATGTTGGTTTTCACCACATTTTTATTATCGGAAGAAGTTAGTGTAACAAATCTGATAGGTTGATGTATCTTGACAATGTTAACATACCCGAATTAGATGAATAATACAAAATTCTCACGCATATAACCATCCAAAATATGTTATATTTGGCTTTTCTACGGTAGTTCCACAACCCCGAATAAATCTTAATACCATTTGTATTCTTTTCCTGGTTAATAACATGACAAGTATGCCAAATGTACATGATTGTTTGGTAGGTCATATTATGCCTAATGTTTTGGTTAGGAGGATTAGTAGATTTCTAAAGGGAATTCTAAAAAGAGAAAAAATATGGTTGTTTGACCGAATTGTGATTATTCTTAGGTTTGTACATACCGTTCAAACTAATATTATTCAAAGATAATGTGCTATTCAGTTAGCTCTGAAATCTTTGTGCATAAAAGGCTTCAAATGTTGGTGATTGGAGACGGATTCAACCATTTCTTTCTAGACTGATGCATGAGTGTAAAAGAGGTGTCTGCACTCTCATCGGTATCTGGTACCTTAAACTAGTTTCTACTATTTTTCATTTTGAGTAAAAGTACTTGTTAGATAGGAAGCATGTGACAATGAAACTTTAATTACAAGGCCGAATATGTAACGTAGAGCTTTTTATTAGAGATGGGATCTGTCAAATTCCTTAAACATTGGAGTAGGGTCATGCGAGCATGCTATAGAGGAGTGAGATAGGCGATTATGAAAGAGAGATTTCTAAGTGATGAGACAATAAAAATGTATCAACTCTTGAATCGTAACGAATTATAATGGTGCACCATGGAACAACTTTGTGAACCTTTGTGTGACAGAGAAGTCATTTTAGTATTGATTAAAGTCTTGATATTTGGTCTTGTTAAAAACAAGAAAAATAGGGGAATAAAAAGGTTACTTAGATAGAAGATACATGGACCTAGTTCATCTATATCATTAGTACAAAAGAAAAGTAGAGCATTATTCACATGTATAGAGCTCTTAGGGATTTATCTAATATTTTCTAGTAGTATTCAAATCAGTTCATAGACCAGTTAAGGGAGAGAATAAATTCATCATAGGTTTTTATTATTATACTTGCTATCTTGCATTGGAACAAAGTTAGACACCCCACTTGTTTTACAAAATATGTAGCTAAACCTATCTAGTAAGACTAAAAGTGCTCACTCTTTTATTTATGAATTATGATATAACTGTATGGTATCTTATATTTAAATGTTTACCAATAGATTTCATTTTTCATGGTACGTTAAGCTTCCTATTTTCTATTGTGATCTTCAAAAACACTAGACATTGAGTGTGAGATGGCAAAATATTGTAATGAAGGAAAAGTTTGACCTTAGCCTCCTAATCCCATGGATGAACTTTAGTATTTCTATTCTATCTTTACTATAGTAATTTATAAAACCTAGAGTAGAAAATTCCGCAAGAGCAATGAAACCCTAGGATTCTTAGGATATTGAATAGAGATTGGGGAAATCAATTGTATGTTTTTTGAGGTGAGTAGGAATATGTAAAAGTATCCCACAATCCTTACCTGTAAGAGAGTATGTTTACACTTCTTATGGTAGCGTAATTCGATAATGAAATATCTCCTAGTTGTTTCTAACGATGGTTTGTTATAGAGACGTATACATTAAGGCTTTTCTATAATTTAATAGTACACGTTGTCCTTTGGTTTACCTTTTACATGTTACCTATGTCATAGAATACTTCCATATAATTGTTTTTTTAACTTGGAGTACATTGTTTAATGTATATTTTTTCATAGCCTTGGGCTGGCATGTTATTTATGCAACCTAGCTACTTTCCATGTTATGTGTTCACTTGCTCATATTTCATAGTGTCCTCATTTGCATATTATTCCACCTATCCATGAAGATAACACACTTGCTTCAATTTAATTTGTGTTTTGTCAGTTCATTTTCTTTTAAGGTAAAAACGCATGTCTTATAAAAGTCTAACAACCCTGCTTACATATTGTATTTCGTAGCTTTAGTACTCATGCATCGCATGCATCGTGTGTACACCACATATTCCTATAACTTAATGTCAGTGAAATATGTGCTCCCTTATTACTAGTATTCTAGTGTGTCATACTCAATGTGACTTATTTATCCTTTTTCTATGACCTAATGTTTTTATTGACTTGAGCTTTTAATATTTTTGAATAATGTTTCCTAGTATCATGATGTAGTGATTCCTTTGACCAGAAAAGGTTGGGAATATATGTAAATTTTATCACAAGTATAGATAAATAACTTAGCATAATGACTTATTAGAAGGTGCAACATAACACTTAATAGTTTATATTAACAACTATGCGTTCTTATAAGAATTGCCTCAACCATCAGTAAATAAAAGAGAAGGGAAAGTAGTGCCCGATTCGTTAGGCCTATGATTTTTTTGTCCACTCCCATAAAAATTATTTTGGGATATACTATGGTTATTGTCTGATTGTTAGGCCCAGAACTAAGTTAAAAAATATGTACCCTCATTGAATATTGTGGGAGGCACAATGTAGGGGAATCCCTATTAGACCCTTACAGTTGCACAAATTTTTTCACTGATAACATCTCTTAAGAGGGGTTTGTTCACTTTAGACATCCATTCCTAGCCATTTTTGTCATTTGACACTTTGATTACCATAAATATATACATTTTGTAATACACTCGTTGCTTATTGTCAACAATTACGAGTAAATGAAGACACTTGGAATATATTAAGCAATTATTAGCAATAAGATTTTTAGTACAAAAAGAAGTGACCAGGGAGTGAATAAAATGTGGAATTTTCGCCCACAATTTTTAAATTAAATAACCCAACCCACGGAAAATCATCTTCTCCCACCCCACCAACCCAACGCTTGTGGTTTCTCCACTCTTCTCCGCCCACTCACACCCAACATCTTCCTTCTCTGCTTTACACACCCCTAAACCCTACATCATCCTCTCAATTATAACAACAAACCAGCACATATCCCTACTCAAATCTATTTTGAGATTATTCTTGAATTTGTGACTTTCCATTTTTCTTCTTCTTTAAAGTAGCAGGGGTTTTCACATTTCTTCTTTCAATTTTTATTATATTACTATATTATGAGTCAAATGTGTTCAAATTAATTTTTTTTGTTTGAAGCATTATCAAATTTGTTTCTCCACAAAAAGAGTTTAAGTTTTAGGTGATGATCACTGAAAAAAGAGGAAGAAGGTGAAAAAAAATGATTTAAAGAATGTTTTCACGCGTCCGGGATGAGTTCATTACACTCTCTATGACATGTCATCAAAAAGTGTAGAAATGACATAGCGGGATATGACATAAGGTGTCTGAAATGAATAGAGCTTAATTGAAGTGTAAATAAAATTTGGTATCTACTTAAAGGGGCCAGGGATAGATTCCACCTATTATATAACATAAGATACTTGGAATAGAAGATGTAAGAGATCCTAAATATCCCTCCTCATCCTAAACATCAACATAAGGATCTGAGATCATGTGGTCCCCTTATATGATCAGATATCCTACTAGAATTTTTCATTTTGTATTTCACTTCATGTCTGCGTGTAGGTATATTAGAGTCCTTATTTATATAGTTTATAATTGTGTGAGATATCTGTGAATTACACTGTCATAAGTGTTTTAATTTTCATATTATTATTTTATAACCATAGTATTGAGACTTCATGCTGACTCCTCTATACATGCTTTAGTTAGTCGAGGAGTTTATACATCCTATTCTATTTACACGGTGGTATTCTATGTATACTTTTCTATTTTATCAACGACTGGTTTTCGATTTCCTTGTAGTATGGTTATGAACTCCGGTTTCCTATCGACTAATACAATATAATATTTTAAAGTGAACGGTCCCATAGATTTTATGTTGTAAAATAAACTATGAATAAAAATCAAATTAAACTAATAGAAACTTAAATTTGGCGTATAGTACTCATTTGAACCTTTCTTAGGCTTAAAACAAAATATAAGAATCATAAATAAAAAAACAAAAAGGGCAATGTTTTTATATAAAATAACTTATTAACAACTTAATTATAGTCTAGATCACATAAGTAGCATTGATTAAATACACATCCTTTTTCTCGAGCAAAAAAAACGTGACACTTCTTTTAAATTAGATAAGATATTCGAAACATATAGCTACATCACAAGAGAAATTTTTAAAAACACAAAAAATGAATTTAGGCTACATAGCAATATGTTTAACCTCACATATTGGACACATTACACACCTTTTATATATTTAGCAAAAAAATTGTTATTATCCTCCTTAAAATTATTTTACTCAAGTACTTCGATGTTTTGTAATATTGACGCTTTGGATAAAATGACTTACTTATTCACATTGTGGATATTTCATATTCCGCAAAATTTCGGACTCCTCGAAGATAACAAGTCACACAACAATCTCATAATAACAAGAAGAATAAGAGTAGAATATCAAAAATTGTGTTTGAATCTGACGAGGAAACCCTCTATATAGCTAAAAAAAAGGTATGAACAGTCTTTTTTTGTGTTTTAATCTAAAAATCATGACTTTTAAAAGTTGCAATTATTAGGAAAAAGTCGTAATTCATCGAATAAGTCACACTCTTTGAAAAAGTCCAACAACTCATCGAAAAATAAAACCCTTCAGAAAGAGTGCAACTGTTTGAAAAGTCTTTATATCTGGGATATTCTCAACTTTAATTCCAAAGAAACCTGGAAGTCCCTAGTACAAAGATTTTTCACATAGTAAGCTATTCCCCAAAGTTTACCCAATATTCAATGTCTTGGTGTCAACAATCAATTCACATTAGCCCAATACGGATTTTTAAAAAAAAAACTGGCTTTGAAATGACATCAACTGATATAACTTATATATAATATCAAATCTAAAGACTCTAGTTGCCACCTTGAAGTCTAGTTTTCACATGTTTGTCAATTATGGAATGGATATACCTATTCCTTATTGTGGAAGTTTGTTCAACAAACTGAAAGTAGTCAATACATAGTTTAAGTGAATCTAATATTATTCCACATGAAAGGATTATAGAACCCATGGAAAATACTAGAAGATAGGATGAATCTGTTATTTTGTGAAAGTGTTTCTTTTTGTTTCATGCCAACTACAAACTTTTATTTCACCCAAATAGTAAATTTGACACCAGAACTATTACTCAGATTTACGTAGATACCTATACTAAATAAGTATAAATAGTCTTGACACGATAAGCATTGAATTGATCAAAAATTGGCTGCCACTGTCGATGGAAATGGCCTCTAATCTGGAATTGGAGAAAAAAAATTTCAATCTCTTGAGAATGTTCATTGTTTTGTATAATCCTCGCCTTAAATACCTTTGACTCAATGTCATAGACATGTGTTGATATAACCAAACACAAATGATGTGCGACTTTTCCCATCTACGCGCTCCTTGCATATCATTGTATTCATCTTACCTACTTCCTAGTTCTCGATGAATTTTAAAATCAATGTCGAAGTGAAACCCAGACCCTTGTAGAACATCCACACTCGTAAATAAAATGATTGCTAATGTGTTGAGAAGTGTTCACTGTACATACGAGTGGCAACTATTATCCTCAATTTTATTAATCTTTGAACTGTTTTTGAAGTCTTTGATAGACTTGAGGCCATAATATGAGGTAGGTCTTGGCAACATACCTTTTGAAAATTAGAACTTTCTATTGAACTTTGGGAATCGTGGTTGAAACAACTGTACTTTACTTGATACGTAGAACAACCCTTTGCTTGTGAATACTTTGTATATCATCACTCATATTATTCATATTTGTTACCTTTTTAAGACTCAAGGATATTTCTAACAAGCCAACATTGTTTTTTGAAATTGTTGGCCTTAGCCAAGATCTTTCATGGATTTATAAAGTTGTTAATTAATCCAATATCCGATACAATAATTTTTCTGTCTTTACGTTGCATGACCCACAAGAGTTTACATATTAGCTTCCTTATTTCAACATGGGTAGTTTAACAAACCCAGTACTCTAAGAAAGCGTGTGTCCTAATATGGTTTACTAATCATTCAAATCAAAGCTCTTTTAGTGATCACGGTCCATAAGAAATATACAATCTAGTCCACCAATAGACCACTATCTTCGGGTGGACGGAAACATGTTGATCCTAAGTCGGCTATATCCCAAATATCTACCTTTTCATCAATTGAATTCGACCACAATAATATAAAACTTTGTTGTCCATAATTGAATTGTTGTGGCCTTCTCTCCACTAGTGTCATGCATTTCAATATAGTGATATTCCATTAGGACAAGGGATTTGTAAAACTTCAAAAATCCAAGGCGTGCTCTAGAGCCTAACATAAACTTCATAAGGAATAGACACTTTTTTAAGGTCTATTTTTATGAATATAAGTCATTTAGGAAGTCTAGAAACCAAACGTCTAAGAACGTTCATGACGTCCGCAAACTAGTTCAAGGAGGTACTACCGTGCCTTAGCTTATTTGACTATATTTTAGGAATCAGAAATAGATGAAAATTGTTGGAAAGGCTTGCTAACATATGCTTAAGTTTATTCATGGTCAAAAATTCCACGGTATGACTCCTCAGTCACCACGTGACCTTCGAGATGGACCCCACAAGTGGAGTCCAACCACTACTTTAGCAGTGTGTCACCCAGCGAGATGGCTCCCAGCGTGGTGTCGTTGACGGGGCGTCGATGCCATCCTAGACGCAACCACTGACCAACACGTATACACTTATTCTTGGGTCTTGTGTGCACAATATCTGACCAAGAATAAGGATGTAACTACACGGAAGTGTGCAAGTACGTCTATTGACCCACGACCATCTATCGTGGTGTCGTCTATGCAGACTATAATTGCTTGCACTTTTTAACGTTGGTTATTTAATAGACGTTAGGTAGTAATTATCTTGATTAACACTTATAATACAGTCGTAACCTAATAAGACTAACAAAAAACTCCTCATAACGCACAAAACAACTTCTCTTCTTTTCTCTCTAAGGAATACACCATTGAAGACAATAGGTGAGGGTTTTTGGAATGTAAGTAAAATTTTAAACCATCAATTCCGTTCATCAAACTTAAGGTTATGGTATCTAGTTCACCTTTGAGCCACTCTTTTCCTCAAAGGGTCATCAACGTATTGTTCAACCAGAAGTGAGCTTTCCATGTGGGTTTTCCCAATCTCGAAACATTATGTTTTGAGTGGGTTGTTTATAACCTTTTCTTTTGGATAATTGAATTATTAAGAACTCTTCTAACCTAATTATCATATAGCTTGATGGTTGGTGATGTGGTAGAAGAATAACCCTTAACCCAACCCTTAAGCCTAGGTTTTTTATCTTGATATGAATTAGGTTGTATTGGTTCAATCGACTTGGTTATTAGCTGAATTAGTACTATATGATATTGTTACTCTAATATGGATAAATTAGGGTGATTTGTAGCCTTTTATGCTAGTTCTTTAGAAGATGATCTATGTTTTGAAGTATGTTGCTAATTGACCTAAAAATTGTCTTAAGCATTCATCTATTATTGAATAGTGATGTAATCATTGTTCTAGACTTTTTATTTGTTTGTTTTGACTTCCATGCTGTATACCCAAATTGGTTTGCATTTATGGTTTGGGTAAACTTTAAAATGTGAATTATGAATGAAAAATTGATAAGTCTTATGATCCTTATCTCTTACTTCAATTATGTTAATTGGGATTAAGCATATGTTTGTATTAGATTATCCTGTATTAGATTGATAGGATGGTATGATGGTTTTGATTGACATGTATTTACTATGGTTTTTTTAGTTGTGTTAGCTTAAGATTTAAATGTTATAAGGATGGTGAAAGATTACCATGTGCCTTATTAATGATAATAGCCTGTTATGTTGCTTAACCTCACCTATGTGAATTGTAAGGAAAGGAGTATACTCTTCAATTGTTATTTGAGCTATGATGATGAATATGATGTTTATAAAAGAGGTTCGATCCTATGACCTACAATAAGCTATGATGATTATAAAGGACATAAAGACATTTTGAAAAGGGACTTAGTTTAGCAACCAAGTGAAGTTGACATTGGAGGGGTTGAATTCCCATAGAGGAAGATCCACCCTATAGTTTGTACATATGGTGTTGACCTCCCCTATGGGGATCTCCTTCCTTTGTATTCCCTGAGAGAGGCTACATTCCCAAATTTTATGTTGGCGGGATTACCCTATCTCTTAGTTCGTGAACTATGTTTTCCCCATAGGAAGACTACTAGTGGATCCAACTAGAAACTCATGTTTAATGTTGGTTCTGCTTTGGCGTGTAAAACACCTTTCTTCGGTGTAAGGTTTTTACAACACAATCCACACTTAGCTCTTGTTGTCTATGTCACTTCAGGGCAAGTTTTCCCTAAAATAAATGTAAAGTAATGAAGTATAAACTACCTAAGGGACTTGGAGTTTGATTTAGCCTAGGTAATCGGTGGGGGACTGTGCCTATACCCTTGCCATTTTTGCTTTGAAGGAAACTTAGTAGGTTTTTACATTACGAATATGCTTACATTGATAACGTGATATGTCCAATGATGAACTTGCACATCTTCATGCTATTGTGATTGTTGTCACTTTGTAATATGTGTTGGTCTACATGTTAAAGTATGAGGAATAATACCCACTATTATTCTCATGAAAGTAAGAAGTTAGTCATGATTCTTTGTTTGGTTACTTGATTGATAAGGTTTGGGGTCTTTGCTGGGTCATTTCACTGTTGACTTTGATAGGGTTTCATGGGTAATTTTTTGTCTTTTGTTATGTGAAAAATGTACTCGTATACTGCTTATTGCTAATATGACTTGATTGATCAGTTACTTGAATAGGTATCCAACTATGGATATTCATGTTGACTTGACTAACATGATGTTGTTTGGTTATAATGTAACATGCCTATGACTTTAATGAACATGTATTTGTTGGTATGGTTTTGTCGAATGCGCTTTAAATTTCTTAAATGAAAAGTGCATATTTATGAATGTCCGTTTCCTTAACATGTTATAATAGTAATGTTTGCATATGGTCCATACTTGTACAAAGGGTGTACTAACGCCCATTTCTCCTTTTGTTTTCCCCAACATTTTAAGTTTCTGTAGTTGAAGTATTTGAAGACGAAAATTGATAAGCCTTTGACCTCTATTCATATAAGTATGTTATTTCCGCCTTCCGAGGGAGGGCGATGACCCCCCTATCGAACTGATATTGTTCTAGAATTGAAAGACTATTATGTTATTTCCTTTTTATTTAGTTTGAAACTTGTAATATTCCATGTGAGGCATCTTTACTTTGATGTTTGGGTTAGCCTAGGTTCTTACACTCTTATTAGATGGTTATGAGATTAGATGATTATTATGAGTAATATTCTTTATATATAAATACATATGTGCAATAAACGTAGAAGACAAGGTAATCTTCCTATATGAGGTACATATATACTATGTGTAATGTAGAGTTCTCTGTAAACCTCCAGTAGAATGAAATGAAAAAAAATCGCTAAATTTGACTAATGAATGTTAATGATGTAAGTCTAAGGTTCTAGTTTTAGTCCTCAACGAGGACAACGATGCCGTTCTTATAGGGGGCATTCCGAATTTGACTACGTGGTATCAGAGCATACGGTTTGAATTATCTTTTATAGGTCTTCCCTCAACCACAATCTATTTAAGTTCGTATTTATAATTTGAAGCGTGCCACACGCATGGATAGAGAACCTTCATTATTGTTAGGAAACTCTCACTTCCTGGTGTCCTTATCATGCCTTATGAGTGAATTAGCTCTAGTGCTTTGAATTTATTCCTTTACCTGTCTTTAGTGAAATGATACTTGAAGGAATGCGACCCGAAGAGTTGAAGAAGGGATGGGCAATGCTAGAGCTCTCCCGTGGTTTATCAGTTCCTCTCTTGAGAAGATGTGAAATGATGACCAAGCTCCAGCGAATCCCCTCCTTTGAACGAATGAGAGCAATAAGTGATGCTCTTCTTCCAGATGGCTCAAGCCATGATGTCACCTCATCTAATCCGGAGGTTGTTCCAAAGAAAATTAACACGTTGCTACTATGGCCTTTCTTCGAAGTGACTGCACTTGGAGAATCCTCCACTCGCTACGGGTTCGAGGTAGAATAATACCCCTATGAGTTTGTGATGAGATCTAAAGATTCATCTATTCTATGTGGTTGTCTACTATGAAAAGGCCGATTTATTCCACTTACCAACTCAAGATATGGTCCCCTACTTGGTGAGTTTAATAAGGGACAATAGGATCGTTAGGGGTGGACGTGACGTGGAAAGTGTTCAGACACATGTATTGATAGGTTCTTTCCTAGTGAAGAGGGAAGACAAGGTGGTTGAGTTCATCAACCTTCGCTAAGGAGGTATAAGTGTCTTGAAATACGCTTTGAACTAGTTAAATCACTTAAATATGCTCCTTCTGTGGTTTCTTCTGACTCTGAGATGAAATAAACCATTTTAGATGGACTGTCCCGATGAATTGCAATAATAAGTGTCATTGGCTATGATACTGACCAATATGACTAGTTCTCGTCTCATGGTTCATGCTTAACAAGTGGAAGAGAGAAGGTCTAAAAGGGGAGTGAGATCCCCAAGAGGGCAAGATCCTTTGATGGTGTTCCTTCAAAAATAGCTAAGATGACTGTGCTAGGTTAAAAAAGAGGGTGTCAAATCCAGTTGCTCCCTAGTAAATCATAGGTCTTTCCTATGATATCTTTCCGTCATTCCTCCGACGGAAATTGATTTTATCGACTTGTACCTGATACGAATCCCATGTCATTCCCTCCGTATTCGGATGGCTCCGTCCGAATTGAAACTATTAAAAGGCTCAACTCAAGTATTTATGAGCCAAGGTCCTATAAGACCTATTATTTTCTTCATGGGTTTTTCTGGTTTTGTTTGTGAAGAAGCAGGATGGGTCCCTTGAATTTGCAATTGATTTTTTATCGCCAACCAATAAGTCACTATAAGAATAAGTATCCTCACCGAGAAATTAACGAATGTTTGATCCACTCCAAGTGGCAAGATACTTTTCTAAGATGTCTTTAGATTGTAAGTATACAACTATGGTGAGAGGTGAATATGACTAAAGACAACATTTCGGATAGATATGGTAATTAGGAGTTCTTAGCAATGTCCTTTGGTCTCACAAATCCTCACGACGTTTATTGATCTCATGAATAGAGTGTTTCAAGTTACCTAGATGATTTGTCATTTCTTCATTGACGATGTCTGGGTATATTCAAAAAATAGAGTGATATATGAACCATTTAAGAATATTTTAACAGTGCTTAAGGAGAACCAATTATTTTCCAAGTAGAACAAATTTGAGTTTTTTTTGAGTTCGGTGGTATGTCTTGGTCATAGCATCTCTTTTTTTGAAAAAAAAAGCCAAGGGATTACCGAGATTAAGATTTTCTTGGGTCTAGCAGGGTTATTACCGAAGGTTTGTCGATGGTGTACGTCCAGTGCATCTCCCAAATCCTTTGCCCAAAAAAGGTAGAAGTTTTTAGTGGTCGCAGGAATGTGAAAAGACCTTCCGAAATATTGTAATATCCTGTGAGGCATGCTTACTTAACTACTTCGAGTAGGGGTTTTATGCCCAAATTTGACACTAGATCGTTATGAGATGAGACAACTATTATGACTATATTATCTTTATGTATAAATACCTACGTGCATAAATTAGACGACTATACTCTCCATACGAAGGGTCGATGTAACTCGCATATATATACGAAGGTGAGTGGGTTGATAGATTAACCATGTAATCATCGTTGGCCACTTCTCTAAAATGAGATAAGAAAATTTCTACAAAGTTGAATAGTCGGATAGAGACCCAAACAACTAGGGATAAAAGAATCTGATCTCTTTAAAATTAATTGGTATAAAATAGTAGACTGTACAAAGGTTATTGGAATCCTAATTATATATGGCTTTCAAGATAATGCCCGTGACCCCATATGGTATTCCTAATTTGGTTTTAATAATAAGGTTATCAATATCCTCCATCAACTAACGGTGTTCTCTGAGAACGGATCTTGGCCAACAAATATTTGTCTACTTCTGCCCAGGTCATTTGTGAATAAATCAGCTATTTGATCTGTAGAGGATATATGATTTTAGGCTTAATACTCCAATCTTCACATTTTCTCTAATTAACACTAGGTTTCATGGTGCATTCAATGATGGTCGGGGTTTGTGCTATTCTGATTGCCCTAGTGTGTCACCATACAATGTGGTTGATCCTTTATTTCGTTGCCAGAGTTCTAAGAAACCTCTACAACCAAATAATTTAAGAGTTGTTTATCCCTGAGCAATACACCCTGGGCGGGATTGTAAACTCGAGAACCCATATTAAGCCCAAGGGACCCTTGGTTCTCACTTACTTTCTCATAGGAAGGCTTAATTAACTTATCAAAGAATAGTTCATATAGAACCTTAAAGGTGATTAAAGAAAAAATTCAACTAGCCAATTAACCAACTCACGCTCCACAAAGATTCTGAAAATTAAAAGAACTACGAACAAACTAATTGTCTCTCATGCCTAAAACAAAAGGATTGTCGTGATAAGAACGCTCCAATCCGTCCTAACAATGAAATACTAAAAGAAATGGCGAGGATCTCTCAAGAACTCAGAGTGCTTAACTGGATCAACGCGACCATGGAGTGATCCTTCTTTATTTGTGTCTGCATCAATAAACGATTCAGCCCCAAATGACTCATTCATTTTAATAAACGATTATGGGCGTGTACTTTCTAAAATAACATAAACTCTAAGCGAATCTGAAAGAAACACTTACCTGACTTTACTCTACTTGCTAAATACATAACTCAATAAGACATCAATAAACATCTGCAATGTATCAAATGATTTAATAACACTAACTAGAAACGACACGGAGTTTATTAACAATCAATACATACACAACTTTAACTCTGTAATAAAGTGATATAGTTTCTATGGAGTTTCTCCAAACAATAACAAACCACTATGAGCCTAGTGCTATACAAACGTCTTGCCCACACTTTTCAAAATTGTCGTATACCTTTGTTTCATATTGGGAAGGCCGTAACTAGTATCCACTAGTTAATATTAAAAAGTACAAAGGAATCATCTAAATAATATGATCATTTGCTACCCATGATGGTTACATGGTTTATGGAGTCTTTATTCATCATCAACTCGTGTCCCCATATCCTTGCTCAATAATACACCTAAAGTGCACTTAGCTCATATGATTTAAAAAGAATCTTATTTCTTTGGTATAACATTATTTCTTAAATCATATCTTAAAATCTCTCTTGGAATCGTTGTTTCCTTTCTTGCTCAAATGTGAAAACATTTCTAATTTCTGGGAATATCTTTTGAAAAAATTACGAACTTCACTTGTCTTACTTCTTAACTTGTATACATGACTCTTAACTTTAATTGAATTTATTTAAATATGTACCTTAGAAATTTGGAATCAACTAGAAAACATAGGCATTATACTATAGAACTAGTACAAAAAGATGGAACAAGAAAAGTAAGAATTGTCGTCCCTGGCACTTTGAGAGGTTCAAGAGGCAAAACCTTGAAATTCAAAGACAGGATTGGGGTGCTATGGCTTGTGCGTATCCCCAGAGCCCATAATTCACAAACCCCTTTTTGGGGATCTAATAGATATGACTCCCTTGGTGCTCCACAACTTTGCTTTGCTATTTTTTCAGCTCGAAACTCTCTAATTTCAAATTATTCCTTCCCCAAAAGCTTTGATTGATTTATACCCTCAATATATACTAGATTCAACTTCAAATTTAACCCAAAACATGAATCAAATATAAAGTGAATATCAAGAATACAACCCACAATAATTCAAAAGAATTTAATAAACAACTCAAAAAATTTAATTTCAAATCTTATACTTCTCTGAATAGAATCATGATTGGCGCATGGGTGAACAAAACCAATGCTATATGATCTCACATACCTCTTAGAATTGAGTCCTTAGAGAATCCACCTATACAAACTCAAACGTTCTTTGTCTTAAGTTTTTTTCTTCTTGTTTCTCCATTATCTTTTCTCCAAGCCCTTGCCTGAACATATACTTTTAAACCGTCTAATCTTATTTTGATCCCAATTAATTGTAAAAATGATTAAATAATTTGGTAAGGACTATACTTAAGTACCCCTTTTAAAATCCCGTATTAGACTTTAATATTTGAATAGCAAAACTTCAAATAGGCATAGCTACTCATATACAACTAAAATTGCACCTCGGTGTTGTTGGGGAAACTTATTTCATGATCTTTCCTACTATATTTGGAAAATCATCTAAATAATCCCTGAGCTGGATTATTGGTTCGTTTGAAGTTAACAACCCAAACTCCTCAATTTAACATACTTTACAAATTTTCCAGATTGTCTATATACTTTTGCAAAATGGTATTTTGTATTTCATATCTTCTTCCTAGTTATTTCAATTTCAAGATGTTACAGTACTACCCCCTTGAGATGATTGCATCCGGAATGCGATTACTCTTATAAGCTAAGTGTACATAAATAATTCAGTCAAACCAACAAAAAATATAACACACAAGTATATAAACTAGAGAGTACTAAAAAAAGAATTAATACCTTGGAACTGGAACTTCTTCTTGTTTCCAAAGAGATATGATATCTCTTCTTTATATCTGATCTGCCTCTTCTTTTCCTAACTGCTTCCTCACCAAACTCGTTTTCTCCATGCAATTTGACTGATTTTCCTTAGGCCCAACTTTAAAACTCGACTAGAATCTGAAAAGAATCTCCAATAGATAAATTATCATGATCCTATATCTTCAGTTGGTTTGGATAATGAACGATCGCCACTGAACTTCTTCAACATGGCAGATGTGAAATACCGTATTAAACTGCGGCTAATCTTGTGGTAGCTCCAACTCACATATTTATATGTAAGGACGATATACCGTGGACTAAAGCTTCTCCTTAAAAATCATCGCAACACCCTTTCATTGTCGAAACTATCCCCCCCAACGTGTTTATACCAAATTATTTTTTAAAATCTAAACTCCATTTTTCTAACATAGTTGTAGGGATTTTCTTACGACTCTGTTCCATTTCCACCTCTCTTTGAATCACTTTAACCATTCCATTCTTGAATGTTCTAAATGTTACCCTTATCAACCTGCTTTCCAACTTCAAACATCTATATGAGATCCTATATTTCTCCATAAAGAGTTTCTAAGGATTCACTTGATGCTAGAGTGGTAAACTATTGTTGTAAGCAAATTCAAATATGAATGGCATGTGATCATCCCCCCATACCTTTTGAATAAAATCACCAACCAGACATAAATATATTCTATAAGGTTCTTAATAGTGCACTCTTCCTGACCATTTGGATGAGGATGAAAAGGACTACTTAATTTAACTTTTGACGAAACCTTTTTGGAATGATTTCCAAAATTGTGTAAGTAAATTTCTAATCTTTTTCTAATAATGGTGAATAAACTTCAAAAAGTGAAGGTTTAATTTTGTCCTCTATCAAGAATCAACCCTATAATCACATTTCCTACTAGACCTTGGTAAACCCAACACAATCCCCAAGTTCATATACGCTCCCAAAACAATTCTCTCTATGAGATATTGAAGATGAGATAAGAAGAGATTGATTCAATATAGGGTCAAAAAAGATATGTTTTCCATCGTCATTTATTTTTGGGCTTTGCTAGTAAGCTATGATAGTTTTCATCCATAGAGTTCTCAAATTCTCTAATCTCAACAGGTTGAAATTCCCAATTTGTTAGGGTTTTCTTCAATTATCATGGGTGCTCTGCAAAATTTATTTAAATGATTGATTATGTTAAATTTAAGTATGAATTAATGAATTACTCTGATTTTATGATTATGTCCCCATAAAACAATTTAAACACCCATATTTTCGAGTTATGAATCATGTGATGTTAGATTTTTAATGTAAAAGGAGAGTTCTATTAAATTAAGAATATATTGCTAGATCTACATGATATTATGATGAAACTCATACCTAAACTATGCTTTCTAAGTAATTATGATTGAAACTGGCTTTGATCTCCAGAGGTCGGTAAATTATGGACTATTGCATGTTCTTATGATATCTATGCCATTGTTTTAAGGGGCTCTAAGAGTAAAGTACCAATGATGATGTTGTTATTGTGTTATTCAAAGGATATTCTCATAAAAACAAACTAGCATGATGTCAAAGGTTTCCTCACGTAATAAGGGTTCTTAGGTTGAAAGTTATTCTCACCTAATTGAATTCGAGGCTAAAAACTATTATCAATACATCATGGATGGTGAAGGTTTTTCATGCATGGTATAAGGATCTACTCCATAATAAGGTAAGTCTTAATAAATATTCTGTGAGTTTTATAATTAGTATCGAGTAGATATTGATGTAAGATTGAAGCTCCCATGAAATAAAGGCTGGGTTTCTCAAAGGAATCTCTTGATATTAAAGAACTTTTGAGTAGAGGACATGTTTCTATTAGAAATATTCTTATCCTATAGTTATGTGCCCCCATATATCTATTCTCTGCTAAATCCACTTAAGCTAGAAGTCCATGATTCTACTTGGGCAAGTAGGACAACCCTTTTGGTTATAGGATACACCATAGTATCATGTTATAGCTCTAATTGTCTTTATGTTAGTCAAGACTCAAATCCAGTAGTGAGTGACACCCACACTTAACTTCCTAGGTGGGCAAACCAAAGATTCAACCCCTAAATATATTAATCATTCACCTTACAAAGTACTAATCATAACGTAGATGCTTAAATCTCATTAGTATAAGAAACACAGATCCATTATAATCTACTATATGTCATTCCAAAAACATGAAAGTCATCACATTAAGAAAATCTAATTTTGCAATACTAAGTCTAAGAGTATAAAAGACACCAAAATAATTATATAAAATGATTTATATCCAAAAACTAATGACATTATGTCATGACAGAGAGAATCCAACACGAGCTTGAATGAGTAGCTCAGCATGGAACCTGATATACTTGAGACTAGCTATAGATGAGGGAGAGTCGAGGTCGCCGGTACACTCATTGTATTGCATAAAAAAGAAAATAAAGGAAAAAACAAGTAGGACTTAGTATGGGGCAACATGTAATGAGTAGGTATCATCGGCCAACCCAAAAAAAGAAACTATATACAATGAATAATAGTATCAAATCAACTATGACACTTAACCAGTAACTAGCAACAAAAAAAATGAACAAGTGGCAACAGAAGCCAGTACATAATCACTCACAATCTCCTGGACACATATGGGTACTCATGCCTCCACAGCACCTTCATTTGGGAAGTGGGTTTTTTGAGATTGAGTATGTTAAGTTAATTCAATGTGTTTTTTCTATAATGTTACTGTGTTGGAATGTGACAGTCCGCTCTAGTTATACTATGTCGGAATGTTACACTCTGATCTAAGAATACCGTATCAGAACATGACACTCTGATCCTATAATACCATGTCGGAACGTGACACTTCTTTCCAATACTACAATGTCGGAACGTGTTACTCTGATCCAATGATATCATTAATTTATTCATTATTATCACCACTTTCAATTCATTAACATTATTTCATCAAACCTTCTTTATTCACGGCATACCTTCGATAGAGACGGTTCAAGATCATAAATTCAACGGTCTCAGAATTTTAGACCAACCCCAAACAACACAACCAAGCTATACAACAACACAATCAAGTACATAGGAAACTTACAATATCACTCAATACATATCAATCTCTATTGAGAGACTATCTATCAAATAGAAATAAACATAACCTACCTCCACCGAAGAACCGAAGTCAAGAAAGTTACTTCTTCAATAATTTTCCTTTTATCAGTGCCTTCGAACACTTCCCAATTTTGCATTGGTGTAATTTGTTAATTCAAAAGAGGCTATGATAGATACTAGAAAATTGTTATGTATAGACTAGACCAAAAAATCATTCAAACACAAATCTAATACTCAAGTTCCTAATCTTGAGGTCCAGGAATATGTAGTCTCTGTGTCTTATATTCATAGCCTAAGATTAAGTTCTTTATTTCTCTTAATATATACTACAATTAATATTTAATGAACAAAATCAACTTTGTTTAACATTTAAATTAAGTTTCTGATGAACAAAGAATAAAATATAATACATAGTATAGTGTTCAAATTAAATGCATACTGAACGTATCAATGTGTTTTGTGGCCGACCATTAATATTCTAGCAATCACAAGTATTTACTCATCATTAAAACTATATTAAGAATCAGTGTTACCTAAATATATCCACACAAGAAACCCGCAACAAAATTTTATCCTTTTTTAAAAATTTAAACAATCATATATTGAGATAAAAGACATTAGTTAACAACAATCATTCACTTTTATGAAAAGGACATTTTAGAAAAGTTGTCACTTATATAAAAAAAGGTGTACTTTATTAAAGAGTTTTGTGACTTTTAAGAAAACTGTGACTTCTTAGGACCTGTTCTTGACGTTTATGGGAAGAATTCTAACTGTTTCCAAGAGTTGTACCCTTTTTCATAAGGCAAAATAAACATTTGTTCCACCTATCTTATGTTGTTTTGTATAAATAGAGAAATTTTTGTCACAACTATTAATTGTAGGTTTTTTCTTGATATAGTGTAGTGAAATTCAAATAGATTCGGTTAAGTTTTTTGTGAATTACCTGTGGGTTTTAAGCAATGTGAAATAGGAAAGGAGAAGAGAGAATATCAAAAGTGAGGGAATTACTTTGTTAGGAAAATGAAAAGTCATTTGCAAAGTTGCAAAATGAGAGTCATTTCTTTGGATTTGGATTTGGATTGACAAATGATCGTGGTGGTGTGATTGAGTAAATTTTTTGGAACAAACATTTACTAATCAATTTTTAAACAAATAATCTGTTAATATAAATATCTCTTATAAATTTGCGGGTAACGGTAACATTACAAAAAATCGTTTACTTTTCAGAAAAGTCGTTACTTCCAAAATAGTTAGTCAAGTTATTTTCCTAACATACACAATTTTTCGAAAAAGTTGTTATTTGTTCCAAAAGGACACAATTTATGGATAAAAGGGTCCTGAACAGATTCACTTAACAGGACATGGTCCTTGTGCTGAAATGAAAATGGCTATAAAAGGAGTAATTTTTTGATTTTTCAAACACTGGAAAATTTTCTTCTTCATTATTTCGCTCAAAATAAAAGTCAAGAGTGGCGATCGACTGAGCTGTGTGACTTGTGTTGTTCTTCAGTTGTTGAAGTTTAACGAAGTTTGAGATGGTCGTGTTTCGGTTTGGGGTACCGCTATTTCTTTAAACAGGTTAATCCGTTTTTATATTGGGGAAAGAAATTAATACATAACTTGGGTACAGTGAGGGATTAAATTTTTTAAGGGACACACCTAGTTTCTGGGCCTCAGATTAATTCTTGTATTTAAATTTTTTATGCTCAACTTATTCGTTTCTTCATTAATTTATAAATACAAGTTATTGTAAGAATAACCAATCTTAAGAAATTTAAAATTTATGTGTATTTGAGGTTTCTGGAGATTTAACACCTTTATGGTTTTCTACTTGCTTGAATTTTTAAAAATTTCATTCCCATTAAACGATTAAAAGAACATAAAAAAACTTTATCGTGTTAAAATAAGACACAGTTTTGTGTAAAGATTTGTTCTTACGTTAGATTTAAATACTTAATTTATCTGTCATTTGTGACAGAAAAAAAAAAAAGGACTAATTAAAGTTCCAAACAAATTCGGGAACATAGTGCTTGGGGCACAACAACGGTTTGCCACATAATCGTTCAAATGCGTGCCTTAGCCGGCTTGAGAAGAAACCTGCAAAGTTTTTCATGAGTCGACTTTAAGAAGATGGGAGCAAAGAGATGTTCTGCATCTCACTACGTGGAGTCCGCGAAATTCTGAAATTCATCAATGGAATGTTCCTTGTTATGTCAGATGAAAACTCGGCCTGAATGAATCAGATCTGTTGGTAAACAGACAGCATGGACACAATGAGATTTTTGTGTCAAAATTATTTATTTGGATGTGTCTGCCAAGATGATTTGTACAAGGTGTAAACCATGCAAAACCTCAAAAAACTCTGGGCTGGTTAGAAAGAAGTACAAAACAGAAGAAGATGCCCGAAAATGAAGAAATTCATTGTGGAAAAATTTCGGGACTATAAGATGATAGAAAGTAAAATTGTCGTCACCAAGTTCAAGATTGCAGGTCATTAATGCATTATCTCCTTGCTGAAGGTATAAATTTATTTAAGCCTTGTGAGAATATTCAGTTTTCCTTAATACTACATACATTTAATGTAGGATTGATTGTGAATGGATGCTTTTCAAGTGGCTGCAATTATTGAAAAAGGTTACTCTGATTGTGGAGGACTTAAAAACTACTTGAAAACAAACGCAGAGAGAGGGTTGAAGATCTCATAGTAAGGTTGGAGAATCGAAGAGGATAATAAGGTGCAGAAAAGACGGGTTCAACGTGGTTAATTCGGCAATATCTGAGTAAATTTGTTGAATGAGAATGATTCACCAAAATTATAGAAAAGAAAGAAAGAGAAAGCATCTGGTACAAAAAACCAATCCTCCTTAGAAGAAATTCATGGAAACTGCTTTTTAATTGTGTAAAACCATGGTCAAGAATTGCGGAGAAGGAAATGGGGGTAGGCGTTTTCTCATTCGCTCGTGTTTGCGCGCCTTACTTTTCCCTCCTGGTCCTAAGAAGGACAAGAAAAAGAAAGATCAAGCAACAAACTTGGCCTTGAATCCAAAGAAGAATGGATTGATCCTGTGCAATGCTTTCAAAGTAAATGGTTGGAAATCCAAGAGAATGGTGGATAGATTTGGTACCCTCATGGCCATGTTTGTGCCAACTAAGATTTATTTCATTCATATCTCCAGCACTTACAGATTGAAAAATTGTTTATGGCAAAACTCGATATGCCAAAGGTGGAGGAACTGGCAAAGTCATATTACAGATGACATCAGGCAAGGTGGCGTGACTTTGAATAGGGTTCTACATATGTTCCGATGAGAAGAAAGAATTTAGTTTCAATCCAGTTCTGACAAGAATGGATTTTAAATGTATATGTGTTTCTCGATAAATCAAGAGTAGTAGTAGTAAGAAAAAAATGTGAATAGTATGTAGGAAAAGGTACCTTAGTGATGGCCTTTTCAAAACTCAATGTAATTGCAGTTGATATGAATAACGATGTAGCTTCTTCTTAATTGCTGAGCTACTAAATGTTTTGGCAATGAAAGTTTGGACACCGTTAATAACAAAACCCTTACGAAACCTGATTGACTTAAATATTTTGAAAAATTTGAGGCAATAAATCAAAAATGTAAACATTTGTGTTGGAATCTAAGTATGTGAACATTATTTTATAAAAAACTGTTGAAAGGAATTCAAATCCTTAGAATTGATTCCAAACTGATATTTGTGACATGAAAGTCAAAAACACTATCACGTGGTGGGACAAAGTATTTCATAACTTTTATTGACGATTGCAAAATAGATATTATTTTATGTCGGTTTGCTAAAAGAAGATGAAACAATAGATGCATTTAGGCAATATTTAAAACTGATGCTTGAAAATCCCGCCGTCGATTACGATACATAAGATCAAAATGATCAGAAGTGATTCGATGGGTGGGGAGAATATGAATCTCCATTTGCAGAAATATGTTTAGAAAATGGAATTAATCCATCAAACTAATTGCTCCTACACTTCCTCGTCTATGGAGTGAAAAAAGGAAAGAAAAAACAAAATTTAAAGAAATGATAAATGCAGTACTTATAAGTTTAGTTTACACAGAACTTGTGGGGGGAGGGAAAGATATCCTTACAGCCACATCAGATACTTAACAGAGTGCCTCACTCAAAGACAAATGTAATTCCATATGAGAAAGAGAAAAGGTAGGAAACCCAATTTGAAAATATTTCAAAGTGTGGGGGTTGTCTAGCCAAAAGTCCAAGAGTTCCTCTATAAGAGGGTAAAAAATCGGACCTAAGATGTGGATTGGTATTAATTGGATTATGCCACCAAACAGTAGAGGGTAGGGTCTCGATTTTTGGTTTCATAAGTCCCCGAACATTCGGTTATTCATGATTAATACGATAAATGGAATGAGATAGTGCTGAAATTTTTTGAGCATACATCCGTATAAAACTAGAATGAGTCATATAGTGGGGGGATCTAACCAACCCAGAGAAGCAAGAACCAAAAGAGGAAGAACAAAAGAAGAAAGTACACGACGCAGTAAAACGTCAAAACATGTACTTAATTTGGATAGATTTTGTAAAGCATTTCTTCTTGATAATAGCCTCAAACATTCAAGGAAGCAATGTGTCTAGGACTCAAATCTTGGAAGGAGGGCTTGTAATAGTGAAATTGAATCAAATCTTCACAATCATATGGGGAGTTGGTTGATCTTCCTCCAGAGAACAAACCCTTGGGTTTCAAAAAGGACTTTAAAGGAAGATGAAAGTCGATGGAAACTATTGACAAATATAAAACAAGTCTTGTGTGAAAGGGTTTTAGACAAAAGAAGGTTCTTGATTATTTGACACATACTCGCCAGTGACTAGGATTACATCAATTCGGATGTTTAAATTGCACGAGCTGAAGTATACGGTCTTGAAATTCATCAAATGGATGTGGTGAAAATAGCCTTCTTAAATCGAGAGCTTGAAGAGGAAATTTCACATAGAACAAACCCTGAGGGTTTGTTGTTTCTGTAAAGAAAAGGAAAGTGTGCAAACGTATTAAGTCACTTATGAGCTACAAACAGCACCCAAAACAATTGGCATGCAAAAGTTTGATCCAAAACATGTTTAAAATGGATATTTAAGAGCAATGAACTGTGATAAATGTTGTTTACATTAAAGATACTACAAATCAGGAAGTTCTTTATGGCTATAGTAGATGAATCTTATTAATGAACAAGACCATTTGCTTTAATAGAAAAGCTACCAAAGCGTGTATATGCTGCTAGTAAGTTGATATGAAGATTTAGTAGTGGCTGATGTGATATTGGTATTTAAAATTCTTAAAAAATCCTAACGGTCTAGCATTGTCTCAAACTCATTATATTCAAAAGATACTTGAAAAATTAAATTTTTTTAATTTAAAAGGTCAAAAGACTCAATTGAATGAAATCTACATCGTGCAAAGAATAAAGGCGAAAGCGTCTCAATTGGACTCTATGCTACGTATTGGGAAGCTTAATGTATGTCAGGAATTGTACCGACCAGACATAAACTTGCGCTATCAGTAAACGGAGTGATAAACAAGTAATCCTAATCAGAATCATTGGTTGGCAATGAAGAGATGTTTTGGGATACTTAGTGACACGCAAAACTATGTTTCCATTACAACAGAAAATTTTTGTTGAACTCCAGCCGTTATTTATTGAGGATATAGTTGATGCAAATTGGATTAATGGGTCAACTAAAACAAATCACCACAAGTGGAATGACGTTTTTACTATATTGGTGGAGGATCAATATCTTGGAAAATCATTCAAAACAAACATGTATAGCTCGCTCTAAAGACATAAAGTTGAATTTCATTGCTTTTAGACAAGGCAGTGTGAAAGAAGATGAAGGCTCCAGAATTCTTAGGAAGATATTCCATTTGGCCCAACCAATGGCCCTATATGCATAATTGTGATAGTCAACGCTTTTTGCAATAGGCAAGGGCTGGATAGCATTATGTATAACGGCCAAGTCTCGTCACATATAAGACGAAGACATAAACTCTTTGAGACAATACTATCTAGTGGATTATCACAATTGACTATGTGAAGTCACAGATAATGTGCGGATCCACTTACAAAAAGGCCTAATCGTGGCTTTCCTTCTCCCGGGTTAAACTCTACCTAAAAGACTGGAGATCCCAAGATTATAGGTTCGAGATAAAACAAAGTCATTGATGACGGTCATTATGTCAAAGAAAAAAACCTTATTATTATCTATTTTATTGGTCCATTATCATGATGAGACAATGTTAATAACCAGGATAAAGACATAAGACTTTTTAATGGTTTTCTACGTTTGATACAGGGAATATCAAAAAAAAAAAATGGTGTCATCTATGGGAAACACATTTAGAAAATCACCTATGTAAGTATGAAGTGAAGCCGCTTCAAGGAGGAATCCGGGTATAAGGCCAGTTCTTTAAGCACTTATTGCCAAGATTGTGTGCTGGCTAAAACGAACAAAACAATGAGAATATAACATGTCAAGGGTTGATTAGTGACATATATTGTCTAGGTATACATCAAAGTTCGCGGTTCAAAAGATATCAAAATGACCGATTGGACCGTGGTATCCGATATATGGCTAAACTACGAAAAGTTTAAAGGGAAACCTACTTATCAGAATGACAATTAACCTTACCTACAAGACAAACAGTTTTGGTAATGGCATAAGTGTTTTAACAAATAACCTTCCCCATTCATGTGGGGGATTGTTGGGTTTTAGAACAGTGTGAATGGGAAAAGAAAAGAGAGAATATCAAAATGAGGAACACTTTGGAGGAAAAAATGAAAAGCATTTGCCAAAGTGCAAATGGAAAAGTTCATTTCTTTGGGATTTCGATTTGGATTTGGCCAAATGATGTGAGCATAAATTTTTTGGGACAAATTATAATTCAATTTTAGTTAAATCAATAAATCATGTTAATATTATCTCTTATAAATTTGCGGGGAACGGTAACATACGAAAAGTCGTACTTTCAAAAATGCTAGGATTTTCCTAAAAGACACCAATTTTTCGAAACGTTGTTATTTTTTCCAAAAGTTAGTAACTTTCTAGATAAAATAGTCTAAAAGATTTCACTGAAGGAACTGTCCTTGCTGAAAATGACTAAAAGAAAGTCATTTTGATTTTTCAAATAGTGAAATTTTCTTTCTCTGCATTAGTTTTCTCTCATAATAAAATCAATGTGTCGCTCGATGAGTGTATTGTACGTGTTGTTGTTCTTTAGTAGTTCGTTGTTTGAAGTAAAGAAGAAGTTTGAGGTACGCTTATTTTTTAACAGGTTTAATCTTTTTATCTTTGAGAAAATTATCCATAACCTTGGGTAAGTGAGGATAATTTCTTAAGGACCACACAATAGTTTCTTGACTCGGATTAATTCTTTTCTTGTTATTTTAAATTTTTTCCTGATTAATCTTGTTTCCGTTTCTATTCATTAAATTTATAAATACAAGTTATTGTAAGAATAACATTACCTACCTTCATTCATGAATGTTTTCATGGAGCATAATCTTAACTATAAGTCAAGTGATTCATGGAACTGTAGCAAATTTTTCCCTTATTTTCGTGACATTTTTAAAACTCTATTAAGTTTCAGCAAAGAATATTGAAAATTGATCTTCTCTTTTGTCCCTTTCTAAAGGTTTTTTCATATAAGCAAAGAATATTGATTTCAAGGAAGATTGAAAATTGATCTTCTCTTTTGTCTCTTTTGTCCCTTTCTAAAGGTTTGTAGTTGAATTCATTACATTTGACTCTTTAGTAAAAAATATTTTTATTTCTTCCATATTATTTGTATGTTTTTTTTGAATTCATATACATTAATAAGCTTCTTAAAAAGATGTTCTTTCTCAAATGTTCGTCCTCCTATTTCATTAAGATTAATTTTTTTTTAAACTATCAAATCAATGTTGCTGATTGATGTACCTATTCCCAATTTATTTTGCAATTTTGGTAATTTTTTAAATTATGTTTAAAAAGGACAGTGAGGATGATTGAAAATGTATAATATGTTCGAGAAAATTTATGTGGGTTGTGCTATATTGGGATAGCACAAACAACAATATTTGATTAACTTATACGGAAACAATGTTCTAGTTTTCTTAAAAGAACTAAAAATGATTTAATTATTTTTATTAGGACAACATTTTGTATTGCATTTGCCTATCCTAGAATATTTGTATAGAGACCAATTAGTTCCACATCTTTGATTGCAAGTTAACTAATTTGTCATATTTCTTGTTCTCTTTTTTTTTTTTTTTCTCTTGGGCATAGAGAGTATCAAGTTTTTGGTGAACACTAACAAATATCAAAAGTACACTCTAAAAATGTTTTTTATCGTCAATAAATGTGCACGTCCACCAAGAGTACTATAGCCTTTATCGACATTAATAAACAGTCATTTTATTCAATAATGTTATAGACTTCAGGGATATTTATACATAGTACCAATTGCCTAAGAAAATACATTTTTATCGATAATTAAGATATTAATTATCATTAAAGATGACTTTTTTGTAGTGATATCTCATTCCCCTTTGATAAAGTTTTTAATTTTTTTTTTATAAAGAAGTAACAACTCATTCTTTTTTGTTCTTTCAATTAAATTTGTGAAATATGTATAAATTGAAAAACAAATGAAAGGCACTATAGTTTTGAAATATATATTGAGAGTAACATGTATTTTTCGTCTTGATTTTTAGGAAAGTAAGGTCGTCTTTATGATTATTTTAATATGTGCGTAAGAGCTCACAAAAGTATCTGTTTGTGAGATTTATATGTTAGGTGTCAAAAATTGTGTTTAGTGCATCCATGTGAACATTCAGATTGTCACCTATTGCTTGGTTGATAATTTGCATTATTGTTTTTGTAACTCCATATTATAATCAAATCATAAAATATGTTCAATTCACAAATAAGTTGGGGCTAGTGAATGAAACCTTAAAAATTTGGTAATGACTCTTTTGTAGGCAAGACCAAAAACATTATGATAATAACAAATTTAAGGGTTATTTTTAGCATATACTTAATATGTATACAATAATAAAAAAGAGATGATGGAGGTTCATAAGAAATGAGTCCAAGGTCGTCCATTTTAATTTAGTTAATTATGATCTTGATGGATGTGATGTTCTTACTTACTTAGGATGTTTTGTGTTCGGACATTTTCTAGTAAGTTTTTTAATAACGTCTGATGTTGTCTTTATAACTTCTGGAGCTTTAAAAAAGTTTATTACATCTAACCAAAACTATTTTCACGGAATTTATTACTCTCTTTTTTATACTTAAATAAATCTATCTGTGACTCATAGTTGTTTAAACAAAATATGGTACACAATATAAAAAAAGAGATTGATGGAGGCTCATAAGAATGAAGTCCAAATTCGTCATTTGATTTAGTTATTATGATCTTAGATGGACATGTGTTCCACTTTACTTTGGAAATCTATTGTTCCACGTTTTTTTTGTT
Organism: Solanum habrochaites; assembly: GCA_027704765.1. Classification (NCBI taxonomy): domain Eukaryota; kingdom Viridiplantae; phylum Streptophyta; class Magnoliopsida; order Solanales; family Solanaceae; genus Solanum; species Solanum habrochaites. The sequence goes on along the minus strand of JAKWJA010002498.1, from coordinate 37,412,771 downwards.
CTCTTTAGGAAGTCTGACTGTATTCTTTATAATTCTTTTTGAATTTATATTTTTATGCATTGACCAAACTATTTACAAGCGAGATATTCTTACACTCTTATTTAATACTCAAAAGTATATACTGAATATGCATACTTAAAAATATCTCGATCATTTTTAAAGACAAAGCTAAAGCCGAGGCGAAGCGAGGCGACGACGACAATGGGCAGGGGGTCCCTCTTTCAAACCTTTTACAATTAATATGAGGTGCTCAATATTTTAAACTCTCCTAATTTTCTTTCCAACAGATGAGGGACAAATAACTTTCCACTAAATCATAAGAGAATTTTTTCAAGTGTCCAAACTCCCTCAAGTGCCCAATATTTAAAAGTTCCTCTCTTTTACTATTATTCAATTCCAGTTTAACTCTTTCTACATTGCCAAAAATTGGAAGAGCTACATTGTTTCATGACTGTGAAAAATCTTAGCTTCTGGAAGATGAGCTATGTTTCGAAATAATAGATGACGGTATTTCCCTTTTGACAATGCCTTTCAACTCCCTTATGTTCTAACTCCGACTTCATTCTACCAAGGTTTTGTGGGGAATTTCTCCCAACTTTGGAACCCTCAAGATCAGATGTTCAAGAGGACTCCACATTAAAATGGAAAACTCTCAATGATTACAAAAATAATTAATGGTTTGTTTTTGGCAATCTCACAAGGAAGAAGAAATCATGTTAAGCTAATACATTTCTCTAGAGTTTAGCCCTGAAATCCCCGTGAATTTTTTGTTTGATCAGTCGTATGGAGAAATCCAATCTAGCAACGTATTAGCACACAACAAAAGCTCTATTACCAACAAACAACTGTTAATCTTTTGAGGAAAATAGCTAACCTACACTAAGGATGCCACCAGTACTATGCACTAATCGATCAACTTCTGTCTTTACAAATTTCATTGAATCCTCGATAAAATACGTCGTGCTATCCTCCAAATAAATTATTCTATAACAATATTTATCTTTGATTATATAACACAATATAAAGGATCATGCTAATACTATATCATGATATAATACTTGAACTATACAAGTCATTTAGTCGCATCATGCAACATCCCTCATAAATGAACATTGGTGGATCAAGAGAATAAATTTGCCTACTAGAAACTAATGGTGTTGTCGTTCCACGGATTTTGTAAAAGAATCAGCTACCTGAAGACACTGGTCAACTGTGGAAGAATAATGACTCCTTTATCTACAATTTCCTGTTTATAATGACAATCTACTTTGATGTGTTCGGTCCTCTCATAAAAAGATATATTCATAGGAATCTGAACAACACTTGTATTGTCAAGGTGGAGAGGACTAGAATCAGATCGAGGAAATCCTATCTCATTAAGTAATCCACGAAACCTACAACATGGGAGTAAGGAATAGACATGGATAAATATTTGATCTCTGTTAAAGATTTTGACATACGATCTTTCTATTTACTCTTTCAAGATATCAATGACTTTCCAAAAACATGAACCAACTTGAGACTGAATAACGAGTATCAGGATATCCCTCACAATCAAAATCACTAAAAATATTAAGACGAATAGGAGAACCACTTCGAAAGAAAAAATCCACGAGTAAATGTTCCTAGAATGCACTGAATAATGTGATGAACAATTACCTAGTGGTCAGGGGAGCTTCCATAAATTGACTAACTTGTTAAACTGCAAAAAAGATATCAAGTCGAGTAATAGTAAGGTAATTTAAACTCCCAACTAATTGTCGAAATATAGTTGGATCAGGAGGATGATCACCTTCCTCATGAAGATACTTAAAATTCTATTCTAGTATAAGATAATATTAACATATGTATCCCTTTCTTATCATGATTCAGGCAGACTGATGACAATAATATAACCTTATATATCCATGAGTAGCAATGTTCAAGAGAAGTTAAACGTTTTTACCAAATGCAAATTGGGTAATCCTTGTATTGTCACCGAAAAGTATTTTATGAAATACAAAGATCTTATACTGAAAACTATTTATTTAGAATCTATCGTAAAGTATTTTATGAAATACAAAGATCTTATACTAAAATCGAAAAAATGGGTCGTTACATTGAATACCAATTTACCCATCGTTCATCCTCAAACGATCAAAATAATGTGAGGGTCAGAAAGGGTTCCTCATGTCTCAGTGATTCCTTAAAAATAATTGTACTCAATGTCTCATCTCAAACTTATAAAATTAACCAATTGGAGATCTATACCTCATCCTATAAAATGCCTAAAATAGGGACATCTCCATACTTTGATGAGAAATATTGTTCTATCAAGCTCAACTTACAATAAAACTATTCTCAAGTGAACTCTTCAACTAACCAATTCTACCACTAGACCTTGCCACAACCATAAGGACAAATGTTTTCTAACCTAACCATGCAAAAATCCCGAATAAATATTGGTTACAATCAGGAGTGAACCTGAACAAACCATCTGAGATATGTTCGATCTTAAGCTATAAAAATATGATATTTAGACATCAATAATCATCAGATAAAAACAAATTTATCCAATACAAAGGAGAAAATGATCAAGTACCCACTATCGAGTGATACATCCAAGCATACAGAACCTCTAACAACATTGTCGATATGTTCGATTAGTAGAATTTATAGACGAATCTTAAGAATGAAAAAACTAGACACAATTGTTCTAAAATTCAATCACATATAGCTAAAACACGATACCGATGATGAGAAAAATATTAAGTCTATCGTCCAACTGTAAATAGTCAGAGTAGCTCTCCAATAAATTCTCATAAGCAAAGTATTGTGTGTAGAATCACTAGTATGCTTCAACTATCCCAAAAAACACTAAATCTTCCATAACTGAAATGAACAAGTCTAACAAAGGATGTGAATCCACTTGGAGGACAATAACATAATTGGTACACTCGATCTTCTAATAGGGGATAATCCATAGAATCAAAAACACACACGGACGAAGAAAGTGAATCATACTCTAAATCTTGCCCAAAATGAAGTACTTGGTAACATATAAATGTACATAAGCAAGGTCTAATAACTCTAGATACTCCTTCAATAGTTCCTATATCAAACATTTTCATAAATCTGACTCTATCTCTTAAATTTTCTAGCTATCCACAATCATCAATTTAGTCCCTATTATAATTGCACACATACTTTATTTATCAAGCCCCATATCCACTAAAGTCAACAATCTTAATACTTATAAAACATCATAACCACATTGATCATCTACCTTGCACTCAAACCATTATTATTATCAATATTCTTAGCAAATATATGTATAACCTATGGCTAACTCCCTTTCTATTTAATCATTTCATGACAATTACAGGTCCCAAACATGACTAATAATAATATTTAAAATTTTATAGTACCTTTCCATCGAGATGAAACTATTAAATCACACCCAAAGTCAACTTCACACTACTTCCAGATACCATGCCTTAGCTACCATTCTAAACAATCACATACCTCATTATTTGTTACTTAAACCAAAACTAAATCTTTATAAAAGTTGATGAAAAACTCTTGGTAATTCTTTTCCGCACTGGTTCACATCTTATAGACATATCTAAAATAATCAGAAAGAATTAGTACAACCTTCGACTACACCCCAAGGGTTTATACAAAAGGTTTTATTCCTTCAGTTTTCTCAAATTGTTCCAATTATGCAAAATTCTGATTATTTGGGACCCTTCAATATATTAGACTCTTGTTTCTCAAGCACGCTTACCAATCTTAAAATTTGTACCTACAATCCATGACGTTTTACTGCATACTTTAAATCAAAACACTAAAGGAAGCCCTTCCTTATATTCTTTAATAATAAAAAGTAACAAAATATACAAATCCAATCATGTGCACGTCCTTCCAAAGAATCTATACCTGAGGCAATCAATCATTTATTACCTTACAAATTCGTACCTTAACAAAAAATATCACAAGGAATGGAGGCATATAATACAAATTTTGACTGATAAATCAAACTGTGTGACCCAACACCCTTATCTAATTACATTTTCTTATACTTTGAAGATTTTTATGAATTTTTGTACCTTAGCTTATCATTGATCACCTCTCAATAAACTAAGCATATCCTTCACAAAAAATCCAACCATACTCATTAATAAATTCAATACTACAACGGAACTTATCATCCCACTCAAGTTGAATGTATGTATACTCATTTCTTAAGTTTTATCCAATAGCTTTTAACCAATCAAACGATCCTATGACAATATAACCGTACCAAAAATAAAATAGATAAAACCAGGCGTCCCTAAATCCAATTCTCAACCCCTTCTAAGATATTTTTGTAGTCCTTGGAATTAAATAAAATATTCTTGCTCTCACTTATTTCTGAAAGCTACACATTCCACAAATTTTATCTTCTTTTAATTATGTAACAACCTATTTAGTAGGTTCAAGCAGTAAAAAGTATTTTTGAAAATAACTAGCTGGGTCGACGGACAAGGCGACGGACCGTCATGGTCACGATGGACCGTCGAGTGTCTTCGTTCCAAACCACTTCAACTCTGAAATCTGGGTACTGGGACCGACCTCTCTGAGTACTCGCACGGAAGCTGCAAGGCACGAGCGTCGTAGATACGACGGACCGTCACAACCCTCTAGAAAGTAAATTATCGAACTTTGTGACGGACTACAGGACGGCATGTCATAGGACACGATGGGCCGTCCACAGGGCGCGTAAACCTCGAACGGGGTCGGGTCGGAAATTATGCTTTTAAAGTTTTTTAAGGGGTTTTTTGGACCATTCTGACAATCTTCATGAATATTAGTGGGGTACGTTTAATAAGTCATTTACTTGGGGGTTAAAGAGGTAACCTTGGAAATAAATAGTGGGTTTACTTCTTTTCATAATCTTGGATAATGATTATATGATAATTAGGTAAAAGAAAAGATTTGGGGAGGAAGGAATAAAATAAAAAAGACCAGGAAGAGCGGGAGAAACGAGCGATGTAATAAAGGGGAAGAAGCAAAGAGGAAAGCAAAGGCATTGAGAAGTACTTGCTTGATCGCGATCTCGGGGGAGGTAGGTTGGGTTTCTCTATTCGTAGTAAATTTAATAGCGATTGGATATGTTTGGTTGGTATTGTAAATCCTTATATGCTTGATTGTGGGTTTGTATGTTGTAATTGTGTAATAGTGGTTGGATTAGAATGTTGATTACTGTCGAACATTTAATCTTGAATCCTCTTGTTATTAATGAAGTCTCGGCATAACGAAGACTTGCTGAAATAAAACTAATGAGATTAGGGGATCGGGTGTCACGTTTCGACACGTAGTTTAGGGGATCGGGTGTACACGTTCCGACCAAGTAGTATTAGGGGATCAGTGTCACGTTCCGAAACGTAGTATTAAGAGATGTCGGGTGTCACGTTCGACCAGTTAGTATTAGGGGATTGGGTGTCACATTCCAACAGTAGTAGTATTAGGGGATCGGAGTTCACGCCGACACGATAAGAAATAAAGAGATGAAATATGAATCATTTTATATACGCAATTGCGAAGAACCTAGGTCCAAATGAGTATGGTGTGGAGGTGGAGTCCTCATAGGTGCGCTTGATGTTGATCCATGGTTTCTTGTACTTGTTTCCACCGTTTAAGTATATGTTGAATTTTTTATTATTTTCAGTAATATTGCTTTCTTTCTCGAGTGGCCTGATTGATACCTACTCAGTACGTGTTATTGTACTGACCTACTTGTTATTTTCTCTTTGTTATTTTGTGGAGTACATCACAGGCGACATACGACTTCGACTCGCCATCCTCCTAACTATAGCCAGAGTCTCAACATATCAGATTTAGGGGGGAGCTCTTATTCTAGCTCGTGTAGTTCTCTCCTTCACGTTGGATGTCTTGAAGTTAGGACAATGGACCATCCTTTACTTAATTTTTCTTCTTATAATACTCTTTAGATTTAGAATTTGAGGATAGATGTTATTGGTTTTGTGTGATGACTTCCATATTGGGTATGAAGTTGATAAACTTTAGAGCTGTTATGGTTATTTTAATGAGTTTGAGTCTTCTGTATTTTATTTGTTTATTAGGTTGAAATGTTGGTAAATGTTGGGGATTGGATTTGTGGTTCTCTCACATAGGAGGTAAGTGGGAGGTACCACTCGCGGCTAGTTTTGGAGTCGTGACAAACTTGGTACTCAGAGCTTTAGGTTGTTGTGTCTCATCACACAAGACTGAGTCTAGTAGGAAGGTTTGAGGAACGGTTGGGGGACGGGTGCCGTACTTTTCTTCGAGAGGGCATTAGGACTTTAGGACAAAAAATTCCTCTTTCTTCCTTTGTGCTATTACTTTGATCCAGGGTATTAGGTTGATTACAAATTGGTTCTGACATCCTCACTCGTATTGTGAAGATGGTTAGAAACTGAGCAACGACGTGCAAAAACACCAAACCGGGCAAGACAGGGTGCGTCGAGCAAACCATTGGGGCCTGTAGCTAGAGGAACGAGCAGTGTCAAGAGGCCGTGGTAGGGGTCGAAGGATGACGCCTCTAGAGGTAGAGCCGAACACTTGGTCCAACTGTGATAGGGCGATGACTCCTCCAACGACTGTGAGGGGGTAGATAAGAGAGAGTGAGAAAGAGGAAAATGATCAAAGGTGCCACGATGAGGAACACCATCCCATTTTACCCCAGAGAGATTAACCAGGTTCTTGCGATCTTAGGGGTTTATTGATCAAGGCCAGACACCTACCGTGTTTTCTGCCCAGCACCTCAGGTGCCGGGAGTACCAAAAACATGTAGCGTTATGGGCTCCCGCATGGAGCCTCATCGGAGTAGGAAGTTTCCATCGATTGATAAGGGCCTACCAAATGAGAGTAAGCAGCATTGAACTTTTCACTAAGTTCGTGAAGTTGAAAACCTCCAGTCTTCAAGGGTGCTGAATCTGAGAGGCTTATGATTTTTGGTTGAGTGTCCACGAATGCTACATAAGATGGACATCGTGGAATGATTCGGTGTTGCGTTTGGGACCTATCAGTTTCAGGGAAATGCCAAAATGGTGGTGGTCGTTTATGTTGGTGTCACCGATAGGCACCACCTAGACTTGGGAATCACTCTCTAGCTAGTTATGGAGATAGTATAACCAGGACTTTAAGGGATAGAGAGGAGAGATGAGTCCTGAGTCGCGAGACAAGGGCAGGGGATATCATGTTACTATTATGACGCGAAATTCTGTGCACTATCCAGGTATGCTACCAGCTTTGATTCCGTCAAGAATGGATAGCGTTTTGTTGAAAGGGATTGAGGTCAGAGTTGTAGATCCCAGCCTACAGGTCAGCTGCTGTTTGCAGCACAAAATCCTTCTGAGGAAGTGGTTGATTTGTGATAGAGGTGGAGGGGGGGTGGAGCAAGACATTTCACCATGCGTCGACATCTAAGAAGTCCCATATGGGAGGTGAGTTAGTTGGGTCTTACTCCCCAGAGGGCAGAGTGAGGTTCAGAGGTTACCAGCCCCGACCTATTCAGTTTTCATACAGGCTGCTTGTGCAGGGGGGTCCCACCGCAGATCGGTCAGCATTTCTCGGAGTTTGGCGGTTATCTACAGAACTTCGCCGTTCTCACAGAGGCCTATGCTTGGACTCAGAGCTTGTTATGGTGTGGAGAGATGGGAATATTAGGGAGGTTTGCCCAAACAGACTTAATACCCCAATATATAAGAGGTTCGAGGTGGTCATGGGAGAGGCGTCATTCTAGAAGGGCGTGGTGGCCAAGGTTAATGGTGGTAACCAAATCAGCCGGGGGGGCTCTGGTGGCGGGCAAGCTGGAGCTACTGCAACACAATATGGTAGGGGCAACGGGGAGGGGACAGGAGATAGGGGCCCATTTGTTATGTTTCCCGGGTGGTCTCTGAAGCAGGACATCAGATGCCGTTAGCCAGGTAATCTTGTGGTTTGTGATTTCCATGGCTTTGTATTATTTGATCCTGGATCCAACTTTTCATACGGATAGTCATCATTTGCTACTGGTCTTGATTTACAGTGTTATTTGAGTGACATGTCTATTGTGTCTCTATCACTGGGGTGAGTCGGTGTAGTGAGAAGGTGGTATAGGTCATTGGTCCTGTGATTTTGTGGGGAGCAAACTTATGGGGATTTGATTCTCCTAGAAATGGGTTGATGTTTATGTGATTCTGGGTATGACTGGCTTTCTCCAAATTGCAATATTGGATTTGGTAATGCTAAAATTGTTGACATTGGCCAAGCCGGAGAAGAAGAAGATCCATAGGTGGGAGGGGTTGACTACATTCCACCCCAGTCCGTATATATCTTTTCTTCGCACTAAGAGGATGGTTAGTAAAGGTTCGTTTAGGCCTCTTGGCACATCCAGGGATTGGACAATTCAAAAGACTTCGATGAGTCTATTTGATAGTTGCGAGTTTCTGGATGTGTTTCCGGCAGACCTTCCAGGCATGTACCGGATAGGGATAGGGCTTTTTGTCATTGATCTGTAGTCGGGGTACTTCCCATTTCTATATCCCATTTTATAGAATGGCTCCAGATGAGTTAAGGAGTTAAAGGGCCCCAAATTCAGAAGTTTTTAGGTGAAATTTTTATTAGACCAAGTGCATCCCCCTGGGGCGCTCCATTTGTTTTATTTGTGAAAAAGACGGATGGATGGAAGCCTCGGATGTGCATAGACTACAGGCAGTGATAAGGTAACTATTAAGACACGTATCCATATTCTCGAATGGATGATTTTTAGATCAATTACAAGGGTGCTGTGTTTCTCTAAAATTGAACTGAGATCGGTTATTATCAATTGAAAATTAGGGCAGCAGATGTGCAAAGACTGCTTTAGAACCAGGTATGGCATTACGGAATTCGTAGTAATGTCTTTTGGGCTGACGAATGCCCCCCCTACTGCTTTATGAGTCTGGATAATGAACGGATTTTAACTCCACTCTGGATCTCTTTGTTATTGTATCATTGATGATATATGATATACTACAGAGCAGGAAAGAACATGAGGAGAATTGAGAATTGTATTGGAGTGTTAAGGGAGAAAAGACTTTATGCCAAATTTCCAAAGTGTGAGTTTCTCGATTCAGTGGCCTTATTGGGGCCAAGTCGTTGTAGTTTATAGGAGGGAGTGATGGGGATCCTTCTAAGAGTGAAACGGTTGAAGAAGTTGGGCAAGGACTACTATGTTACAGGAAGTAAGGAGCTTTGTTGTTTTTAGCTAGCTACAACGTCGATTTGTCAAGGGATTTTCCTTTATTGCTTCGAGCCGAACAAATTTAACTAGCAGAATGTGCTTGGTCAGGATGAATGTGAAGAATGTTTTCAACAACTCCATAGACCTTGTGACTACTGCACCAATTCTACTTTGCCAGTGAAGTTAAGAATTCATGTGTATTGGATGCATCTTATTATGCTTTGGGTTGCAGTGCTAATGCAGGAGAAGAATGTAATTCTTATGCTTCGATGGAACTAAAGATGAAGAACGCAACTACGACCATGATTTGGAGTTCGTGGCTGTAGTGTTTTGCATAATTTAATAGCAATAGAGAATTATCTATATGGGGTTAAGTGTTGAAGTGAGGCAGATCATTGTAGTTTACAATAGGTTCTGTACTCAGAAAGATTTGAATTTGAGCACAGAGGAGAGGTGGATGGAACTATGATTAGGACTATATATAACAATACCTGTACACCCAGGAGAAAAGCTAATTGTGGCAGATGCTTTAAGTAGGAAGGCATGGACATGGTAGCTAGGCCCACTTACGGTTTCTAGAGCCCAGTGCATAGAGAGGTTCATATTGTGTGATAAATGACGTTATGAGATTCCGAAGTATTGGAGAACAGGGAGGAGTTTTGTATGTGAGTAGGCAAGATCCTCTTTTGTTGACAGATTAGGGTTAAGGAAATCACGTTTTTGCTGATGAGAGCTGCGGCCGAATTCGAATATGGTATTGACTAGGAAGAGGTAAAGAGGATAGTAATTGAGGAAGAAGGCGCTTGAGGATTAAGGTAAGGTATGTGTGACCCGTGTGATGATTTGATTCACATTATTCTTACGGAGGATCCACAGGTTCAAGGTATTCTATACATCTGGTGCAACCAAGATGTATCGTGACCTAAAGCAACATTTTTGTGGAGTCGGATGAAGCGTTTTGACATGTTAATTTTATTGCCCAATACCCGACATTGTCAGTAGGGGAGTCTGAGCACTAGGGCCAGCAGGAAAAACTTAGAAAAGGCCCATTCCTGAATGGGAGTGGGAAATGAATTGCAATGGATTGTTGTTGGTCTTCCAAAGACGTTGGGTAAGTTTGGTTCATTTGGGTAATTGTTGATAGGTTACTAAGTATGATCACTTCCTTCCGCGTTGATGAACAGATACTTACTGAGAGAAGAAGTTAGCCAAACTCATATCGCAGAAATTGTTCGATTGCATGGGGTCCCCACTTTCCATCATATCAGATAGGGGTACGCAAATTACTTCTCTGTTTTGCAGGACATTGGACCATGCTGTGAATTAGGTACTGGTTGGATATTAGTTACCGATTTCACCCTTAGACGCATGGTCAGTCAGAAGCTGAACCGATTCAGGTATTGGAGGAATTGCTTCGGGCATATGTGGAATAGATTTTGGTGGTCATTGGGATAGATAATTTTCTTGCCATTATCAGAATTTCAGACAATAATACGCACTCAATCAAGTATCTGTATGGCCCCATTTTTTGAGCCAGTATGGGAGGAGATGTAGGTTCCCCAATTGGGTGGTTGATGCATTGTGGAGGTGAGATTATGGAGGTACTGATCTTTTGAGGGAATCGTTAGATAAAGTAAAAATCATTTCAGAAGAAAGAAGCTATAGCAGCTCAGAATAGGCCAAAAAGAATATGCAAACGAAAGGTTAGAGACTTGATTTGTATGGAGGGTGAGCAAGTCTTGCTGAAGGTTAGGATTTCGCCCATGAAAGGGGGGGGGATGGGGTTCCCCGCCGGGCGGCGGTAACCAACAAACTCATCCCCAACTTCTTTAAAAGGGGGTGAGGTGATGCGCGTTTGGTTAGCGAGGTAAGCTTAGCCCAAGGTATATTGGTCCATTTGAAGTGCTGAGAGAGTGGGGGAGGTGGGATTATGAATGGCATTGCCTCCAGGGACTCTCAGGAGTGCACCCGATATTCATGGTATGCTGAAAAAATACCATGGGGATGGAAAAACTACACATTATTCATGGGATTCAGTTATTCTTGACGAGAATTTTTCTTATGAAGAGGAGTCGGTTGCTATTCTATCTGAGAAGTCCGCCCAAGTTGAGATCAAAGGACATTGGCAATCTATCAAGGTTCATGGAAAGAATCGGCCAGTTGAAGAGTCTACTTGGAGAAATGAGGCATGCTATGGCGAGAAAGATCATCCACATTTTTTACAAATTCAGGTACTCGTTCTTACCTTCTTTCTTTGCTATGATCGTTCGGGGACAAACGATGGGATAAAATTGGTATCTATTGTAAAACCGTTTAGTAGGTTCGAGCATTGTTAAAAAGTATTTTTTGAAAAATAAATGGCTGGGCTCGGGTCGACGGACAAGGCGATGGACCGTCAGGTCACGACGGACCGTCGAGGGTCTTCGTTCCAAAAAACACTTCAACTCCGAAATCTGGTACGGTGAGTGACTCTGACAATCCGCGATGAGCTGCAGCAGGACGTCGTTAGATACGGTCGACCGGTCACAAAACCCTCTAGAAGTTTAAATTCTCGAAACTTTGTGACGGACTGCAGGGAAGGCCCATCATAGACACGAGGGCAGTAACAGGTCGCGTAACCTCGATGGGTCGGAATTATGCTCTAAAAGTTTTTAAGGGGCTCCTGTTTTGGACATTCATGACAATTTCATGGAAATTAGTGGGTAATTTTATAAGTCATGTTTACTTTGGGGGGTTAAAAGAGGTACTTTGAAATAAATAGTGGGTTACGTTATCATCTTTGATAATGTATAATATGATAATTAGGGTTAAAAGAAAAAAGGAATTTGGGGAGGAAAAATAAAAAGAACAGGAAGATCGTGAGGGAGAAAGCATGAGGAGAAAGAAGGGAGAAGCGAAGAGGAAACAAAGGCATTGCGAAGTGATGCCTTGATCGCGATTCTTCGGTGGAAGTAGGTTAGGTTTATGCTATTGGTAGTTAAACTCTTAATAGCGATTGAATATGTATTGGGTGTTGTGTTATTGTAAAGTCCTCTATATTGACTGATTGGGTTTGTATGTTGTAATGTGTAATAGTTGTGATTAGAAGTGTGGATACTGTAGAACCTTAATCTTGACTACTTCTGTTATTAAGATGACGCCTACGGCACATAACAAAGACTTGATGAATAAAACTAATGAGATTAGGGGAAAAGTGGGTTTGTCACGTTACGAACGTAAGTATTAGGGGATGGGTATGTCACGTTCCAACACGTAGTATTAGGGGATCGAGTGTCATGTTTTTGACACGTAGTATTAGGGGATCGGAGTTGAGTGTCACGTTTGGACACGATAATAATAAGAGCAGAAATCTTGAATCATGTTAATATATTATTTCGAAGAACCTAGGTCCCAACTGAGTATGGGTTGTGGTTGTTGGAGGATTGAATCCGCTAGGCGCTTGATGTTGCTGCCCATGGTTCTTGTACTTTTTGCTGCCCTTTTAAGGATTATGGTTCGATTTTATATTCAATTATTCTAGTTATATATTGCTTTCTATCGAGTTGGCCGATGATAACCTACTCTGTACGGTGTTCCTTGTATTGACCGCCTCTTGTCTTTTGTTCTGTTATTTTGTGGAGTTACAGCAACGCCGCGCATCGACTTCGACTGCCCTAACCTCTGAGCCAGTCTCCAGCATTCAGGATTTTTTTTAAGGGTGAGCTTAGTGTTCTAGCTCGTGCGGGTTCTCTCCTTCGCGTCTGATGTTTGAAGTTTCGACATGGGACCACCCTTTAAATTAATGAGTTCTTATCCTTAGATTTAGAAATTTTTAAGGATGATGATTCCGTGTGAATGACTCAAGGTTTTTTGGCGAATGATAGTTGTAAACTTTCGAATATTGTTTTTTGTTATATTAATGAGTTTTAGTCTTCGTATTTTATTGTGTTTTATTATGGTTTACATGTGGTAAGTTGGGGATGGATTTTGTTGGTTCGTCACTAGGAGAGTAATGTGAGTGCCACTCGCGGCTCGTTTTGGGGTGGGGGGTCATGACAAATTATGACTCTTACTCCTTTAAATTCTATTTTTGAGAGGTACCCCAACATCTCTCAAAAACTTTTCTATTACACACGTTACTCACGGAATAATAGGAAATCACAACCTTAGGTACTAGACAAATTTGTTTAGCAAAATTGTATTATGTCGTTACATCTCAATAACAATCCATCGCTAAACTGTATACCATATGATTAACAAGCCCTTATTCATCACAACGAAGTGAACTTTTCGTCAACATGACACCTTAACTCAAGTTCGTGTACCAACAAATTCAATGGTTACAAACACAATTTCTACAGGACTTTCTTAGTGAAATCTTCAATTCATTCACCCAACGATACATAAGGGACTTTCTTTATTCATAGCTTATCCTTCAAGTACAATACACTTTGAAGCTAAGATAAAAATCAGGCCTCATTTAAATCCTCATTTTAAATATCGACAAAACTACAATCATGTCATAAACATAATGCTTAATCCAAGCACTCCATAGTAAAAAACTAGTTGATTCTAAATTTAATTGAAACAATAAATCCCATTAACTTAACATGTGATATAACTGACCCATCTTATGTAGGCAGTATTCAGAATTGGACAATATGATGATTCATTTCCCAAATAACACTAGTTCAAATTAATGAAAGCGTTTGTTAAAACTCCATCCCTAGAACACATTATACTATCGTAGATTTATACAGAAATAGCCCAAACATTTCTACCTTTTCAATAACTGCAAACATTACGAAATCCGGTGTCTTTGCCCAGCAAATTAAACAGTTCTTTCTTAGATCATGTTGATAACAAAAAGTAACACATTTCATATATCTCACGAGAGGAGTATTGGTACTATTATATAGTATATCTGGTGTTTATGTCATATACAATCGGTCCATGAAATCGTTAGTGAAGATTATAACTTAATTGGGCGCAACTAATTCATCATAGCTAAAAAACCATACATGTGTTAAAAATTTTAACCAAATGTATTCTAATGTAATTTGTTCCCGTTTCTAGTTGTTCCTTACGAAACTTGTGGCATGTTGTCAAATATCTCTATGAAAAGTATAAATTTTGACCTCATAGGCTGCAACACATACCTTCCTTTTCTCTATATTCAGGAAACCATCTCTCACCCTGTCGCTCAAAGTTTGGGATGTATAATAGGATGCGGAAGTTAGAATATGTGTCTTAAGTCGTATGTAGTGCCTTTAATAATCGACACTCAACAAGAGACTATCACCAAATTTTGCGTCTTGCTGAAACTAGTATATCATAAACTCAATACTAAGTCACTTGACTATATTCATTTTATGAAGAAACTCAAAACAAGAAATAGTGAAAGCTTAAACATCGTCATAATCAGTACCAATGAAGAACAAGGGTTTCCGCTTTATGAACTTAATATAAAGATCACGTCCATCACAAGTCCTTATATGCCTTGTAGTCAATCGCAATATATACCTATTTCTAAGGACATATATTTTTTTTCTTTTTGGTGATGCTATTTCAACATCTAATGCTATATGATTAACCATATGTGAAATAAACAGAAGAAGTTTAGATACCAATTTGTATCACCTAGATAACAATTTGATTCAAGTAGTAGCACGAAAGAAAGAAGGAGTAATGTTTTGATGAAGTCCAATAGCCTCTCCAAGAAAAGTAAAGGTGTCCCTATACTGTTTCACAAGACTCTACTAGGCTTGTCCTTATGTGATTAGATCACCAAACCTAATGCTCTGATTCCAAGTTTTTCACGATCCAAATCGAGTTGTGAGTGGCACCAACACTTGACCTTCTAGGTGGGTGAACAAAAAGAATTCATCCCCAACATGTATTAATCATTCACCTTATAAATTACTAATCATAAAGAGGAAACATAAATCTAATTAGTGTAAGAAACACAAATCAATTATAATCTACTATATGTCATTCCTAAAACATGAAAGTCATCACAATAATGATATCTAATTGTCAAATACTAAGTCTAACAGTATGAAAGACACCAAAAAAATAAATAAAATAGTGTATGTTCGAAAACAAATGATATCATGTCATGAACGAGATAATCCTACACGAGCTTGAATGAGTAGCTCAACTTGAAACATTATATACTTGAGACTAGCTAGAACTGAAGGCGAGTCGAAATTGTTGGTACACTTACTGCACTCCATAAAAGAAAAACAAAGGAAAATACATGTAGGTCTCAGTACGGGGCAACATGCAATGAGTAGGTATCATTGGAAAACCGAAAATAGAAACTAACATATAATAAATAATAGTACAAAATCAACTATGACACTTAACATTCAGCTAGCAACGAACAGCATGAAGAAGTGACAACGGAAGCCAGTACACAATAATTCACAATATGCAATACACATATGGGGACCCATTTTAATTTATAGTTGGTCAGTTTCACTCTTTTATAACTACTCATATATAACAATTAGGGTAACAATAAACTGTAGCCGAAAGAAGATAAATAGTAGCCTCTTGACCTTAAATTATTCTGTGATAATACGAGGACAACCCAATATGCATCAGGTTAAAACCTTAACCTTTCTTGAACATTGATACTCATGTATATATAAGGTTATATTATTATCATAAGGCTTCCTGAATCATGAAACCAAACGGATATATATATTAATATTATATTATATTGTTAATTTGAAAAGAGAATAAAAAATGGTTGCAGGTTGCTTGTCGTGAGATGATTAAGGTACAGTTATTAATTAATTATAGTGTAATGATGAGTAGAGAATTATGATGTTCTAGAATAGTGTAAGTTTGGCCATCAAATTGATATTTCGGTATGCATTAGTTCGAAACCTATTCTCTGTTTTAAGTTTTATTCTTTTGAAAATAACAACTTAATCTAAGGTTAGAAAAATTGACGTAGGTAGTTTAATATTATGTATAGCATGTTATTAAGAGAAATAAAGACTTAACCCTAGGCTTGAATATAAGAAACAAAAGACTTGACATGTCTATAGACCTCAAGATTAGCAACTTGAGTATAGCTTTGTGTTTGATAATTTTTTGTGTCTAGTCTATACATAGAGTAATATAAGCAAGTACACAATCATTCACAATATCCATTTTGAATCTATGAGAAAGTATTTTATGAGATACAAAGCTCTAATACTCATAACGACAAAATGGATCGTTGTAGTGTCGGTTAAGGATAATTCCCCACATTAATGATGAACTAATGTTACATCAAGATGTATCACACATGTGTTTAATGATTTTAAAGATGATGTGACATTTAGTGTCCATGTTTAATGTAACGTGTATTCGAACACTTTTATATTATGTTTTAGTTTGCTCAATGGCATGTCATTACATGAAATGTCCCTCTTAGCATTTTTAAATGTTTTTATGCACGAATATCATAGTTGGTAAAATTGTTTAGTACTAACACATACTTTTTCCTTCAGATTCCACGAATCTCCCCGACCATCATGGTCATTAGTTTCATGGCTAATTGTTGATTTTTTTGAGATTTGTAAGCTTTTATGAGTTCTAATGCTTCGAGCACAAAGTTTTATTATATTAAGTTTATTTCATGAATTTTCTTTGGGACCTGATGTATGGATTTGGACCAATTTTAGTCTATTTGATTAGATGGTTGTGATGAGACAAGATTTCTAGGCTTGAATTTTTCATTAATAAAATGTTTGGACTTTGAAATCTTGTTTAACTCTTGTGTTCTATTTCTCATGTAATGAGAGCTAAATGTTTTGTATGGAATTCTTTGGGTTCTATGTGTCATGTTACATATACGGGGTACCGCTAGGTCTTTACAATTATGCTTGTAGAAATTTTCAAAATTATTGGGGCCAAATGTGAAATTCATACCCCCAAAAACTCGAATTTCATATACACCAACCTGTTACTAGACCCACAGTCTTTTTTGAAAATTTATATCTTTTGAGTTTTAATTAAACAAGAAAATATATTTTTCAATATGATAATTATCTCCAACAGAGTTAGGTGTGGAACAAATTTCTTGAAATAACAAAGGGAGAGCAACAAAATGAGAAAAATTTAACCAATGAATATACGTCCTGATACAATTAATGTTTGTTGGGTTACAAAAATTATAAATAATTAAGTTAAACAAGAAGACATGAAATTTTTTAACTTAATAAATCCAAAAAAATGATTAATATTTTACTTTACCTTCTTATTTCAAAATGTAGATTTTATAAGTCTTCTTGATAATTTTCTTTAATGTTAAAATTCATATTCAATTTAAGATGTATTGGTTTTTCACCCGAAAAAGTTGCGAGTGAAATTTAATAAATATATGAATAAATTTATTTTAACTTTAAAAATGCAACAGGTTTTCTTGGAGAACCGTGGAAACAAATACATTTTATTAACAACAACATTAAAAACACAAATGAATAATTAAATAAATCAAAAGCTAGTAAACATGTAAATTTTCATATATTTAATAAGTGAGTGAAATAACAAATTTTAAAAAATAATTCATTGAACATGACATACATACGACACTCTATATAGGTACAAAATAAAAAATATTGTGGAGAATCCTATGACACACTTAAACATGCAAAACCTAAAAGACAAATTTTATGGGGGACAACATGAGCACATAAAACAATACTAATTAGAAGAGGAAATATACTAATCAAAAGACTTATTTGTATGGGGGATTAATATTGATCAGAATATTGTTAGGTGAAACGTCATCCATAAAAAATCACGAAATCATCAACATTAAGTTGTCATTGAATCATGATGGACTGGTGGAATGTCAAAAGAGTAATTCTGACAGTTATTCATTTGAAATTGATGGACGATTGCCGGGATAATCATCAGAAGGATGCATTGTGGTGTCAAAGGAGTAAATAGAGGATATATAATTGGGGAAAGGGCATCATAGATTTCATTGTTATTTGAAGGGCGGATCGAGGGATACTAATTGAAGGTTCTTGATTAAAATAAGTCAGTTAGATCTTGGAGGAAGAAAAGATTCATCTCAAAGAAATACGTTTTCTAGTTACACTTCATGCACTCTTCATTAGTAACCTCCTCGGACCCGATTTTTCTTACCCTTAGTAGGTTTTTTTCTACAACGTCTTGATTCTTTTCTCTGGTGAATCTTCCTTATAACCAAATTTTTGATCTCTCCAATATTTACAATGGCCTTTAATCTTTGAAAGGCGTTGAATTCGTGCAGCAGATCAGAAAACACGTAGGTTCACCACTATTAGGACTATATATGATGAGTGTCATTTCAAGTTCTTCTAACCTTTTTCAACTCCCTATGTTTCTTTTTTGTTATTAGGATTTTCTTTCAGCTTCATTTCCAAATCACAAAGCAAAATATTAATATTTCTTATAAGCAGGCTAAAGAAGAGGTATGCGAGGATTATTGTGTTGATTCAAGAATGCATTGTTATTGTTCTGTATTTTGTAGTGAAAAGTTTGGAAATCATTATGTGTGAGATTTTGAATTATAGAATTTTTTTTTTAATTAACAATAACTATTTTTGGAATGA
Organism: Solanum habrochaites; assembly: GCA_027704765.1. Taxonomy (NCBI): domain Eukaryota; kingdom Viridiplantae; phylum Streptophyta; class Magnoliopsida; order Solanales; family Solanaceae; genus Solanum; species Solanum habrochaites. The sequence continues at coordinate 37,393,964 of JAKWJA010002498.1, read as the reverse complement.
AGTTAAATGATAGTACTATTATCTTGAATTTTATGTTTGTTTGGATATGGTATAATACTAGCCAAATATATTGCGTTAATCCTTTACGATAAGGACAGAATGAATATTTTTTAAACATTGAATAAGTAGTATCCACAATACAAACATGGTCTAAAACTTATTATAAATATGGGGGGGGGGGAAAAAAATTCTTATAGAATGACATTATTTTTTTCCAATTATTACGAATTTATATTTAAGGTAGAAATTTATAGTATTACAAATTTTTAAAAACTAAATCCTACCTACTTTTGTATTTATTAATACATAATATGCTAAACTGTAATATCTATCTTGTAACTCTACATAAGTAAGAATAATCTAAGAAATTAAAAACAATCACTTTTAGAAAGAAAGGGGAAGTAAGTTAAATAACTATGTTTAAGAAGTAAGTTTTGGTCATTTTCAAACGGCCATAACTTGTTGCTCAGGAAGAGTTAGAGGTGGTTGTTGATATGGTAAGATATATTTCCAACCCCTCAGAGATTCTGCATTTTTGATATCGTATGAGAGAGATATGTCTATCAGAAGTTGAGTTGTCAAAGTTAGGAATGTCAAATTATGGATTTAAGTAAGGGAAACTACTCTTTTCACCCATTGATTTTCTAATTCATTATAAGGTTTTAATTGGGATAAAATAAGTCTTAATTCAGTTTTGAAAATCAATTCACGCTTTGGGCTTGTGATAAAAGAGAGGAGAAGAAGGAGAACGGATGAAGATCAAGGTTTTAATCAAGACGCAAATATTTCAAGTGGATTCGTCGGGGGTGACCGCCATATAAGATAGTGAGGCTTTTCATTTCATGTTGGGTTAGTCCACACCCATACACCATTTTATTTCAATTTAGCAATTTATAGTTGTTCATCATGTTAAAAGATCAAGTTCGATAAGAAAAGTGTCCAACGTCATTGATTGAAATTGTTGCTTTCCTATTTTTGGTTTATTTCTTGTTTTCCTCTTGGTTTTTTAAAAAGTTATCACGTTTTTATGAAGTGAACAAGAGTCCCATATTTTGAAAGAACGAAGGAGGTCTTGAGATGAAATGAAGTGGAAAATCACCTAGATCACCGGGCAGGCCAGGGGGCGTCACGCCCTACAGTGGCACCCATAGTCGACCTCTAACAACCTGATGCTAGTGTGGCATGTAACAGTGCGTTAAAAATTTGCTCAGTCATTGATGGGGCAACAGTCGCCTAAACGCACCTAGATTAGCGATTTTTTGCCAAATTTTCCCGTACATTATCCCTTTGAATCCTTCAAGTTATTTAAAACACACTTCAATGATTCTAATAACTCAAATATTTCTAATAACCTATAATACATCAAGAACACAAATCAAACCTGATCCATAATCCAATTCCAAGGAAAGTAAGATCAAAGTCTCAAAATTTAAGAGTCAAGTCTAAAGTTTTAAGAAGTAACTCAAAAGTTCTTAAAGGCTTTCATCACGAGTTTTTTGTTTACATTGTTTTAATAATTTATTTTTAAGATACAGGGTTCAAGTTTAAAGTTAAAAACTAAAAGTTTGGAAGTATTTTTCATCACAGATCTATAAGGGATAAGTATTCCCTAAGAATGTAATTAAGACTCAAGTGTCGCACGGATAAGCAAAGAATAGAGGAAGTTGAGTTCATTCTCAAAGTTATAAGGGGACTAAGTACTCTCAAGAGTCTAGAAATGTTTTTCACATTTTTATATTAAAGATGAAACCTAGATTTCAAAAAGATTTTGAACAAGAAAAAGGGGACATTGATTCCAAGAGATACTTTTAAAGCTAAAGTGTTTTAGCATTATCTCAACGCAAAGAAAGGAGTTATTTTAAAATCATGGTGGTGAAAGTGTATTTTGGTATAGTATTGAGCACCTCTTATGGATGATAGTTATATTAACTCAGTCTCCATGTAATCGTTAGCAATCTTAGTATTAACGGGCATATTTTTGGATGATGAGGTAATTACGAATAGTGGATCCACTAAGTTGAATGATTAATAATGCTACGGAAAAGTATAAGAACACTTCTGCCAGAATAGGCTGAGATGTTGTATCACTACATGGTCTCATCAAAAATTTATATTACTTCCTATATACATACAGTTGAGTTTTTTTTATTTGCTTTTTTTTTAATGAACTTGTTACTTTGTAATGAAAATAAAGAAACTTATATATATATATATATATATCGATTATACTATTACAGAAAACAGGAGAAGAGAGAGTAGGAGAGTGACCGGAGTGGAGTATGCAGGAGAGACGCAGGGAATTATTAGCGGAGCAGACAAGAGAAACAGGGCGGAAGATGAAGAACCATGCATGAATAGGGCAGCGGAGATCGACGAGAAATAGATGGGTAGATAGAGAAGATCGCAAAGGGGTCTGGAAAAGAAAGGGCGATAAGATTGGAAGAGGGCAGAGGAGGCACGAAGTTAAGAGTGGAGTGTAGGGGGGCGGCGTGGAAAGAGCGCATGAGGGACTCATATTTTCATCAGTTTAGCAGAGTAAAGGTAAGTGTTTCTTCTTATTGTTGTTGAGCTTTATCTATTGTTTAGCATTCCAACTAACATACCTGTATATTCAATGTACTGATGCGTGTTGGCCTACCTGATCTTATGATGCAGATGCAAGTAACCACAATCAGCATCCAGTGACTCATTGATTATGTTTGATGATTCAGAGTTAGTGGTGAGACTCCTTGCATAACGTAGCATTATTTTATTGATTTTTAGTTTTTTTTTTTGTTTATAGAATGTTGTGGGGTATATCCCAATATTCATTCTAGTATTTTTATATCTTAATAACCAGTAGTCGGTAAGATAACTCATTTAAAAAAGTCTCTCATTATCTAGAAATTCAAGATATTCTATTTTTTGATACTTAGAGTGTCATTTTTGGGCCGAGACATTTATTTAAGTTATTTTATGAAGAATGTTTTCTGCTTTACATTGAGTTGAATTCTTCCGCTGATTACGTAAGTCCCAGAAAAGGGTATGAATCAAGAACAACACATGTATATTTAGTTGTCGGCTACATTCCAGGGTGTAGCTCGGGTTCGTGATAAAACATGGTAGTATCGCAAAAAGTTTGAAGAGTCCTAGGGAGTCTATGAGGTGTGTCTTAGAATTCCTAGTAATAGTAATCGGTGTGGGAAGTGCTTCACATCGATGATTATGAGGGTACAAACATTTAGGAATTTTCACTTGTATAATATCCCTGTTCATCATTCAGAGTTTATCTCAAAAAGTTTCTCTTCTAAATTCGTTCTTCTTAGCGCGTATTTCAAATCACCATGCCCGAAAAAAAAAAAAAACAAAAAAACCGAAAAAAAAAGAGTATTATGAATGTCGTCTGAAAAAAGGACTGTTGATGAACCATAGGTATCCTAATTCATAATTCACCAAACGTTGCACCTCAAGGATAATTCCACTATTTACTTTCCTTGAAGCTATCAAGAATTTTAACAATAGGTGACTAAAGATGTTAGGCAACAAACATGGTCTCAACAGAAGAGCTGACACCCTCCCTTAAGTATTTTTCGTGAGTTCTTTACAAATGAATCCTCTCAGCTTCACTGGTTTTCAGCACTACAGGGGATCCAACAACATTGTGGAAGAGTTGAAGAAGGTTTTTGATATTATGCATGTCTTGATGTTGAAAGAGTGGGAGTTGATGTATAACCACTGAAACAGGTGTCTGGACTTGGTTTGCATTAGTTAAAGAAGGGCAGAGAATGAGATACACAACCATGCCGAGTTTGGCTCTTGCTTTGAAGATCTCTCTTAGAGTGGTTCTATCCCCATGAGTGAAAGAAGAATAAGGTACGGGCAATTCCTTACATTGAAATAGGACTACTTCACTGCACATAAATATAGGGTGAAGTTCCCCCAAGTGTCCCACTATGCTACTGAAATGTTGAGGACCAGGATAAGGAGAAATTTCTTGTTTGTCGCTTCCTTGGGTCTTTCTTCCAATCAAAGAGGGAAGGAGTTGCATTGGTGATATGTGATCCCTCTCAACTACTTCCCAAATAAGAATTAAGCGGTCCGCGTCAAGTAAATAACCACTAGTGAGGTTGGGAATCGTTCCTCCAACGAGGAAAATATCTAGACTTAACTTCACTTTGTTCTTACTATTGTTTTCGGTTGATGACTTCCTTATAAAGTAAAAACATAAAAAGGGGGTTGTATTTTCCTAATGAATAAAAAAACTAATGAAATTGAAGAGACACTTAACAGTTTTGAAAGTTGGATTTTAATAAATTAATCAAAGTACTGGGTTTACCCGTGGTTCCCCACAGGTTCTTCACTTGATAATTCTAACTATAACAATTCTTTCCTAGTATCTTGCATGCAAAGTGATAATTTATGTCTTTCTTTCTTAAATCCTTGGTCCGGCATCTAGAAAATCTCACTCCGCACCTTGTTGCCGGCTACGGTGTTTGCTTTCCTAACCCTTATCTTTTACCTCAATATTAAGCATCGTATTCAATATTTTTACTAAGTTTACCTCGTACCAATCAATACTAGCCTATTAGATAGTATCACTAAATCTATGTTAAATAATTCTTTTCCTATTATCTACCTCCTTGTCCAGCAGTAGTCATTAAGGCGATTTCTAACGTGATCATCCGTTAAAAATAATTCTAAAAGCGAAAGAATTATTAATACATGCAAGACCACTATTCCTAGAATTGGTTATTTTTAAGCTAGGTTTTAATCTCAGTATTTGCCTATGGTTCCCACAACCCTAGTATGGAGTTTTAGTTACTCATAGCCTAAACCCAATATCAAATATATCAAATCAGAATTATGTACTTACTTCACTGCGAAGAATAAAAATCCAAAGGTTGCTTGAATTATCACCCCAACAATCACTTCCATAATGATAATCCCAAAAATCTAACACTAATACAAGGTCAAAATATTGATGCTAACTATCCTGGTGTCTACCTCAAAAATGAGTTTTTCAAAACTATTTCTATAAAAATAAAAACCATTACCCAAGAATTCTAATTGCCTGGAAATCTCCAAAAAAAGCGCTGGTAAACGGATCCACGCGACGGATCTCGTGGTCACAACGGAAACCCGTGTGACCTCCGTCTTCCTACTGGTGCAATTTCTTCTGCTGCTTCTTCATCCCCCTCGAGGGCAATTATGACGGACCGTCATAGGCACAATGGTCCCGTCGGGGACTTCGTTTCAAATACTTCAACTCTCGAATTTAGGTACTGGGAATCCACTCTTCGATCTTCATGACGAACATGTAGGACAGACCGTCATCTCCAATGACCGTACTGCACAAGCCTCGTAATCCCCACCTGGTCCCGACTGCCCATCTTCTCAGCAGCTTCTCTACACTCCCACCTACGTGAACCGTCATCAGCTCCGGAGGTGGTCTCTTCTGCTATCTTCTCTCAAAAGTCTCGCATTTGGTTTGGACGATTTCCTGCTAACAAAGAGAAACTATATAAAAATCGCACAAAAAGGCTTTTTTGGACGCACAAAACAGAAGGAAAAAGTATTAATTATACCTGAAAACCACGGTCTCTCCACACCCTCAAACAAATTCGGTGTTTGTCCTCAAGCGACGCAATATGACTCACTACACAATCCTTTAATGTATCCATGTTATATCCCTTTGCAATCATTTGGCTATCAATCAATCCCGATTAATCTCACTCAATGTCATGCATGCTCTCACTCTTAAGTTTTGAATTTTTTGTGGGACAAACATGCCACAACTCACCACGCAATTAACACCTATCCTCTTCAATCTCTCACCGAGGTGCAACAATTCGGGTATTGCACTAATGTTCCTCCTATTAGAACAAACCCTCATTTTTCACACAATATTTCAGTTTTGAGTCTAATGATTACATTTCACACTTCGCTATCAGAAACAAGTAACACTCATTCATACCTATTGCCATAAACTTGCCCTTATTTTCAACTGCCTTAAGTGCGCTATACACCTTAGGATCTCGATAGGACTTTTTTCTTAGCTTGTAACATCAGGCTCTCGGGTAAGGTGGGTACATTTTTAGGTATACTTTACATTTACTTTTTGGCCCTCCTTAACATCATCGGCTAAACCTTTCCCTTTTCTATCCTTTTATCTCGCCCATTTCTCTACTTTTTCCCCTACGCTCAATGTCTCTTCTTTCTCATTTGTGTAAGTGACTCTCTTGTTGCTTGTTTGTAATTCTTGTTATTTTTCTTTTTGCTTTACTTTTCTTTCATCAACTATTTTGAGTCACTTTACTTTTGTTCTTTCTCTCTCTTTGTTCTTTCAACCCCACTTTTCCAGAGCATTCCTCATAATAGCCACCCCTCAACTCATGGCTTTTCCATGAGTCAAGGTTACATATACCCAAGTGGGGTCAGGCCAAAACGAAGGTTTGTTTACTGTAATTAGCCACCCTCAACTATGCTTTGGCATAAGCTGAGTTCACCTGGTCAAGGAGGTCCAGGGACAACACATTGTTTCCCTAAACGATCATGTTAGGGTGAAAAAGAAAGGTCTAATTTAAGCTAAGTTATTGGACAAAGAATGATACATTTCATTCGGTTTCTTTCATTTAGGTTAGAAATGGGCTTCTTTGAACATAAGCCTAGATCATTTCTAAATTGTTTGTTACAAGATTACCCTTTTAGCAGGACTAACCAAGCAAGTTCAGCTCAGTACCACAATAGTTGACTATTTCAAATTTTCTCACTCCTCACTTGACATGTCATCACTATACCAATAACCCGATTAATTAGACACCTTATTCGAATTAAAAGACTTAGGGAATGCAATGGTGTAATCTATTTCCACGCTTAAGCCACAAATTGTTTAGTTACTATGCCTAGTCATGCATTATTTTTTATTTTATCAGGATATCATTTTTAGCCATCATTCTCTAGACTTAAACTAATGTACAAAAGATAAAACATGCAACATGCCGGTTCAACGAACAAGGTAATTAGTCTTTTGGGGAAAAGAACACGGCAATAAAACCCCAAAAAGAGGATAGTGAATTTGGGCTACTCATACTTCACCCTAACACTCACTATCCATTTACCCCAACTCCCACAAAAAAACATGCAATTGTCCGCAATGCATAAAAATGTAAAATACTTAGAGTGTTAGGTGAAGAAAACCTTGTGGCGCAAAGACCGTCGATCAGCAAGATGGTGGTCCCGGTTCCCCAGACCCCACGTCCACTGCAATCTGGACAACCCTCTGTTATGTTCCGCAGCAACAGCCGACACACCATCACTCTAGTGCCGCCATCGATATCTAACAGTGTGGGAGCTAGACGCCCCACAGCCCGCAACTGTGACGCTCTCATATGGTGCGCCACCGCTCTTCAGCAATTTGAGTCTCTCCCGCTCAAGCCTCCATCCTCCACTGCTCCTTCTTCCTTTCTCCGCCTCATCCCTGCTCGACCTCTACGACCTATGGGCAACTCTCTCGAGGGGGAGGTGGTGGAATTTCAGATGTCAACAGGACCGTATAGCACATTATCCTCAGCAGGCTCGGACAGAAGGGGCCGCAGACTCCGGCACCCTTGCCGCTAGAATCGTGTCGAGGTCTGCACGAAGAACTGTCGAATGCAGCCTGAAGAGTCGCACATCCACCACCGGAGGGGCTGGTCGGCTAACCCTCCTCACTCAAATAGAGTTTCATTCAGACGCTGGTTGAACAGCTCAGCAACTTCCGCTCTGTAAACTAAAACCTGCGCATCTCCTCTCTAGGACGTGCTTCAGCCTCTGTAATCGACTTCTGCATCCTGTTGAATATGGTGCCGAGGATGGCCATTTGTGCCTCTAGTTTTTGGACCCTAAGCAGCGGGACCAGTAAAGGTAGAGGGCTGTGCGAGAGGGAGCTCCGGGCTGTGCTACTAACCCGGGATCGACCCCTCGACAGGTAGTTCAGTGGATGCCTGTGTCGCTTTTGCAGGTTGGGCTTACTTATCGCAAGATAATACAAGTGGGGGCAGCTCTAACGGGGCCCTATACATGGGGCCCAACTCATTAAGCCTGTCCTCTGATAAGGGCCGACGTCAACGTACCCTGCGGGGTTTCAACTGATCCTATGTGCCATTGGGCACACTGCGACATAACAAAGGGAAGAATCCTGCACGAAAGGGTAGGGTGGTGGTGACCTTGAATGCCCATCCGTGCTGAATGCCTGAAGAATCCTTCAAGTCGACCATCGAACCCAGCTATCAACACATCGCTGCCCAATCAACACCTGGGCGCGATCCCTGTCACGATATTGTCAGCAGCTGTGGGGGAAGAGGCAGTGACGGAACCCAGCCACAAGAACTTTTGTTTTGAATGTGAGTTGGCCTTCTTGCTGGCCCCCTTCGGCTCAGTGACCCATCGACCCTCTCCATCTACTGACAGGTGGCATGGCATCCACTCTTGGTGGGTCTCTCTCACTTGCCGCTCTCAGCAAGAACTTTCCATCCTTCACTATCTGCCAGCGGTAGTCAAACTCGGCAGTAATGGGGGTCCGAGTAGCATCAGCACTCTCGCCGTATAGGAACCGGCGGATGGCGGGCAGGGAAATGTCAACCTGCACGCCCCTGACTCGAACCTGCTCCAATAGGGCCTGTTTAGCGGGAGCAGCCCGCTTGTCGATCTGCGATCGGAGAGTCGCTACGTAGGATACGTAGAACTCTCGGACCATATCCTCGCTGTATCGTCCCAACGGACGTGCTGTCCACTCCAAACGATGCCTGGTGAAGAGATTGTGGATCTCAGGCATCGCGAGAAGGCTCCTTGTAAGTACCCGCCGCTGCAAGGTGAGTGTTCGAGTCATCACTATTTTATTATTGAGGAACTTGGCGTCGTAGTAAACTTGAAACTGGCCGTCGACACACAACCGGTTTGGCGGGTCAGCGGTTGGGGTGGGGACCTGAACTGGTGCGCCGGATGTAGAGTCTGAACTGTCAGCCTCATTAGACGAGGCCGACGCTGCAGCAGTGGCGGGTGCGGGAACCTCTGCATATCCAGAAGCTTCCTCGGACCATGATACTCCTAAGGAGCCAGACGCTCCTTTCTCATTTGTGGCCGACCCAGAGGGTGGGTGACCGGTCAGTGTGCGCTCCTCATCGACTGGGAGGCCAGTGACTACGTCCGGACGCCACCGTCTTGGGTGTAAGCTTAGGGCCCGTGCAAGCACGGAATGGGGCGGAAGTGTCTGGGGGCCAACTACTCGGATCACCTCATCATCAGCAGCCGAACCATCGCGGGGACGAGCGACAACTTAGATCGCCCGCGTGCTTAGGTGCGGCTTTCCTTGGGTTTTCCATAGTAAACTAGTACCTGTAAAGTTATCAATATTAGTATGAGTTAGTGGTAAAACACAACGGCCGAGCTCATACGACATAAAACTTTGAAAATAGTGTGTAGTAATATTGAAACTGTATCACCACACCGACGGGCCCAGATGAACGGCTTGTCGTGGCTACGACGGACGTCATGAGGTCTTGTCTGTATACTTGTACTATTATATCATTAAAGAAACCCTGAAGAGGTGTCTCTGAACCATCACGATGCTCATGCAAGGACAGAAACCGTCGTGGGTATGACGGTCCCCTTCCTAAGTGTCCATCATGGACACTTAGAAAATGTTTGGGGACCCTTATCAGAGGGGTTCTGACCCATCATGACGGTCGTTAGCAGGATGGACCGTCGTGGGTACGACGGCCCTCGTACGTGTGCCGTCGTGGACACTTGGAAATTTTTGAGATACCTTTATGAAGGGGTCTCTGACCATCATGACGTCTAGCAGGACGAACCGTCGTGGTATGAACTGTCCGTCACATGTCTCCGTGGGATGACACATGGAAAAAGTGATAGACCCTTAGAATCATGTCTCCTGCCACCAAAACGGTTGTGCAGGACCAGACCGTCGTGTAAGACAACCGGTCCTCACATTTGTCGTTGGGACCAGATTATCTAGGTCTTTTGGAACGGACACTACGACGGTCCCGTCGTGTGGTCTGCCACGGTCCACTTCACGGGTCTAGTTCTGAATAGCCGTGATAGACTGGGGGTACCCAATTCTCCCGGATGACCCACATGGTCTTGTAGTGTTGTGGACCTTATGTGTCTATCTCCAAACTACCTAGGAAACTAACAATTCAAAAGCCCCTACTGTCTAGGGGGTAAACATGTAATTTCGAACATTTTGTAACCTAGGGCAGGCAGAATTGTATAAATTAAACCCAATACTATGATAAATTAAGTGTAATACTAACTGTAACAAAGCAGATAAGGAGTATAAAATTAGAGACACATCCGTAGAAATGTAGAAAACGATGCAAAGGTACTTATCGGTGGCAAGGTAGAACCCTACAGGCAGCAGGTCGACTAGTATATGATACGGTGTTTTTTTTTTAAGCTTTGGAGAATGGTGTGGCACTGATCCGTGGGGGGATGGTGGAATTGAAAAAGAGAGGGGAGATGAGAGGAAATGAGTAAGTAATGGGGTTGAAATATTGATGGGTGGGGAGTATAACGATCAGAATTTGAAAGTCCAGCCGGGTCGGTCGGATAAATTCAATAATCCGCGACTGTTCCACCGAATGACTGTTCGTCGCAGTTGTGATGACCCCAGTCGCATGATTCCGTCGTGTGTGCCCTTATTTAAAAATCGTAGAAAAACTTCCCTGGACGACGGATGCATAATACTACGTCCGTGTATATCATCCGTCAGTGGCCTGCTGCGGAGTAGTTTCCCTTCCTCAGAATTTCCGGTGATGTCCTGCAAATTCAAAACCATAATAAAAAAAACGCTACCATTTACTAAAAAAAACAACAAGAATTGGTTGCCCTCTCAACAAGCGCCTTATTAATGTCGCGGCAGGACTGGGGCCACTTGATTAACTCAGACTTCATAAGATGGTTGTATGCCTCGATCACTTCATTTCGCCGATTCAGCATGCCCGAGATAGATGATTTTTAGGTGCGCTGGTCCCATTAAACCTGAACCGCAACCCCCTTAGTTTCCAACGCAAATGCTCAATGAGGGAATAGTGTAACCGGTAATGAACCAGTCCTTTTGGACTTGAGTTTTTGCCTGAAACAAGCGCAATCGGAATTGAATACAAAGCACCAAATCTCCTACCATAAGCCTCTCATTTTTCAATTTGTTGTCATGGTAATGGCTCAGCTGTTGGGATTTGTATATGGCCTGAGCTTGCATATCGTTAGGAGAAATTCATCCAGTTCTAATCAACCCATTTAACCGTTGCTCTGCAGCTTCCACTCCAATCCATTTTTAACTTCTTCATAGCCCACAGGCTTTATGCTCTAACTCAACCGGAGATGACAAGCTTCCCATATCCAAGTTGGTATGGAGACTACCAATGTGAGTCTTATATGCTGTCCGGTAGGCCCAAAAGCATCATCAAGCCTTCCTTTAACATCCGTTCTACTAGCGTTCACTTGTTGGACAATTGTGTTTTGATATCTTCGATTCGACACTTCAACTTGCCCCTAGTTTGAGGGTGTACGGAGTGGCCACTATGGCGAACCCAATATTTTCTCCAATAACCCCTTGATAATCTTGTGCAGAAGTGAGCCCCCATCAACTAATAATGGCCCTTGGGTGCAAAATGGAGAATAATATATCTATTTCAAGATGTCAAGTGACCCCTTTTTTCCGTCATATGTTTGTAAGGGCTATGGCTTCCGACCCCTTTAGAGACATAATCAACTGCCACTAGAATGTACTTCATCCTCATGAAAGTCACAAAGGCCCATAAAGTCAATCCCCCAACATCAATAACTCAATCACAATAATGGGGTTTTAGATGAGGTCTTTGCTTTCTTGAAATACGCAATCCATCGTTGGCATCTGTACATGGCTTTAGCAAACCCATGAGCATATTGATGAGTAGTTGGCCAATAGTCCCACATTGTAATATCTTATGAGCGGTTCAATACCACTGTGATGTCCACCAATGGGTGAGGAATGGCATGCCTCCAACACACTCAACTCTCACATTCTGCACACGAACGCCAAATAATCCCGTCGTCGACAACTCCTATATAAATATGGTTTTCATCCCAAGTACTTCTTCACATCGTACATGAACTTATTTCTTTGATGAAAGGAGAAATCTTGTTGAACAATATCACTACCAGATAGTTCGCAAAATCTGTGAAACAAATTGGATCAAGTCTTGTGAAGCGGCTATACTGTTCATCGAGGGAAAGTATCATCAATGTAAGTCTTATCCTCCACTAAACTCTCTCATAGCTTCATCCTCTAGACGAATAAGTGATCAGCAACTTGGTTTCGAATTCCTTTTCTATCCATCACTTCAAACATCAGAAGTTCTTTTAGCAGTAACACCCCCGAAAACGCCTAGGTTTCGCATCCTTCTTTGGCCATCAAATATCTCAATTTGAGTGGATCAGTATGCACTATAACTCTAAGCTACCTACAAATAATATCGAAATTTTCTCAAAAGCAAACAACTACCTAGCAAAGGAGTTTTTACTCATTCACTGTGGAGTTCTTCTGAGCTTCATTTAGTGCTTTACTAGCATAGTAGATGGGGTGAGGATTTTGTTTGTTGTTTTTTCCTCTGTGTCCCAGTACTACACCAAGAGCTTACCCCACTAGCATCGCACATTACTAAATGACTGTTTCATATCCGGGGAAATAATGATAGGTGCAAGATCCAAATTTTTATTAGTTCATTGAGATGGTCCTTAAGACAAGATTCATCAAAACAATTTACAAATCTTTCTTCTCCAGCTGTTTGTCAAACAACGGGTGTGCTTCTTTGAAAAGCTTTGTGAATCTCCGGTAAAAAACCTGCATGCCCAAAAAGCTTCTCACTAACCTTGCACAGAGATCTGTGGGGGGAGTCTCTCTATTACCTCCCTTTGGTCGATCAACCTCTATGCCCTTTTTTTGAAATGCGATGAAACCCAACACATCCCCTCTTTCACCATGAAATGACACTATTTCCTCCCAGTTTAGTACTAATTGCAAGTCTTCACATCTCTTAGGACCGCAATCAATTGGTCACACAACCGCTCGAATTAATCACCAACAACAAAAAATCATCCTAAAGACTTCTATAGTATCCTCCACCAGTCCTAGAAAATTCAACATCATACCTCTCTGAAATGTTGCGGTGCAAATTGCACAACCCGAACTAACGCAAATTCGTATGACGCAAAGTCCTATATGGACAGTAAAAGTGGTTTTCTTCTCTTGACTTCTGGTGCAATAGAAAGTTGATAATACACCGAATATTCCATCAAGATACTGTACCACCGCTTTTCCGGCAGTCGATCCAACATCTGATCCATAGAAGGGCATGGAAAATGGATCTTGTCTCATCCATTAGTTCATTTACGGTAATACATACACACCTCCATCCAGTAAACCGGTCTCATTCGGAACAAGTTCATTCTTTCGTTGGTGGACCCAGTATTCCCTTTCCGCCCTTCTATGTACACACTGAACCGGCCTATAACCCACTGCTATCGCCGATTTTATAGATTACCGAACCCCGGTATCTAACCACTTGATGATTTCCTTCTTCACCACTCTTGACATAGGAAGGATTCAAAGCGTCTCTGTGGCTTAATACTCGGGCTTGTGATCAGGAATGAGTTGGATTTTAATGAAGAGCAAAAACCAGGAGGGATCCAATAATGTTCTGCAATGGTCCACCCAATAGATCTTTTGAACCTTTTTAGTACCTTCAACAAACTCTGAACCTGTTGTTCATCCAGGTCTGATGCAATGATTACCAGAAAAGTTTCATCTCACATTTTCCTAACCATTCATACCTACGATTAGGTGGGAGAGCTTTTATTCAACTTTTGGAGCCTCCTCATCGATGTTTTGCGGTGGGGACTCGCTATTTTTTCATATCAGCTCAAATTTCTTGCGGTTTTGAACCGAACATCACCTCGTCCAGAGCAGCTACATATGAACTCATCTTCTTAACTGCAATCATATCAAAGTTCATTATTACTGCCAGATCTAATGCTCTACACCTAAACGTTCTTCTATTTGGTCTCAGATAGTCTCATCACCCTGTTGTAGGATTAGTAGATGCCGATTGGAGCTCACCAGCTCTTCCATCATGGACCTACCAAACATTAAAAGGTCACTTCCTCATTTTTTCAACGGAATTTCATCTTGCCCTTTTCCATGCTACTAAAGGCCTCTTTCCCGTAGAGAAGGAATGGCCTCCCAAAATAATGGGCACTTCAAATCGACATAGCAACAAGAATAACAAATCTGCTGGAAATATGATGACTCCACTTTTACTATTCACATCGTGAGTATCCCTTGGTCGTTTTATACTGTTCATACACAGCCATCAGTAGCCGCAAGTCGCAGGGGCTTTGGGTCCCCAAACCCAACTTCTTATAAATCGATAGGCATGAGATTTTGCTGCCCCAATCACTATGCTTTCGCAAATGTAATAGGCCAGATTGTATCAAGGATAGTGACTCACCCGGATCTTCTTGTCTTTTGGAACCAAGATCTTGTAGCAATAGGGCACACAATGCTACACTACATCTATCATCATCCTCAAAATGACCGATCTTTTTCTTTGTGACCAGACTTTCTAAATTTGGCTAACCGGGCAATTTGTTTCTAAAAGCTTCTACCAAAGGGACATTGATAGAAGTTTGCTTCAACTTGTTATATAAACGCTGATTTTGCCATCCTCAGCTTTCCCATAATCTTTGAGGGAAATGGGGGTGGTGGCCTGGCATATACAGTTACCTTTTAGGCCTTCACAGCATCTTTTGCAGTGTTATCCTCTAATTCAGCAATCACTTCTACCACTTTATCATGATTCTGTTTTCACCGTATTCTTCCCATTAATGGCATAGGTGGGTCATGGTTTGCTTACCACCGCGAGTACGTAATTGCCATCAATGTCCTCATTTTTCGGGTTTTGGAAGTGTTGCTAGGAAGAGTGATCGCTTGGCCGTGTGTTCCACAGTTGCAGATAATTGGGCCAATTGTAACCAATTTGCTTAATTGTTATTGCATGGGTATCAAATTTTTGTCCAATACTCGCTAAATCATTTCTCAAAACTCTTTATTGTGCTCATCACTAGCATCGAACTCTCATCGTTTTATGCACATATCCTCAACTCGCGACATACTACCTCCACCATCCCTAGGAGTAACTTCACGACTTTGAGGAGGAAACATAGTCCTTTCTATCACCTAGTACCCCTGTTTGAAGTTGTTGTCGCGATTGTAGTTTTCCATCTCGAGACCTAATGACCCCTCCCCGGATTGTGTTACCAGGGTGTTTCCGACCTTGAGGTTTCCCTTGACCTGGCGCCAATTCTCGTTGATTTACCTTGGGCGCCTGGTTGGAAACCCCCATCTGTTCATTTACTGCATAGGAATCCTCCTCTAATAATACTAAAACTCGTTTGCGAGGTGGCGTTTAGCCAGTAGTTGACTGCATTACTCCTTTTTCTGCAACCACCCAGTGACATTTTTTAGTACCAGGAACCCAAGCCAAAGTTCTCATTTCATCACATCAGCATTTTCTGCACATTCATCTGTGGCTGGTTGCGAGAGGACTGCACTGCAGAGTGGTTTTCTCCTTGTATCAGACTCTAGTACTCGAAGCTTTGTTCTTCTGGGAGATTTTTTCTAATTTTTCAGACGATCTCATCATAAGGAATTCTCCAGAAGATCCCCAACTATAATGTCTAATATACCAGCTTTGTTGTTATCATCTTGTCCCTATAGAAGTAGTACTTTCAGTGATCATCATCTAGAACGGTGATTTTAGAAACACTTCTCAAGAATGAGGTGAATCTACCCAAAAACTACTAACTGACGCTCCTGTAGTGCAGCAAAGATAATTCACTCTGTCTTTGTTGTTAGTTCTTGGAGATCGGCTAGAGCGTGCGAAGAAGACATCCCTCAGTTGATTCCAAGTAAAGATGGAGTTGTATGGGAGCCTCCCAAGAACCAATAGCAGCCCTCCGATCAGTGAGAGAGGACCTCTGAGGCCCTATTACAATCTAGATCCCAAATCAGAGCCTCCCTCACACAAATTTTTCAACACTGCCCTTACCTTAGCTATATGGGCATGTGGATCCTCATAAGTGCCCTGACACAAACCTCTAAGCAGTGAAGCATTTGCATAATGCTCTAGTTACCACAAAAAGTTTGGCCTGTGTGTAGAAGGCAAAACTAGTGCCCATCCGAATCTTCTGCTGTATGTTATCATAGCCTCTGTAAGTAATTCTTGGGCCGTGGGAGGCGGGATTCGTCCCTCTGTTGATGCTCACCTCTGCCTAGCCATCGGGTAACATCTAACCTGAACATCAATCGGAGCTTGGATATTCTGGTTTGAATCCTCATCACTGATTCCCCAAATACGTTCATATTTCGCATTGGTGTACGCTCTAACTTGTGATCGTATGGAAAACAACGGTTCTCTTCGCTCTTTGTATTTTTGCATACAATGAGGATAGTTCTGAAAGAAAAAATCAAAAACAATAACAAAGTAACATTCAAGAAAACATATCAACAAACTATAGTAATAAGTTCAAGTTTTATCTACAGCTATTCCCCGGCACGGCGGCGCCAAAATTTGAAATACGCTCAAACTTACTTCTCAAATAAGAGTACAGCGGTCGCATCAAGTAAATAACCCAACTAGTGAGGTTGGAATCGTCCCACGAGGACAATAGTCTAGACTCAACTTCAACTTATTATTACTATTGTTCGGTTGATGACGTCTTAGAAAATAAAACATAAAAACGGGGGTTTGATTTCCTAATGAATAAAATAACTACTGAAATATGAAAGAGACCTTAACAGTTGTTGAAAGTTAGGATTTAAATCAATTAATCAAAGTAACTATGGTTACGTGTTCCCCAGTTTCTTAACTTGATAATTCTAACCATAGAAAATTCTTTCCTAGTATCTTGCTGCAAAGTGATAAGTTATGTATTTCTAAATCCTGTTGCGGCATCTAGAAAATCTCCTCCAGCACCTGGTCCCGTCTACGTTTTTGCTTTCCTAACCCTTATCTTTACCTCATATTAGCCCCCCCAAAAAAATAAAAAAATTCCGTACACAAAAAAAAACGTTTTTTTCGATATTTTACTAAGTTATTACCTCGTACCAATCAATACCAGCCTATTAGATAGTATACACTAAATCTATGTTAATAATTCTTTCCTATTAGATACCTTCTTGGGTCCAGCAGTAAGCTTAAGTCGAGTTCTAACGTGATCATCGCGTTAAAAAGACTTCAGGCGAAAGAATTATTAATACATTCAAGACCACTAATATCATAGAATTTTTATTTTAGCTAGGGTTTATCTCATTTAATTGCCTAGTTTCCCACAACCTAGTTATGGAGTTTAGTTACTCATAGACATAAACACAATAATTCAAATATATCAAAATAAGAATTCATGTTACTTTACTTTCAATGAGAAAGATAACATCCAAAGGTTGCTTGATTAATCCCCACAAATACTTCCAATCAATGATAATCCAAAAATCTAACACTATACAAAGAGTCTAATATTGACTGTTCTACCTATCTGGTGTCTAACAACCTCAAACGAGGTTTTTCGAACTATTATATATCAAAATACAAACCTAATTACACAAGAATTCGAATTGCTGGAACTCTGCGAAAGGGCCCGGCTGGGTCGCCGGACATGGCGACGGACGTCTTGGTCACACACCTGACCGTCGTCGAACGCCGTCCGTCCCATACATGGCCCAATTTCTTTCTTCTGCTTTGCTTTCTCATCCTCCTCGACGGCAGTATGGAACGGACATCATAGGCGCAACGGTCCCGTCGAGGACTGCGTTTCAAAATACTTCAACTCTCGGATCTGGTAGCTGGATCACTCTCTCTGATCTTCAACTACGAACAGCCGACGGACCGTCATATCCAGGATGGACCGTCACAAACGTCGTACTCCCACCTTGGTCAGACTTCCCCATCTTCCTTCAGCAGCTTCTCTACCACTGGCCACCTACGGACCGTCCACAAGCACACGACTGTCCATCAAGCTCCGTAGGTGGTCTCTCTTCTGCATTTCTTCTCCGATCAAAATCTCCGCATTTGGCTTTGGACAGATTTCCTGCAAAACGAAGAGAAACTTATATAAAAATTAGCACAAAAAGGCTTTTGGACGCACAAAACTTAAGGAAAAAGTATTAATTATACCGTGAAACCACGGTATATCAATATGCGACATGGACATATCAAGGTTGACGTTCTATATGTAGCAAGGTAAGTGGAGAAGCTACGAGATAGAGAAGAGTATAGGAACAATAAAGAGAAGTCTTGGAATAAGATTGCGAAGCTGAAGGGTGGTTCTAAAAGGCCACAATTTCAGAAGAAAAAGTGGCATGCATCATCAACTGCTAGAGATCATGAACCAAGAAACAAAGGTGATCATCATGGCCAGAACGCGCAGAATTTCATAGCTGGACCAGCATAGTGTCAAGGTATTGTCACATAAGGAGGTAGTTGGGTTAGTGTATGCGCTAAGTGTGGTAGAAACTACCCAGGTAAATGGCTTGAGGGATAGACCGGTTGCTTCAAGTCTGGTCAAGAGGGTCATTTTATGAGTGAGTGCCCAAAGAATAGGGAAGGTAGTGGAAACCTGGACAACAAATCCCAATCTTCATCAATTGCTGCACCTAGAGAAGCTACTTCTGGTACTAGCAGAGGGGCAAACTGCCTATATTCAATAACTAGACGCCAAGAGCGAGATAACTCTCCAGATTTTGTCACGAGTATGATAAAAGTCATTATATTTGGTGTTTATTTTTTGCTATACCAATGAACAAGTTTATCTTCTATAACTCCTTAAGTTGCAAATAAGGTTAAGATTCTTTGTACGAAACTTTATGAACTTTTTTGTGTTTCTACACCTGTTGGAGACTCTATTCTAGCGAAAAGATTCTATTGTAATTGTCCTATTTCTATTTTTCATAGAAACACCATGGATTACATAAAAGAGTTTGACATGGTCGATTTTTATGTCATTCTAGTTAGGACTGGCATCGTTCCTATTATACACCAATAGATTGTAGAACTTGAGTTGTCAATTTTTAGATTCTTAACAATCCAGTCGTAGAGTGGAGTAGTGGTATAGTAAAGTCTAGGGATCGTTTCATTTCGTACCTCAAGGTGATATTGTTAGTATTAAAGGGGTGTATCTATGACTTTGTCCGAGTTAATTACTCAAGTGTTGAGGTACCTACCGTTAAGTCACTTTCTATAGTAAAGGAGTTTCGAGAAGTATTTCCTGATGATCTACCTTGATTCCCTCTTGGAAGAGAAATGACTTCGGTAAAGAAATCATTCCATATACTCATCCAATCTCTATTTAACCATATGGAAATACACCAGCAGAGTTAAAAGAGTTGAAAGAATAGATGAAAGATCTTTTAGATAAAGGTTTTATTAGATCAAGTGTGTCAACATGGGGTGCTACATTCTTGTTTGTAAGAAAGAAAGATGGTTCCCTAAGGATTTTTATAGACTATCTCAAATTGGATAAGACTACAATCAGGAATAAGTATCCTCTCCCAAGGATAGATGATTTTTTCTATTAGTTTTAGGGTGCCACCTATTTCTCGAAAATTGATCTCACATCCGCTAACATCATTTAAGGGTTAGGGAATGTGACATTACAAATAAATCCTTTAAAACCAGATAAATGAATTATTAGTTTTCGATTATGTCTTTTGGATTGACCAATGCACCAACATTTTTCATAGATCTTATTAACACAGTCTTCAAGCCTTATTTAGATATATTTGTTATAATCTTCAATGATGACATACTAATATATTTAAAGGATAAAGAAGATCAAGGTAGTCATCTCAGGATAGTCCTTCATAGATTGAATGATAAACAGTTGTATGCCATGTTTTCAAGTGTGAGTTTTGAATTAAGTCTTTTATCCACATACTTTCCGGTGATGGGATTAGAATTTACACCTAAATGATACAAGCAGTTCATAGTTATCTAGATCCATGTATAAGGAGTTTCTTGTGTTTTGATGGCTAATATAGAAGGTTTGTTGAGGTTTTTTCGTCTATTTTTTCTCATTTGACAAAGTTGACTCAGAAGACAGTTAAGTTTCAACGGTTTGATGCTTTTGAGAAAATATTTCAGTAGTTGAAAAAGAGGTTTTCTACTATCCTAGTGTTGACCTTACAAGAAAAGGTATTGAATATTTTGTAGTGCACTGTGATTTATATAGAGTCGGTTTGGGTTGCGTTTTAATGTGGAATGACAAGGATATAAGGTTAATGAGAAGACTTATCAAACCCATGACTTAGAGTTGGTTTTTGTAGGTTTCTCCTTGAATATATGGCGTCACTATTTGTATGGTGTTCATGTTGACATATTCACTTATCATAAGATACTATGATATGTATTTACCTAGAAAGAGCTAAATCTCAAACATAGGAGGTACTTAAGAGTTACTCAAGAACTATGACATGAGTATTCTTTACCACCTAGTTAAGGCTAATGTTGTTGTTGATGTTTTAAGCAAGTTGGATATGGGAAGTACCACCCATGTAAAGCTAATGTGGTTCCTGATGTTTCAACCAGGTTATGAATAGGTAGTACCGCCCATGTTGAGGAAGAAAAGAGGGAGTCAGCCAAAGAGGTACACATACTTGCATGCCGTGAGTCAGACTTATGGATTCCACAGAATGAGGGATAGTGGTTACCAATGGAGTTGAGTCATCATTAGTGTCAGAAGTGAAAGAGAAGAAAGACAAAGACCCAATGTTCATATGCAAAGAGTATTGGTTTTTTAACAAGGGGAAGATGGTGTGTAAAAGTATCAGGGTAGATTGTTTGTACCTAGGGTGGATGGACTCCAAGAGAGGATCATGTAGGAGGCTCATAATTGCAGATAATACATTCATCCGGGTTCAACCAAGATATACCGAGATTTGATTGAGGTTTATTTGTGTGAAGGTATGAGGAAAGAGATTGCTGAGTTTGTTGTCAAGTGCCTGAATTTCAAACAAGTGAAAGTAAAACACCAAGGCATAAAGTGTTGGCTCAGGATATGGAAATTCTAGAATGGAAGTGGTATATGAATACTATGGATCATCATAGGCTTTCCAAGGTTTCGCAGTCAGAATGATTTAATTTGGATGATTCTCAATAGAATGACGAAAATCAACCCACTTCTTTCCCGTAAAAATCACTCATTTGGCAGAGGATTATGTGAAACAATACATTCAAGAGGTTATGAGAATTCATGGAGTCCTAGTGTCGATAATTTTAGGTAGAGGTTCACAATTTACGTATAAGTTTTGGAAGACTTTAAAAAAGGTATGGGTTCAAAGGTAAACTTAAGAACTAATTTCCATCCTCATACATATGCGAAAGAAGATCATACTATCCATACCTTAGAATATATTTTTAGGGATTGTGTGATTTTTCAAGGTGAATTGGGATGATCACTTGTCTCTCATTTAGTTCGCTGATAATAACAGCTACCATTCGAGCATCCAAATGTCTTTATTGGAAGATCTCTATGGGAGAAGATGCAGATCTCTTATTAGGTTGTTCTAAGTTGGTAAACCAGGGTTATAGGAAAAATATAGTTCACTCAGCATGGAGTAAGGTAGTGATTCAGAGATTAATTGAAAGCGGCACGAGTCGCCAAAGTTTCTACAACAGATGTTAGGAGAAGACCGTAGTTTTGAAGTAGATGATTGGGGTAATATCTGCATGTTCACATGCAGGTTACTTATGACATTTTGGTAATAAAGGGAAATTAGTCCCGGTACACAGTGGTCTATAAAGATTAATGTTGGCGTGTAACTTACAAAATAGAGCTACCATAAAGTTTTTGCACTGGTTCGCGTCCAGTATTTTTAATGTCCTCCATGTTGAGAAGTGCATGGGTGATCCTTCTTGATTGTACCAACTGAAATTATGGAATAAGGATACATATCCTATGAGGAATTCAAGTTCAATATTTTAGATGACCAAGTTTGCTAGATGAGAATAAGGAGGTGGCATCATATAAGGTCCCTTTAAGGACCGAAAAGACATACTTAGGGTTCAGCGAACCCTCTCGCCGGAACTATTATTATTTATCATGATAACCTTATTTTTTTAAATATGTTAATAGAGTTTGGACCCCCTTTTATTAATCTCAATTCCGCCGGGTTCCTCTTCTCAGATTTTTGAACCCCTAATTCAAAAAATCTAACTCCGGCCACATCTCATGAATTAAAAAAACTACATATTCTTTGATCATAATGCATACTTTCACATATCCTCAATAGAGGAAAAGGATTTTTTATAATTGATGATCCTTAAAAATCAATTTCTTGAGATTACCTTTGTATATAACGGATTACAAAGCGAACGACATGATCAATTAATATGACAAAAGCAGTCTAAAGTGTATCGTGAATGCTTTATTTTTTGCTCCAACCTAGCCTTAATTTTTTTGTTATAATCCTTTTATATCCACTTGTAACAAAACACAAACCATCGCGTTCCTTTTGATAGTTTTATTTTGGGAATTGGTGAAATGGTCTTGGACCTTTTGTACTGTTCGGTGGTAATTTTGAACCCTTCTACTTATCTATTTTTTCATCTGGTTCGTTTAGACTAATAAAACATAATTAATCGGCCCTTCTTCTGACCGTTGAGCACACTCTATGTGGCTTTAAGATTGATGAGTTGGAGGACAAAAGTGTTTGATGTCACAGTCTTTAAGCGAGTGGAGTACTATATTACAATTTTAAAAATTTAATAAAATCTAAAGTAATAAAAAATTGAGAATTATTAAAAGGACCAATCTTCTTCCCAGATTCCCACATTCACAACAACCTCTCTTGCCCAATTCTTTGTTTATCTTTCTATACTCTTGTCAACATATCTTGACATTGAAACCTTCTTGACTACGTTGTTTCGTATCTAAACAGAGTGGTCGATAGTAGTGGCGCTCGTCAGAGAAAGTTTGGTGGCGATGACTAGGTTGGAGGATCTAGTTACAGCATTGAAGAGATCTTGTCCAGATATAGTGGTATTGCGTGAACGACAGTAGTTTTGTGATTGTGTGGAGGCGACGGCCAGATCGGGTGGTATGGCGGCGGCACCTTAAAAATATTTTTTTTTGTTTCTAAATGGTGTCCTTCGCTTGGGGTTTTCCTTCTCTTTCTACACATTTGGAGGAATAAATTTTGAAAATTTTCATGGGTAAAAATAAATTGTTAATCAATATTTGATATTGAATATTTTTAATGAGGACAAAAGTTTGCATTAATGGATACAAGAGTTTTTCTGAATTTTCAGTGAATGAACAAAGTTTTAATAATGATTATACTAAATTTATTGTATTGATCAAAACAGTAAAATTAGGTGGATTTTTTGTGATAAAAGAAAGTTGTTTGCTAATTGTGCAGTTGATGATTGTGATGATACATCTAAGTAAAAATGGATAACATGGTTAAAGAAGAATGAAGAGGGAAGAAGAGAACCAACTTTCTTACAACTAAAATAATTAAGGATGTGGTGGTTTAATTCTTATGTGATGATGAATGTGTCACTTTTTTTTGAGCTTTGAAGCTCAGACAAACGCCAAGGGGGTTTAAAAATGTTTTACATTTGTTGAGTCTAAGGTCTCAATGAAATAGTAATTTGAATTAAGAATACAATTTATCCAACTATAAGGGTCCACCAGACCATTCCACCGTGATCATTCTATTACTTTTCTTCCAGCCCTGAAATTTATAAGTTTTTTTCTTTTTTACATTTTTTCTTGTCTATGTTTTTTTCCTCTTCAATATTTTAATGTTTATTGTTTTGTGATGATCAATAAATATTCCTACTTTTTTCATCAATCTCAAATGAATATTTGTTTTCAGTTCTCAAGGGGATTTATTCCATTTTTTCAAACAAATTTTTCTATGATTTTGTTCATGATCTTTCTATTTGTTTGAGTTTACTAAAAGATGCTTGAAATGGGTGTTCGTTCCCCTTCTATTCTTCTCACTTCTATATTTTTTTTCCTGGAAGTTTCCATTTTGATAGTCCTCAATAATTTTTGGGTATTTTGTTTCCGAGTTCTTTTATTGTGCAATTTTCTTGCTTTTTAAATACTTATTGTAGAATTTTGTCAATTTTTATGTTTCTTACTGGGTTTTTTATTCATGCCTTTTTAACTTATATTTTATTTGTTTTTCCCTCTCTTTTTTATGACACACACCACTAATTTTTTTTAGCTTTTCGTAATTAATGTGATCTTTATCTGTTATTAAAATGATCTTTTTTCTGGATGAGAGGGAACTAAATAAAAAAGGAAACCCCCCCTATCATGTTCTTCTTTCACCTCGAAGCTTGATTGAGAATAAATTTGTATGTCTAATCAAAATAAATATGCCAGAATACACTTATAAACACATTCAAATAGAAAACCTCTCCAAATATTTGTAGGTAGCTTATGATAGAGAATGCAAAGTGAAGATATAGAAAGATTTTTTTTGTACATGATGGTTTAAGATTAAGAATCCAAATATGCAATGTTCGGAAACATGTTGATCGCTGGTGAGGGATAGACAGATTTGCTAACTAACTCGATAAGCTGTTACTCATGGCCGAAATGAAAGCAAAGTTGTTGTTGTTCCAATCTTAGAGCTGTCTGAAACTCGAACGATTCAATATCATAAAAACAACAAAAAGTGAGTATCTTAACTACCTACAGTTTAAGAGTTGGTTCTTCCCCTGACTTTTTAATTTGTAAGTGATTGACTATAATGTAACTTAAGATTTGCCTGTTCCTCCACAATTTTCTTCCATGTGCTATGTTGTCCATTATAAAATATCATCTTCCTCATTTAAATTTTTAGTACTGAAAGACATAAGTTTTGGAATTCTCAGTAATGATATAGTCCTCATTTGGCTAAGAGAATTTGTGCGGCACTCTTCAACTTACATTATCACATCCGGTCGCATTCTTCAAGTACATCTTTTGAGAATTTAAGTACATACCCGTTGACATTTTTGAAGCTTTCAAAAACATTCACTCGTTAGTGGAGACCATCAATTAGAATAATGGAATAATCATGGGCAAGATGATATGTGGTTATTCAAATTTTTGTTGTTTCCACGCAACGTTCCTCCTACTGTAAATAGCTAAATTTATATGTTTTTTCTCTTTTCTTTTCCCTGTAGATAATTAAACAACTGTAAGGTTTAACCTCTTGATATCAGTTGATTAGATTAGAATTTGATTTTCATCTTTTTGTACTATAGTCGAGACTATGAGAGGCTTCGAGACTCTTTTTGTGTTTTTTATGATTAGAGAGGTTTGTGATTTTATAAGTTATTTTCCTATTTTTTCCTTACGTGGAATTAATAATAGCAATTTTCATGAGATCTCAGCTATTATTTTCTTATCCACTTTCAAAACAGTTTTTTGTGTTTAGTAAATTTTAAGATGTGATGAGATCTCGAGAAAGCCATGCGCCACTCTGATATTGTGATGTCAAATTCTCATCCAATACACCTTTCCTGAGTTGTTAAAAAGTTTCATTTGCATGTGAGACTAAAACGAGTGAACATATATATCAAATTTTTTTTACTGGCAGACACATGTTATTCTATTTTTATTAGGCTTCAGCTAAAAACTATAATTGTTGTTAGTGTCTTCATACGAAGTTCTACAAGTTTACTTTAGTGAAAATAGAGTAAAGGATGATCTATCAAGTCCCAAATAAAAATTTAAAAAAACCTATATGAAAAAACTGCACACTTATCATGATCTTTAGTTCCCTGGAATTACATTTTGCATATTTTTTTAGAAATATTTAAAATATGATATAATTTAATTCTTCGTGCAATTTCGTAATCGCGCCTAAGAAACTATATAGTTAACCGTAAAGCAAGGGTATACATTATGCAAACTTCAGAAGCACAGCGTGGACAAGTTGATGGTAAAACACAACATGTTCTCGAGATCACAGCCAAACCTTTTTGTGTGCTTCAGCTATATGATGTAAAAAATTAAATTGTCTGAATATTACATTGAGGTGGGTCTGATGTGTCTGAGTTATTATTTTTAATATTCTTATCCTTTTATATCCTACTCAGGAAAATCTCTAAAACAACTAATGATCGTGCTTGAGTCCTTGCCCGAATGTTTAGACTTGGGATATTGTCTCCGGGAGCAACTGTCCTCACGAATCTCAATTCTGGGTTAATGTTACGGTGTGGGCACTCATCACCCTACCTCACTAGGTGAGGAAACGGGAGGTATTTTATGATCCTAAAGAGCTTCTATGATGCAGCCACTATCGTAAATGTACTTCGATGTGCGATAAATTATGAAAATTCAATGGTCTCTCATATAACCGAACGAAGACATCACCACTTATGTTTGCATACCAATATTATTACTGTGCTTCTGGTGAGGATGAATGAAAAAGAGGCCTAATATGTGCGTGTCCTTATTTGTAGATAAAGACTATTTCTTTGGACAATCCAGTATAAGTGATAAGACCAAGCTTCTCCATTTGAAAGTTTTAAATGGAGCATATCTTAACTATAATTCAAGTGATTGATGGAATTTTTGGGCAAATTTTCCTTCCCCTTATTTTGGGGTGACTTTTTTTTTAACTCCGTTAAGTTTCAGCAGGATGACTGATATTGATCCAATCTTTTGTCCCTTTCTAAAGGTTTCTTCTTCATATAAACAAAGCAAATTGATTTCACAATTCAATACGCTACTGAAATCGTTATGGTTTGAATTTATACATTTAATTCTTTAGTAAGAAAAAGTTTTTTTCTTTCCATTATTTTTTGTATGTTTTTATTTGTTTAATTGTCATATCATTAATTAATATCTTATAAAGTGTGTTTCATTCCTCAAAGTTTTCCTTCTTCCTCCTATTTCTTCAGCTTAATTTTTTTAAAACTATAAACATAATGATTGAGTATGTATTTCACTTCCTTTGGAATTTTTGTGACAATCTTTAATTCTGTTTAAAATACGAGTGAGGATGATTGAAATTATAGTTGTGCTATATTTTATGCATCTAACACAATATTTGAATAACAATGCGGAACAAATGATGACGTTCCGTTAAAAGAGCAAAATGAATTCTCTCGTTCTTGCCTCAATTAGTATCTTATTCTCACTGTTTTTTCTTGGTTACAAACATTTTTATGCCATTGCACTATTCCTAGAACATTTATATAGAGACAATTAATTCATATCTTTTATTACAAGTTAACTAACTTTTCATATTTCTTGTTCTCTTCTTTTTAGGCATAAAAGAGTTCAAGTTGTTTTTGAAAATAACAAATTTCAAAATACACTATAGAAAATATTATTTTTCGGTAATAAGTATGGACATCCACAGAGAGTACTATAGCCTTTACCGACATTAATAAACTGTATTTTGATTCAATGTTGCTATAAGACTTTCATGACATTTACACACAGAATACCAATTTCCTTTTAGAATACATATTTATCGATATTTAAGGTATTATTATGCGTTAAGATCATTTTTGAGTGTAACTCATTCCCTTTGATAAAGTTTTTAGTTTTTTTTGAGATAAATAGTAACACTCTTTTAGTTTAGCTCTTTCCAACTATTTTCTGAACCTTAATTTAAAAATACCTGAAAGACCGATCTTTTTGTTTTTTTTGAAAAGATATTCTTTAACATGTCTTTTTCTCTTGATTGCTATGAAAGTAAGAATCGTCTTTTATTATATTTTTTTGATCGTTTGGAGTTCAAGAGATCACAAATTTATGTTTGTGAGATTTTAAATATGTTTTATAAGTCAAATTTTGTTTAGTACATTCCCGTTGTACAACATTCAGATGTTCACCTACGGCTTGTTTGATAATTGCATTAACCTTTGCAATCCATCTTATTCATCAACAAGCAAGAAACTTTGAGTGATTCTGTTGTCTTATTCCTCGACTACAGACATGGCGACTAGATCTGGACAGAAGTCACCTCATCAGGTAAGTTTATCATTGACCCAATATCTTCACTTTTTTTATGATACGAAGGATTGCCCATGAACTTTCTTTCACATAAGATGTGACTCTGTACGAACTATTGATAACTCTAATGGTAGGTCCAACTATAAGATACATTACCTAGTTTTTTGTATGGTCGATAATAACCGAGACCAAGCTTCTCCTTCTTACAAACCATATCACCTTTAATGGGGTTAGACGATTCAATATACCCAATCATCTTCTGCAAATCTAAATCCATTCTTCTTACATAGGTTTAAGGATTGGACTTTTGTAAGTTCACAACACCTCTCTTGAATACCATTCTCATCTCCATAGCTTGGATAGCTCAGAAGGTCCTATCAACTCTGCTTGACTAAATAAAAACATCAATATGAGAATTATATCTTCTCCTCACGAACTTCATAATAAGCCATTTGTTGTGAAACTATGTGTAAGCAAATTAAATAAGAGGCAGGTGATCAACACAATTACCTTTGAAATAAATCACAGAAGCCATTGACATATCCTCTAAGGTATGAATAATGTGCTCTAGTTGACCATTTATCATAAAATGAAAGGCAATACTTAAGTTAACCTTTGAACCCGAGCCTTTTTTGAATAACATAAAAAATTGTGTAGTAAATTGCTCATCTCTGTTTGAATAATGGTGAGAAAAACTGCATGAAGTCTAACCACTTCTTGAAGATACAACTTGGCATAGTCCTCTAGTGAATGTGTAGTCTTTACCGGAAAAAAGTGGGTTAATTTTGTCATTCTATCAAGAATCTCCCAAACTGAATCATGTTGCTTGCGAGATCTTTGTAAAGCTAGGATAAAATCAGGATTAGTCATCTCTCACTTCCATTTTAGAAGTTCTATATTCTAGTCCATACTACCAGGACATTGGTCCTCTACTTTAAATTGTTGGAAATTCGATCACTTAGACACAAATTATAAAATTCCCTTCATACTACTCAGCCAATACTTCTGTTAAATCGTGATACATCATTGTGGAACCCGGATGAATGAAATATCTAGAGCTATGAACTTCCTTTATGATGCATTCTTTTAGTTCAACACTCTTGCTACACATAATCTAACTTAATACCTTAATACGCCATCTCTCCCTAGTTAAAAAGCCATTACTTTTTTCTTATGAACATTTGTCTTTAATTCCTAAAAAAATGTTTCTTGATCCTACTTCTCTTTTACTTTTGACACTAATGAAGATCTAGTCCCATTAATCACCAATCCTCTTCTATATGTGTAATCCAATAAATGAACTCCCAAGCGTTAAAGTCTATACCCAACCTTTGCTAGTTCTTTATTATCTATCTCAAAGTAGGCAGTACTAGCCATAGACAACCTGCTGAAGACATCAAAAATAATATTAGCCTTACCTGGGAGGTATAGAATACTCATGTCATAATCCTTGAGTAATTATAACCACATCATTTTTCTGAGTTTGAGATCTTTTAGAGAAAATACATACCGAAGACTTATGATCAATGAATGCATC
Source organism: Solanum habrochaites (assembly GCA_027704765.1). Taxonomy (NCBI): domain Eukaryota; kingdom Viridiplantae; phylum Streptophyta; class Magnoliopsida; order Solanales; family Solanaceae; genus Solanum; species Solanum habrochaites. The sequence goes on along the minus strand of JAKWJA010002498.1, from coordinate 37,364,383 downwards.
TACATGAACACTATACAAAAAATTACGTCATATCTTCAAAGCAACTACTACGACATCCAGTTCTAAGATATGAGTTGAAGTTGAAGAAAAACCTTTTACGTGAGGAAGTCCTGGTTGAGATTTTTGAGAGAAAAGTTTAGGAGTTGAGAAACAAGAAGTTGCGTGTTGCAAAGAGCTATGAAGGAAATTATATCGTGCAGGGTGCTACTTTGAGGTCAAGGCCGATATGATGTCCCAATATGTATACTTTTTTCCTTCTACTTTGAATCTAGCTTGAGGTAATGAGTCCTCGTGACTTTCCTGATGTGTTTGAGTGTATGATGTGGGTAAGTGTGCCCTTGATCCTATATGTTATGCAGGTGTTTTTGAAAAATTTGATTACAATGATTGATTTCCTCATCACGGTTTGTGCACTTGAATGTGAATTCCCTATAGACTCCAGGAGATGATTATGATGCCTCTATTTCATAGCTATCATTTTGAGTGCTGAGTTCCCTATGGACTCCAGGGATTATATAAATGGTGTTGAGCATACTTTAAGCTGGTAGAAGGACGTGCCCCGCTCCTTAAAGATGAGGATTTTAAAAATTTCTTACATTTTGTTTTGTTAAGTTGAGGAATTTTGTGAAATTTTCATACAAGTATTTGGTTTGTTAGCGTATTTCACGACTTTCATTATAGTACATTGATCTGTTTATCATTGGAGTTTAATGTTTCCTCTCGTTGTGGAAATTCTTTATATTTGCATGTATGAAGTCGGTTGCTAGTCTGAGGTTTTTCGCATTACGAAATGTCTAGATCTTACCCGAGGACCACGTTTTTTCCCAAGAAGGCGAGATAAGGACACACCTCATGGTCTAGAAGGCTAAACATGGGCTGAATGCGACGGGCAACCACCAAAAGGGAGGGAATGTTTGGGCAAGCCATCACCTAAGCCACTACCAACCCTCACATACTCACCACTAACATCGTGGTGAAGACCATGTTCCTGAAGGTTCGTTGGAGAGGCTAGTCTTGTTATCTAGGATACTCTGCACTGAACACGGTAGCCCTTACCTAAAGACGGCTCTTGAAGCATTACACAAACCATGGGAAGGGTCTTGATCCTAAGCTATTCGTAGAACAGAAAGGTATTTTGACACCGTACCATCGTCCAAGAACCAAAGGAGAAACCCCGGATCGGGTTGTGAACACACGAGCTTGCAACTCCTCACACATGTCATATGATAGTGTACTATAAGTTTGACCAGGTTTTAATTTGATCTTTTTCCCTTGTTTCTTATCCATTGTCATCATTTCATATACTATTGTTTAATTTTTCTTGGTTCCTAAGCTTTTGGCTTGAGTCCTACATCCACCGAGACAAAGTGTTCATGGACCAGGTTTATGTTTCTTGTATTTTTTTTGGTACACCAGGACGTATGGTGCTCAATTTTATTCTATTAGATTCGTATGGGTCTTACGATGTGACAAAGATCTCTAGAAATTCTGTTTTTCATTATAAATGTTTGGGACTGTTTAAAAATCTGTTTCAGCACCTCTAATTGTTCCTATTTCTCATGTTAATGAGAGTTAAATGTTCTTGTATTGGAATTCTTGGGGTTCTATGCGTCATTTACATCTAAGGGTTTAAATCCCTATGGTCTTGACAGAATTAACAGCATGCAGAAACGTTTGAATTATTAGGGAAATGTGGAAACGTACAACTCCCCAAAAAAACTAGTATTTGATATGCACTAACGTGTTACAAATCCCTTAGTCTTTTTGAATATTATATGTCCAACTGTTTGTACACAAAATCTTATTTCTTCATACGTTAATAATTTCTCCAATCGCAGACTACATGTGGAAAAAAACTTTCTTGACATAACAAAGGTAGAACAACAAAGGAGAGAAAAAAGGTTATACCAGTGAACAAGGTGGTCAATACTATTAAAATATGGAATCCACAATATTAATTATAAACATCACAAATTCAACACCAAAACATATTGGATTTTTTTAACTTGCTAAATAAATAATAATCCCTGTTCGTTTAACTTTCATTCTATTATTCTCACAATTATTTTGTAGGGACTTCTTGATTTTTTCCTTTAATATAAAATTCATCACATACTCAATTTAGATGTATGGTTTATTCATCTTGAAAGTTAGATTGAAAATTTATTTAATATATAAATAATTACTTTAATTTTTAAAAGTGCAAAAGGTTTTCTTTAAAAATCAGCAAAGAAAAAACATTTTTTGTAACAACGAGTAATAAAAAAGGAATAAGTAATAAATCACATCTAGTTAATATATGATAAATTTTAAGAAATTTAATAAGTGATGACATAAAATTTTGAAAGAATTCCTCAACAAGACCATACAATCCGCATCTTATTATAATACAAAATAATAGATGTAGAAATCCTATGACTCATGCGTAAACGTTACAAAACTAAATCACACTATTTTGGTAGGGGTAACACAACATGAACACATAAAACATGATACTGAAAGAAGAGATATACTAGTCCAAAGACTTTACTTGTTATTCTGGGGGGTTTTGCATCTGATCATTATAATTTTTATGTGAAATCCATCCAACAAATTGAATAAATAAGTTAGTAATCATACATGCTGGCTTTTTTGGAAACGTGTCATCAGTTCTGGTAGTTATTCATTTGAATTGATGCATCACATTGAGGGGATCTCCACTAAAGGATCCATTTGTGGTGTCATAGCAGTAATAAGGATCTATAATTGGGGAAGACCTCTCATTGATGTCATTGTTATTGAAGGAGTTGATGAGGGACCATTTGATGTATACCCCCAGAAATCAGTCCCATCATTCCTTTCTTAGTTGAACGTATTCAAGACGAAGTTTCTTCTATAACCGTAACTTGATTGGTTTGAAGCATAGAAAAGATTCATGTCAATGGAAATAATTTGTACCATGCACACTTCATAGCATCTCATTGGGTAATTTCCTTGATCCTATTTCCTTTCTTATCTTTAGTAGTTTTTTTTGACAATTCTTGATTCTTTTCTTTGGTGACTTCTTCCTTTGTGTGACCATATTTTTTGCGTATCTCTCCAATGCTTTCCAATGCTTCTAAACTTTCTGAAAATATTTGATTGCTGCAACAAGATTGTGAACACCTTATGGTTCTCACTTAGGACTCTATACTGATCAGAGCCATATTCGATGTCACAACAGAGTGCTGAGTGTCGTTGCCTTTTTCAACAACCCGAATGAGTCGTTTCGGGTATGAGACTTTTCTTCACGTTTCATTGTAACTCAAAATATATGACTTTTTTCGAAGGGAATGGCATAACTGACGAGGTATATAGGATAAGTGTTTGTTATATAATGTCTTTGTTTCGTTCATTCTGTATAGGTAGTTACATTGCCCTAAGATTTACACTGATATATCATCAAAATTTGATTCTCTAATGTGTGGGTAGTTGAATTATAGAATTTTCTCTATGTAACCTAATTGTTTTGGAGATAAATTAAAATGTCAAGTAGATTATCGTGAATTTGAATGGGTGTCCTTTTTTGGATATGTTGTCTAATCTAGCTCAAAATTGTGAGTCGCATCTGTTCCACAGTGAAGGAAAAAATTAGTCGTGATGAAGTTTGAATAGGACGGGAGCCATAATGCCTGATGTCATAAGTTTAAAGAAAAAGAGGTCTGATATACTTCCATTACTACGCTTATCCACTTTTGCAATAGAAATCTATATTTCGATAAATTTTAAACTATTTCAAATATATCAAAACTATCCTAAAAATCCTACTATTTTTGTTTTTAGTACTCTATATGACACACCCTATTGCTTGAAGCTAAGTGAAATATCTCCCGAAATTAGTTTGATAGGGAAATCAATTTCCATTATTTACTAATTCAATAAATAATAATGTATTTTCCTATAATTAACCAATAAAAAGATACTTTTAATTATTTTTCAAAGAAATTATCGGAGCCATGACCCGAATTAAATCAAATCATGTGCCATTTTATAAAATCCCTAGCGTAGTGAAGCTAACCAATACATGGAATGATAAATAATGCTGTGAGAGTGTAAAACCCGTTAAGTGACTTGTTCTATTATGCAGACACTCATTATTTCTTAGCGTAATTATGAACTCGGTTTCCGCTTGCGACTATGACATAGAAAACGTTTAAAGTGACAACCCATATATTTTTATGGACACAATTAAGTGGCGTCAATGAAGTATTTACACTTGAAATCATAAGATGGTAGTTGAGTTTAGAGTTAAAATTAGACATAGTGTATATAAGTTTTATTTGAAGTTAAGGTATTCTGTCCCTATATCAATAAAAATATTGAGTTCTTTTCCTTTTACTTTACTTTCCACAAAGCTCCGAGGTGACAAGTAAGTGCACACCTACACTTGACTAATTCCATGACTAAATAGACCGAGTAGGTTCTCACCCTACTAAGACTCCATTGACCCTGTTATTTGGGCCAACATGTACACTACCTATATCTTTTGACCCAAGTTGAATAAAAATATAATGGAAAAAAAGACAGCCAAGGTTGCCAATCTTTTGCAAGTCACAGAAATAATTGTGAATTGACAAGTAGGTGCGATCACCTAATGATGTGTTGGGTTCAGATGAAGTCTAAACGAAAGGTGCAAAATCTATAACCTATAGTGTAAAAAATATTACTAAATATCCATCTGGATCTATCCAAATTGTAGCTCTCAACTCATATCTTTCTCCTTTCTTCTCTTCTCTTAAGATGAAGCAACCACCATTTTCCCATTAAGGTTCTTACTACATTTTCACACCTAGTTTCTTCCAAAGCAGCTCCTAGATCTCCTTCTCTCCGCATATATTTCTTCAGACGAACGGCTCGTTGAACGCTCAGAGGTCGCAAACAAGCCGACTTACTTATACCCTGCTTTAACTCGGTTGACTTTTGAGTGGAAAAAATGGGAATCTTTTGGTAGTTACAAATGCTGTGCTAAACATTCTTAACATTTTATAATAGGTCATTCAGCAACCAGCTAATATTTTCAGACAATAATAACTGAAAAGAAATAGTTCAATCTAATCTTAATTGCGTATAATGCCAATTGCCCAATACAAAGTCTATCAAAACAGACATGAAACGCTAGGGGAAAATGCTCCACTACTCACTCTAATATTACTAAATATACAACGAGTAGCATCCTCGAACTAGGAATGAGGACCTACAAAATCCAATGAATAGCTGACTCTGCGTGATAGCTGTAACAAACATCCTTCACTCTTATCGACCACCTGTGTTTCACCTATATATTATAGATTTATAAGGGTAGTACACTCGGGTAACGAAATGTGCGTATCATGCAGCACCTTTTCCACCAAGGACATGCAGAGAAGAACAATGCTCTTTCCTAACGACATGATGTTTGAATATATCAGTAACTTGCCAAATTGATATTCGGAAGTATAGTGGCTTTCCAAATTGGTTTAGGAAGGTCTGGCCATGAGATTATCCATGACATCTTAATAAATATCTTATTGGCAAACAACCTAATACACATCTCATATAGGCACATAAACAATATACCACCGTTGGCTTCTTTCATATCATTCATTCAATGCCATGGATCTGTAGGAAGCATGGACTGCCATCTACGGATCTTTCAAAATTCTGGCCCACACATATGGTACCCCCCCAGCAGTCACCTGTCTTCCAAAATAGCGAGTCTTCATTAGAAACACAGATAGTCCTTTTTAAATTCATATCAAGCGTGACTTCATTTCATTTCATTCATTATGCAGTGTGAAAACCATGCTCAATACCTACATTGTAGTTTACGAGACTTTCCATCAGGTTTTGTTGTGCAATAAACTACGGATATACCTGAAGGTCATTCCCTGAGTATAGGCTCAACTCTCTCTGACTTATCCTATCCTAACCCTTTGGTATCATTCTCTTCATTAGGTTGCTTCACTTTAAGCTTTCCTCCGCATTTCTTAGTGGGAACTTTAACATTAACCGACATAGATCATGTCAGACATGAGAGTCTAATGACACACCCACGCCCTACCCCCAACACCAAAAAAGAGGTGAGTCAATCACCGCGGCGAAAGTGACCCTAACTAAACATGCTTCGCGTACTGGTAATTAACCCCGCCTAGCATCCCTAATTGGTCTCTCTGTTCACAGACTAAGGAGATGTGAGGAAGGACCCATCCCGGCAAGCACAAGGCGTCTCATTCTCATGAGAGTTGACGTGAACCTCGGCTTCCCAAATGAAGGCACACGCTTCATAGCTAGCCTTATCGTGCTCTATATAAAATTCCATTACCGACAACTCATCTACGTCTTTGAAGTATTTCGAAAATGCTTGATAATATAGCTCATTGAGATATGTCATCTCATCATTAATGTTAGGGTTAGTCTCAATACTTCGTTAGATGCGTGTCATAGAGAATGGTCGCTTCATTATCATACACTCTCCGTGGTGAGTACGTAGTGGGTACATTAGGATCACTTGCGATTGCTCTCATCATAATATCCTTAGCCCTCATCTCATGTTTTTCTACACAACACCACCAGTTCTTCATTATTACATCTTTCTTTTCATAGTTACTCGCTCTATTACGTGAATTCTTTTTACAATCATGTTATAATTTAAATCTCATCATATGGCCCATGCCTTGACCACTTAGTGTATCTACACTCACACTTAACCCTACTAGGGTTCATCGTTTCATTTACGCGACACTTAGTTACACTTATTTTTTTAACAGATGTTGGACTTATGTGTCTAAACATACAGCCATGAGGAGTCATTCGTATTTATAATTGATTATTACTTTCCTAATATTATGTGTACTTGAACTTAATGCCTCTTTGTATGTATATGCCAATCTAATTTTTCATCTCAGTAATGGAATGATTCTTAATACTTTACTGCACGATGATGTATGGCATCAATACACGAAATTTGGGGCAAACAAACACAAATCTGGATCACTTGGAAATTATTTGATATATCTTTTCATTATTTTAGTTCCGCAACATATGTAATAACACATTCGACTCTTCTATAATTAAAATACGCATCATTTAAAGGAAGGATGAATTATTCTACATAATCTTCACGCATAATAACCGAATGGTGGGGATTTTGACCCCCACAAACCCTTGATCCTTTTAGATAGTAAATTCCCACATACGTGGAGGCTTGTGGGTTCGAAACCCCCCCTCCCCCCCCCCCTTATGTTTTTTAATTTCGCTTAGGAAGCTTTAGGTGTGGGTTCGAACCCCCCCAGCCCCCTCTATCGTTATCTTTTATTAATGGGCGTGAGTGGCAAGCTGAGGTTGTGGGATCGATCCTACAACCATCACTTGTTTCCTGTTATTTCGCCTCTCCCTCCCTTCAAGCGCAAAGGTCGTGGGGCGATCCCCCACCTCGCATATTGAATGTCTGTTCATTAGTTCATCATCCAGCGGGCGTACTGGTAGATCTTGGGAATCGAAGCCCACGCCTCCCATTTTACACGTGTTCTTACTTTAATTTTTCTTCCTTCGCCCGCCCAGAGCTGGGACGAGGTCGCTTCCCCCCTCCACCTCATTCCTTATGGGGGTGGGCGGAAACGAGCTGGAAGCGGATACCCACCATCCCCCCAGTGTCCGTGTTTCGGTGCCCAGCATAAACTCATAGCTCAGGGGGTTCCCGAGTCCCCCTTAGCGTCGGCACGGTGGTCGATGAGCTATGGTTCGGCAGCCGGCTCAACAGGGGGTGGTCGGGGAGGCAATGGAACAGTGACCTCACGAGTAGGGCCCCACTGGTGGAAAAACCAGATGTAACGGAGGAGAGTATGCATCTGGAAAGTTGTTTCGGAGCATTCTGCACACACATGCTTTCTAATATAGCTCCCAGGAAACTCCATTTTAGGTCACCTTTTTAGAGTTTACTTAGCTAAAAGAGGTTATGCAACCAACATCTCATTAAAATACATTACTTGCACACACCTTACACCATAAATACACCAAAAAACCATCATATGCGATCACAAAATAGTGGCTAAAGCTTCTGCCACGATCCACACACAACACAAATTTTGTTCCACTTCGAATATCATTTTTGTAATTTCCCTGCACCTAAACATGTTCACACCCTAATATAAATATGTCACTCACTGCTAAGTCAGCTGCACAACATACCTCTCCTACGAATTCGTATTTGGGGAGCTAAGGACAAAGGACATCCAACGAGGTATGAACCTATAGTTTTCATTCAAGACAATGAGAAACTTCGAAGGAAAGTACTCTTGTATAAGAATTCCAGGAGAGAAACCCCTTCCTTTGAGGTTGTTCCGCTTGTTAATCTTCTTTTCGGAAACTCCTCCAAACCACGCGTGTTCACTTCACCACACACCCTCCACTCGACGAACCCCTCTCTTAGCCTGACTTTTGATTACTCTGTCTTTTGTCATAAAAATTTTGTGAGTTCTTCAAGTGTGGAGATCTCTTGAATGTATTTTCTGGTTTTTGTTGTGTTTGGCTAGAATAACTTTAGATAGAGAGATTGAAGAAACGTAAGAGAGATTGAGAAACGTGAAGGAGAAAGTTATTAGGGATTTGGAGACAAATTCAGACTTATCAAAGTAGAATTAATTAAATTAATAAAATCTGATTTATTTAATTAATACGTTCAAGGGATCATTTTACTCTTAATGAATATATTTTAATTGCTGAGCTAAATCATCATTCCGTTGCTCTAGGGTGGGCTCGAACCATTGACCAACCAACATTTGCGAAATGGGTCACTCTAAGTTTCCCCAAATTTGAAAAGCTCTTTTAAATAAATTAACTAATTAATTTATTAATTCATCAGCATAATTACAATATTACCCTTGACCTGTAAATTACCATTTTACCCCTGGACCCTCAAAAAATAAAATTTCTTCTTGTAAGTCTAGTAAAGACTCCTTCGATTAAATCTTTGTTTTTGCGAGCCTTACTTGGTTGGTTCAAACCTTTACAAGCCCAACTAACTCCCCAAGTTAGTTGAATTGATCATAGTAAAGGTTCTAAGGTCTGGTTCTACGCGTATCAATCCGTGTGAACCTTTGTTTAATCACAAGCATTCTTGACACCCTAAGTCTTGATCCTTTTCTTTTTTAGGGTTGCTACATAATCCCCCCTAGGAACATTCGTCCCCGAATGACAGTACCACTTCACATCGTAATGCCAGTCAGTTCATAATAAAATCACCATACACAATCAATCAATAGCAACAAAATACGGAGAGATAAGGAAACATAGGATTAATAGTAGGAAGTCTAACTTCAAGAGCTGAAAAGATAAGGGTAGCGAGATCTCATGTCGCCCTCAGCCTCCCATTTGGCACCCTCAACAAGATAATTTATCCCCAATACCTTCAGTGTGGCAATATCCTTGTTCCTCAGCCACTTGATCTGTCTGTCTAAGATCTCAACAGGTACCTCCTCATAAGACAAGTCTTCACCAACCCCCAAACGTTCAACAGGTAGGATTGATGTTGGATCACCTAGGCACTTTTTCAACATAGAGACATGAAAAACTAGATGAACAGAAGCTATTTCCGCAGGCAATGCTAACTCATAAGAAACCTCACCCACACGCTGTAGAATCTTATATGGCCCAACATATCTCTGACTCAGCTTACCTTTTCTACAAAATCTCATCACCCCATTCATAGGAGATATTTTCATGTAAACCTTGTTATGAACATCAAACTCTAAGGGCCGTTATCTGTTATAAGCATATGACTTCTGCCTACTGTAAACAGTATTCAACCTGTCCCTAATCACTCTAACCTTTTATAAGGCCTATGAATGATCTCCGGACCCAAAATGGATGAATCTCCAACCTCGAACAACCCAAATGGAGATCTAAACCTCCTACCATACTGTGCCTTAAACGGTGCCATCCAAATGCTAGAATGATAGCTATTATTATACGAAAACTCTATCAAAGGCAGATGGTCATCCTAGTTACCTCTAAAGTCGATCACACACGCTCTCAACATGTCCTCCAATGTCTGAATTGTGTGCTCTGCCTGCCCATCTGTCTGAGGATGAAATGCAGTGCAATGCTTACCTGCGTGCCTAAGATTTTCTGGAAGGTCTCCAGAAATGAGAAGTACACTGAGCTCCTCTATCTGACAAGGGAATCCCATGCCATCTCACAATCTCATCAATATAAAGTCTCGCATAATCCTCGGCTCTGTAGGTAGACATTACAGGGATAAAGTGAGCAGACTTAGTCAATCTGTCTATAGTAACCGATATGGAGTCATGTTGTCTCCTACTTCTCGGAAGACCAACCACAAAGTCCATATTAATGGCCTCCCATTTCCACGTCGGAACCTCAATAATCTGAGTCAAACCATCAGGATTAAGATGCTTTGCCTTGACTTGCTGACAATTAGGACACTTCGCCACAAATCTTGCAATGTCCTTCTTCATGCCATCCCACCAATAGATCTGCCTAAGATCATGATAAATCTTGGTGGAACCTGGATATATGGAATATCTAAATCCATGGGTCTCTACCACAATCTTGGTCAGTAAATCATCCACATTTGGTACAAATAGCCTGTCCTGGTATCTAAGTATGACATCATCTCCCAAGGCGAAAGACTCATTCATTTTTAACAACACCGAGTGCTTCAACTCAATCAACACAGAATCAAAATGCTTACCAAACTTGACTTCAACTATCAGGGATAATTTATAATTAGGGTGAACTTAAAGACCCCTTATCTATGTACCTCTTTTGCCAACTCCTTCTTCTCGTCCTCAATCTGGGCTGTACTCCCCAAGTTAATCCTGCGCTGACGTAGAATCAACTCCCTCTATGTTAGCACGTACTAGAGACTCTTATGATCCATGAATATATCCACCTACAATCCATCCAGATAATGCTTCCACAGTTTCAATGTAAACAACATAGCTTCCAACTCCAAGTCATGAGTGGGATATTTCTTTAAATGAACCTTGAGATGTCTTGAAGCATAGGCTATCACCTTACCAGCGTGAATAAGAACACAACCCAAACTAACTCTAGATGAATCACAATAAACAGTGTAATTCTAACCACACTTAGGTAGAGTAAGAACCAGGGCTGAAGTGATTCTGTCCTTGAAATCCTTGAAATTGTTCTCACAAGTTTCCGTCCATTCAAACTTGGCTTTCTTCTTCCTCAAAGCTGTAAGTGGGGAAGCAATGGAAGAAAAGCCCTCCACAAACCTGGGGTACTAACCAGCCCATCCTAGAAATCTACGGATGTCAGTTGGAGTAAGGAGCTTTGGCTAGTTATTAACAGCTTCAGTCTTCTTTGGGTCCACCTCTACACCTTGATTGGACACAACATGGCCAAGGAAGGTCACTGATCTCATCCAGAAGTCACACTTGCTGAATTTGGCATACAATTGGTGTTGTCTAAGTACCTGCAAGGTTAGTCTCAAATGTTGTTCATGTTTTTCCTTGGTCTTAGAGTAGATGAGAATGTCATCAATGAATACTATGATGAAAGAGTCAAGGTATGCACAGAATACCCTGTTCATTAGATCCATAAATGTCGCAGGTGCATTCATGAGACCAAATTACATGACTAGAAAGTCATAGTGACCATAGCGGGTAAGAAAGGTTGTCTTTGGGGCATCTCCATCCCTAACCCTAAGTTGGTGGTACGCTGAACGAATATCAATCTTAGAGAAGAAACTAGAACCTTGAAGTTGATCGAACAAATCATCTATTATGGGGAGTGGATACTTATTCTTTATAGTGACTTTGTTGAGCTGGCGATAATCGATACACATTATAATGGTCCCATCTTTCTTCTTTACAAACAATACTCGAGCGCCACAAGGGTATATTCTCGGCTGAATGAAACCGTTATCACAGAGATCTTTTAATTGCAACTTCAACTCTTTGAGTTTTGCTGGAGCCATTTGATAAGGAGGAATTGGGATTGGTTTAGTATATCGGGTTCTAAGTCGATACCAAAGTCAATCACTCGAAGGGGTTCACTACAGGCACTGAGTCTATGGAAGGAATGAAATGATCTAAATCATTAACACTCACAAGATGATATAATAACCCATTGGACATCATTTTATTAGAGTTAAGATTTAAAATCAAGGGATTAGGACGACTCGAATTGTACCCCTCCCAGACTAAATCTTCTTCATCAGGGAAGCAAAATCTTACCACTCTACTTTGACAGTCAAAATAGACATTACAACTGTGAAGAAAGTCCATGCCAATAATAATATCAAAATTATGCATGGGTAACTAAATCAAGTTTGCACATATAGTCTTATCACTTACAACTATTTGACAATCCTTGTATACGCTATCAGATCTTACACTTTCTCCTAAAGGTGTACTAATAACTATAGGATCATACAGAACTTCAGGTAGTATTTCAAAAGTAAGAGGAAAAAGTGGAGTTATAAAGAAAAACGTAGACCCTGGATCAAGTAAAGCATAAACATAAGTTGAGCATACTTGCAGAATACGTATTACCACATAAGCGGACTTCTCCTTATCTTCCCTAATCTTCTAGGCATAGAATTTGTTCCTCTTAGGAGGCTCAGCTACTGCTGCACCCTGTGGGTTAGGCCTAGCATGAGCATTACCTCTAACTTGACCTTTCTTAAGTGGATAGTCTCTGACCATGTGTCCACTCTTACCACAACTGAAGCAGGAATTTATTCCTTGTCTTTACTCTCCACTGTGAGCTCGCCCACTCTTAGCAAAATTCTTCTTAAGAAGCTTCATGTCACCTCCATTTCCATTCTTGGTTTCATGCCTGCCTCCCTTAAATGTAGCAGCCCTCTGAGGATTTGAATTCGCAGAACTCTGTTGCCCCTTTTTGAACCTTGGCTGCTCACGGACTCCAAAATCATTTTTGTGGCCTCCATGACTAGAACTTGCCCGATCTTTAACCCTAGGCCTCCTAAAATCACGAATACCTCTTTTTGTGCGGCTATCCTCTACTTGATGGACATGTACCATCAACCTTGAAAGGTCCACGTTATCATGTAGCATCGCAGATCGACACTCCTCCAGATTTCAACTGATTCCTATGAGAAACCTGCTCATCTCATCCCTGCTATTAGAAACCAGGGAAGTAGAATACCTAGATGATTTCAACAAAGCTCAGTATTCTCATCGTTCTTGCTCTTAAGTACTAGGGAAAAGTAATATACCTTGATAGCTTAACAAACTTAAGGGAATACTCCCTGACTGTCGTAGAGCCTTGCTTAAGGTTGATGAACTCCTCAACGTTGGCCTCCCTCATCTCTCTGGGGAATAATCTCTCCAAAAATGTTGTCTTGAACAACTCCAATGTGAATGGTTCTCCACCTAAGACACAACTATCTTGCCACATCTTTCACCAAGTATATGCAACATCCTTGAGCTGATAGGAAGACAACTCAGCCTTCTCAATATCAGTGGCCCCCATAGCCAACAGAATATTATGCACCTCATCTACAAACTCTTGAGGATCCTCCGATGTCTTAGACCCTATGAATATGGGAGGGTTTATCCTCCTGACATCTTACAGTCTGTAAGTCATGTTGAAAACCGGTGGGTTCTCCCTGTGAACATCCTGCCAGTTGACCTGGGCAGCCATAACTTGAGCCTGGATCTTGATGGACTATGCCATCTTTGCCATAGATGCCCTCACCTCAAAATCAGTCAACCCAGCTGGGTTAACCGGCATGCCACTCCTTCAGCTAGGGCCTAGGGTGGAACTCGATTGCCCCGTGCAGCTTCCCCCCTCCTCCTCTCACCAATACCCCTCCTAGGGTTCATTCTCTGAAAAACAACATGTGTTGATGTTATACACACTCATAACACAAAGAAATCAGAAATTAGGAAAAGCACGAAAAGATTAGAAGAAGGGAAATTTTCCTACATATCATGTAGTCTCTAATTCAGGTTAGTGGTGCACTTCACTACCATGACTTAGAAACTACTTAATGTGGTTGATGTAAACTCATTATTCTTAAAATTTAACCTAATACTCTGATACCAACTTTGTCACGACTAGAATCTAGACCCCAGACGAGACCGGCGTCCTTGACCTCTTAGAGGTAGCAAACAAGCCTACTTACGTCATACTTGCTTTACATAACTTAATTTTAGCGGAAAATTTGAAACTTTTAGTTCTTTAAACATTCTTTCAAAACATTCTTAACATTTTATAATTGTTCATCATCAACCTTCTAATATTAAAGAAATAAACAACAGAAAGAAATAGTTCGTTAAGTCTTAATTGTAAAATTGCCAAAATGTCCCAATACAAAGTCTGAATCAAAACAGGAAAGAAACGCTAATGGAACATGCTCCACTAGCTCAACTCTAAAACTAAACTAGAATATAAAACAGTAGCATCATCGAAAACATGAGGACCTACCAAACTCCAGATAAATGCTGACGTCCGGATAGCTGCAACAAAGATCCTGCAACTTTACCGACCACTTGTGTCTGCACCTAAAATAGTATAGATTTATACGGTTAGTACACACTTGTACTAAATATGCGTATATGTAAGCACACACCAAGGACATGCATGAGAAAGAACAGCTCTTTCCTAACGGCATTATTTTTGGAAGCCAAGTCAGTAGACTTGGCAAATTGAGATTAGGAAACCTAGTGAACTTTCCAAATTGGGTTAGGAAGGTCATTAGATGAGATTCACATGCATCATTATAAATATCGTATTTCACACAACATATAACATCTTCATATATCACATATCGTAGCACATAGCATATAGCACCTTGCTTATTTCATATCATTCATTCATATGCCATGAGAATTGCGAATCATGGACTTGACATTAAGACATTACAAAATGAGGTCCCAACATATGGGACCTCTACTAGGAAGTCTTCATTAGAAAACACAGAGTCTGCTTCATTCATTCATACGTACTTCATTTCATTTCATTCATAGGCATGTGTGAATACCATTTATACCTAGGATGTAGTTTAAGACTTTCATCGGGTTTGCTGTGCAATGATCAGAAATAACCTAATGTCATTACCTGAGTCTAGCTCACCTCTTGATTATCCTATGCTAACACCTTTGGTATCATTCATATTTCATTATGTGCTTCATTTGAGGTTGGCCTCATTCATTTATTGGGTACTTTAACTTTAATAGACATAGATCATGTAAGCATCATTAAATTCAGTATCTCCCCCACACCGAAAAGAGGTGGAATCACCGGCCAAAGTGACCTAATAAACATGCTAGCATACATGGGAAATTTAACCCCGCCAGATCGCTATATTAGCAGTATCAGCTCAAAGACTAGGAGATGTATGGAGACCCATACCTGGCAAGCCGAACAACCTCATCTCATGAGAGTTACATGCAGCTTCGCCCTTCCCAAAAGAAGGCATCACCGCTCATAGCTATCCTATCGGTGCTCTGTATAAAGTTCAATTACGTTCAAGTCATACGTCTTGAAAGTTGACTTCTAATATGAGGACAGTATAGCTCATTAGATGATATCTGATCTAATCATTAGAATTAAGTCTGTTAAGCTCAATACCTTCATTAGAGTATTCATAGAGACTAGTCTCTTCATTATCTTACACTCTCCTTGGTGAGTATATATTGGTAACATTTATTTGGGCTCACTTGAGATTGCTCTCATGATAATCATTAGCCTCATCTCATGTTGTCACCACATTTTTCCTTATTAGCACCTTTGCTTTTCATAGTTACTCACCTCTTATTACGTGAATGCTTATTTCATATTTCATAGTTTATCTCATCTTATGCCAATTCACTTGATCACGTAGTGTATCTTACACTCATACTTTACCCTTCTATGGTTCATCTTGTCATTACATACATCTTAGGTCCACTTATTTTTGAACGTATGTTGGACTTATGTGTCTATATATACAATCCATGAGGCGTCATTCATAGTTTGCTAAGTGATTATTACTTTCCTAAGATTATGTTGTACGGGACTAATGTCTCTTGTATATATATGCCATGATCTTAATTTTTTATCTAAGTAGATGGAATTATTCTTGAATATTTTTCCCAGGTATGACTTATGCATCAATACAGAAATTTGGGCATGGGAACCCAAATCTTGGATCACTTGGAAATCATTTATATTTTTCATTAATTTTATTTCTAATATTCATTACATAAGACTCTTAATTTAAATATCAACATTTAAAGTGAAGGATTAATTTTCTATTTTAATCTCACTCTTATATAACCGAATGGTTAGGAGTTTGAGCCCCCATAAAACCTTTGATTTTTAGAGTTAAATTCGCCACAATAGGGAGCTTGTGGGTTCGAAACCCCACATCCCCCCGTTATTTTTTTAAAATTTCGCTGAGCAGGCTCTTAGGTGGTTTGTTCGAACCCCCACAGCCCCTCTATCTTTATTTTATTTAAATGGGAGAGTGAATGTGAGGTTGTGGGATCGAATCCACACAGCCTCACTTTATTTCCTTGTTATTTCGCCTCTCCCTACAGCGCAACGGTCGTGGGTTTGATCCCCATGCCTAGCATTTTATTTTTTTCATTATTTCATCTCCCATCGCGCATACTGGGAGGTCATGGGTTCGAATCTGCACCTCTCATATACATGTTTACTTAATTTTTCTCCTTCTCCCCATAGGTTGCGAGTTCAATTCCCCCTAGCCGCATTTTTCTTATTTTTTTGCAAAAACAGGAGCTAGGATCGAATTCCCCCCCAGCCCCCATTTTCCTTTTTCTTTGCCTCACAAAACCAGTAGATAAGGGGTTCGATTCCCCTTAGCTCCTTCATGTTTTTCTCTTATTTTTTAGTCTTGTCAACATGTGAGGTCTTGGGTTCAATTCCCATTGACCTCACTTATTCATTTCCCTGTTTCAAAACCCAGAATTTAACCTTATGGGAGAGTATGCAATCTGGAATTTTTTTTCTTAACATTCTTCACTCATTTTTAATAACCTATTTCATGAGTTTACTTTGGTAAAAGAGTGTTATTCAACCCAACATTATTTATTATATTGAACACCATATTTCACACACATTACACACATAAAATATACCAAAAACACATGAAGCTTTTACCCAAAACAGTTGCTAAAGTCACTGCCCATGATGCACACACAACACCAATTTTTGTTACACTTCGAATATCGTTTTCTTAATTTCCGTCACATAAAACATGTTCACACTTAATATAAATACATAAATCATGCCTTAGTCTAGCAGTACAACATACCCATCCTACAAATTTGTTTGGGAACTAAGGACAAGGACATACAAATGGGAACAACCGTAGTTTTCATGAGCTTGAGAAACGTTCGAAGGATACTCTTGGAGAAAGAATTCCAAGAGAGAAACTCATACCTTTTGATGTTGTTCAAGTGTGAAGCTGCTGCGCGGAAACTACCCCAAACCACGCCCAATACCCATAAACATACACCAGACTCGACAAACCTCTCTTAGCCTTGACGTTTTTATTACTGTCTTTTACTTAAAAATTCTTTTGAGTTCTTCAAGTGTGAAGAACTCTTGATGTATTTTCTAGTTTTTGTTGTGTTTGGCAGAATAACGTGAGAGAGTGATTGAGAACGTGAGAGAGAGTTAAGAAACGTGAGGGAGAGAGAGTTATTAGGATTAGGAGACTAAATTCAAGACTTAGAAAAAATACGATCTAATTAACTTAAAAAAACTGATTTATTTTAATTAATACGTGAAAGGACCATTTTACCCTGAATGAATATATTTTAATTGATGATTCAATCATCAATTCCTTGCTCCTAGTGGGGCTCGAACCTGAGTGGCAATCCATTTGCTAAATGGGTCACTCTGAGTCGCCCCAAATTTGAAAAGCTCTTTTAGTTAAATTAATTTATTATTTTATTATTTCCTCAGGGTAATTACAGTATTACCCTTGGCCTGGAAATGACCATTTTATCCCTGGACCGTCAAAACATAAAATTATTTCTTTTAGGTCCGGTAAAGACTCCTTCGATTAAATGTTCATTTTTGCGAGCCTTACTTTGTTGGTTCCAACCTTTACAAGCCCAAATAACTCCACAAGTTAGTTGAGTTGATCGTAGAAAGGGTTCTAACGTCTGGTTCTATGCGTATCGATCCTTGTGAACCTTGGTTTAATCGCAAGCATTATTGACACCCTAAGTCTTTATCTTATTCATTTTTAGGGTTGTTACAATTTTTGCAAGGAAACAATCAATTAGAAAGATTAAGGGATGGCTACTGTTTTGATGATATAAAATATCTCGAGTTGGTTGGAAAGTTGATATTATTAGCCTTAATGATTGGTAGTTGTAGATGAAGACAATGACGTTAAATTACAGGTTGACACTTTGTAAGCTATACGAATTGGAAATAGACGCATGTAAGACTATTCAATATCCTTTTTCTTTGGCATTAACCCAACACTTGCATTACAAAGTGTTTGATCCATAGTGATTGTTCCATACATGCAGTTCCTACTCCGTAGAGCATAGAAGTGATTACTCCACTATGAGTTTGTTACTACATGTACATGCTTACTTTACCAAGCATGTGTTTCATGTTTTTTCATCGTCAAAGTACCCCATACACGGATTTCCCTTATATAAATGAAAATGATCATATATTAGACGCCATACAATCTGCCAACTTGCTTTAATTTCTTATAGATATGTCATCTTGTCACATGTTCATATATTTCTTTTCTTGGTTTTTACTCCCATTGTGTTATACTATATCACATGATTACTACTTGCTCTATTATACATTTATCTGTACTTGGAATATGTATTCGTCCTTAAGTCGATTATGTCCACGTTCTTCATTGGTTCAACATGAATATTTAGTTTGTATTTCATATTAGTTAGTGAGTATTTCGTTACCATATATAGTTCAAAACTCTTGGATAAATTTTAAATGTCTTCACATGATATGTGCTTCAATATGAGATGTCAAAATGCTTACTAAGTCATATTAGCTACTAAGCATTACATGTTCATGTCATATTTGGTTCCCATGTCATTGTTATTGTCGTAAGTCCATATTCATATGTCTTTTACTACTAGTACATAGTTCCAAATCTAAACAAGGATTATGACCAAAAAAAAAAATCACAAACTAGTTATGAAGATCAAAAGAACAATCACAAACTCATTATGAACATCAAAAGAACAATCTCTAAAGAGTTGTGAACATCAAAAAAACAATCTCAAATATTAAAAATCTAAGTGAAACAATCTATATAATTATAAGTTGATGCTTAGGGAAGAAAGCCTAGCATGGGCAGATCCCAATTTGAGGAAATATGAGGACATCAAGAATTCCTAGCATGGGTCATCCTCTTTTGCTGCTGATTCGCTAGTCATTTGTATTATAAGTCTTATACGGTTATAAAGTACAAAAAAGTAAAGAAAAGAATGTAACACGCACGAATCCACAAATACAAGCAAAGATGGTCTCTAGCTCTTATATATTGGTATTTGGATTAACTTAGCTCTGATTTTAGATATGGTTGAAGTTGCATTTCATGCTCTAGGTACATGTATTCAACTAGTAGATCTCCCTAATAGAACCACCTTATACGCGATGGTTATTGGTGAGCTCCGTTTCAAAGCTTTTCCGAGTCTTTATTATGTGTATTTCATAGTGGTACAATCAAGAATCCCAATAGAGGCTTTGTAGACATTGTAGAGAAATCATTGGTGTTCTTAGTTTCACCTGTCACATGTATCCGTTAAACTAGTCAAATGTAATGTATATGATGTTTTTCATTAGTAAATACATCTACATAGTAGTAGTTTACCTCCTTATCATAGGTCACTCGTAAGAATGTATTCATATAGTACTTGTCTCTCTCATTTAGGGTTGGAGGTGACAAAAGTTATATTGCAGCAGTTCGTCCTAAAGAGCCTACAAAGTCGTGTCTATTACAGCCTTATATATGAATATGTTGCGCTCCACATTTATAATTAGGGGGCTACTTGTACATGTAAAAATGTTACATTCCTTCATTAAAAAAATTTATGCGATAGAGCGAGGTTAAGAAATAAATTTTCACTTGCACCTGATCATGCTATTGATATTATGCTTACGATGCTTAACGTTAATAGTAGCTAAAATGTCATCATGCAACCTACAGAAAAGGATCTGAAGTTGTCAAAATTTAGACTACATTGATCTCTTTTTATTAGACCGTCGCACTCCACAAGGTAGCTAAAGGTAATATGTTATATGAATTTTAAGTTGCATTTTTACCATTTGTATCATGTTTTTTCAATTGCGAAAGATATAATATGGTAATCCTTATGCTTAAAATTGATGTTCTACCTAGTTACATATATGAGTTGTAGCATTTTTAAGCACATATTCTAAGGAGCATGTATCCAACTCTTGAGTTCTATATTTCCTCCATATTTATAGGATCTATTTTTATAGAAGAGAATTGCTCTTAGTCTGTGATATACATAGAATTTTAAGCATTACACATGTTCTCGAAATTGATGTTGTTGAACCACTTTTTTTTAGTCGGATGAAGTAAGTGGAACAATCTGATAGGTTGATGTATCATTGCAAAAGTGTTAGACATACCCCTAATTAGATGACAAGTACAATATTCTCACCATATACCATCCCAAATATGTTAATATTTTGATTTTATATGGTATATGCCAACAACCCGAATAAGCATTAATAACATTTGTATTCTTTTCATGGTTAAAAACATAGAGACAAGTATGCCAATTTATGTAAATGATATGCTTGTTAGTTCATATTATGACCTATGTTTTGGATAGAAGGATTAGTATATTTCTAAAGGGTAAGGTTAAAAAAAAAAAAAATGGGTTGGTTAGACCTAAATTGTGATTAGTTAGGTTGTACTAAACCGTTCAAACTAATATGTATTCAGAGATAATGGCTATTCAGTTAGCTGCTGAAATCTGTGTGCATAAAGGCTTCAAAAATGTGGTGATTGAGACTTATTCAACCATTGCTAGACACATCATTATACAAGAGGTTTGTTCACCCTGGGCGGGATCTGGTACATGAAACTACTAGTGTTGATTAAAAGGTACTTTTTAGATAGGATGCATGTGACAATGAAGCTTGAATTACAAGGACAAATATGTAACGTGGAACTTCTCATTAGCGATGGAATCTGTCAAATTCCTTAAACATAGGAGTAGGGGCATGTGAGGATGCTATAGATGAGTGAGATAGGCGATTATGAAAGAAAGGTTGCTAAGTGATGAGACAATAAAAAGGTAACAACTTTTGAATCCTAACTTATTATAATGGCGCACCCTGGAACAACTTTGTGAACCTTTGTTTGACAGAGAAGTCATTTTAGTATTGATTCAAGTCTTGATATTTGGTCTTGATAACAAAAATAAAAATAGGGGAATAAAAAGGTTACTTAGATTGAAGATACATGCACCTTGTTCATCTATATCATTAGTACAAAAGAAAAGTAGATCATTATTCACATGTATAGAGCTCTTACTGGATTCATCGAATATTTCCTAGTAGTAATTCATCAGTCATAGTCCTTTTAAGGAATATGAAAAAATTGATCATATGTTACTTATTATTATACTTGCTATCTTGCATGTGAACAGAGTGAGACCACCCTCACTTGTTTTACAAAAAATATGTTAGCTAAACCTATCTAGTTAAGACTAAAGGTGCTAACTCTAAGATTTTCTGAATTATGATATAACTTTATCGGTACCTGATATTTAAAGGTTACTAGATTTCACATTTCATGGTACGTTAAAGCTTCTCTATTTTCTATTATGACCTTCAAAAGACACTAGACATTGAGTGTGATATGACAAAAGATTGTAATGAAAGCAAAGTTGACCTCGGCCTTCTAATACAAAGGATGAACTATAGAGGATTATATTCTATCTTAACTATAGTATTTGTAATAACCTATATGGAAGAAAAGTCCCAATAGCATAACACCCATAAGGATTCTTAGGATATTGAATAGAGCATATGGGGAAATCAATTGTATGTGTTTTGAGGTGAGCAAGGAATATGAGCAAAAGTATCCCACCCATGCCTTAACTCTTAAGAGAGTGTGTTTACACTTATTATGGTAGCGTAGTTCTATATAATATCTCCTAGATTCTAACGATGGTTTGTTATAGAATTATACATTATTCATTTCCTATAATTTAATTGTACGACGCTTTACCTCTGTGTATTACCTTCTTACAAGTTACCTAATGTCATAGAATACTTCCATGTAAGTGTTTTACACTTTAGAGTACCCTTGTTTAATGTTATATGTTTTCATAGGACCTTTTCGCTACATGTTATTTATTGCACTAGCTGTTGTCCGCATGTCAGTTTTTCATATTGTGTTGGTAGTGCAAGATAATTGATCATACAACCACCTCTATATGTTTTAAATGCCTCATAGCCTACTTGCTTGAGCATTACATGCCTTATAGATTTTCTTCCCATGATGGAAGGGGCTTTTTATATTTCGTTTTAGCTTCTCCCTTGCCTATGCTTCCCCCCCTCTACTGTTCCTCCTTTTACTACTTTTCTTCTTCTGTCTTCCTCCCCCTCCTTACCTCCGGGTCTGCTTATTTCACCCCCTGTGCGCTTACTCCTCTCTTTCGTTTTGCTACAGTGCTCTTTTTATCTTTAGTCTGTTATTTGTGCCAGCATCCAGCCTTGCAGCCCTTCGCCTATCCATCCCGCCCTATATTCTTTCTCTCCCTCCTCAGCTTTATGTTTGCTTCCCCTTCCTTCCTTCATTCACCATACCATTCGCTGTGGCCAATGCCTCGTTGTCCTTTTGGCTTCTTTTCTTTTAGTATTCTTTCCTTTACCAACTCCCCTTTCCCTTTTCTTTTTCCCCTTTGCCTAACCTCGATGCACCTCTCGTACACCTCTTAAGATCCTTTCCGTTGGTTCTCCCCCCACTTTCATATTCTGTGGAGTTCCTTTCCTGGCTTCCTTCCTCCCCCCCCGGCACCTTCGTATCCTCTTCTACTTTCGACCCCCTTTTTTATTCCACTCCAGCCACTCTCCTAGTCACCGTTGTCTCCTCACATATTATGTTTCCCCAACGTTTTCCGCGTATAATCCCTTCTCCTTCGTTGCGCTTTTTCTCTTTCCATCCGACTCCCCATCGCTCCTTCTACTCTCTCCTTCTTTTTGTTTTTGCCCTATTATTAACCTTCCCGCCCTTCATCTTGTTTTTTTATTGTTTGTTCGTTGTGTTTCTCTCTTTTTTTTCACTTTGTCATATTTCCATATGTTGGTACTACATTGATATTTAGTCGACCCTATCCATGAAATTAACCACACTTGATCAAATGTTTATTGTGTTTTGTAGTTCATTTTCTTTTATGTAGACACATGTCTATAGTCAACCTGATTACAATTGTATTTCGTAGCTTTAGTTCTCCATTGCATCACATGCATGTGTGTCCCCACATATTGCTATAAACTTAATATCCATGTATTATGCTGCTCCCTTTTGCAAGTTGCTAGTGTGTCATTACTCAATGTGACTTATTATTATTTGTTTCTTGCCCGCAGGGCTTATGACTGAGTTTTTTAAATTGGAAAAAAATGTTTCATCGTATCATGGATTGTAGTGATGCCTTTGACCAGGAAAAAGGTGGGGCATATATGTAAATTATTTATCAGAATCATAGATCAAAACTTAGCATAATGCCTTATTAGAAGGTGCAACATAACACTTTATAGTTATATTCACAAACTCGCGTCTTAGAAGATTGCCTCTGAAAAGCATCAGGGGATTAAAAGGAAGGAAAGGTTAGTGACCCAATTAGTTAGGATTATGATTTTTTTGTCCAATTCCATATAAAATAAATTTTGGGATATACTATGTTTTCTTGATTTCTAAGGCCCGGAGGAAGCTAAGTTTAAAAATGTGTAACCCCTCCATTGATTGTATTGTGGGAGGAAAAATACAATGAGTGGAATCAATAGGTGCCTATTAATGATTGCACAAATTTACTTTACACACCACCTTTAAAGTGGGTTGTTCACGATAGACACCCCATGTCATGATCAAGTTGTGTCATTTGAAACTTTTGAATATTCAATAAATAATCAGGTTTGTCATTACCTCGTTGATGATGGGTCAAAATGACTAATTAATGAAAGGACACGTGGAAATATGGAAGAAATAATTATCCAAATAATGAATTTTTGTACAAGCGAAGTGGACCAATGAGTGAATAAAATGTGGAATTTTCGCCCACAAAAATTAAAACAAATGAAAATAAACCCAACCCCACTCAAATTCATCTTATCCACACAAACCAACCCAACCCTTGTTGTTTCTCCACTCCCGCACTCACCAACCTCTTCTCTGCCTTACAACCCTAAACCCTACATCCATCTTCTCAATTAGAATAACAAACAAGCAAATCACCTACTCAAATCTATTTGTGATTATTCATGAAAGTTGTCACTTTCACATTTTTCTTTCTTCAATGTAGCAGGGGGTTTTTCCACATTTCATTCTTTTAAGTTTTAGTAGATCATTATATTAGAGTCAAATGTGTCAATTTGTTTTTTTATCTGAAGCATTATCAAATATTTCTCCAAAAGGAGTTTAAGTTTTCGGTGATGGTCCCTGAATAATAGAGGAGAAAGATGAAAAATGAAAAAATACTAAAATAAAAATGATTTAAAAATGTTTTCAAGCCAGTCCGGGATGAGTTTAAATACACTCTCTATGACATGTCAGGCAAAAAAAGTGTCAAAAAATGACATAGGAGGGATTATGCACAGAAGGTTCTACAATGAAATACAAGCTTAGTTTAGTGTAACTAAAATTGGTATCGACTTTAAATGGGCTGGGCTGGGTTCCTCCTATTTGTAACGATAAGATACTGCATAGAAGATGTTAGAGATCACGACATACCCCCTCTCACCTAAACATGCAAACATTTAGGATATGAGATCATGTGATAACTTATATATTCATATATCCTACTAGAATTTTTCATTTATTCTTTCATCTTCATAGATTGTGTTTAGGTCTTATTAAGTCCGTTTTTATATGAGTTATAATTGTGATATTTGTGTGAATTCAACTATCAAATAAAGGGGTTTAATTTGTCGTAATCTATTATGAACCATATGTATTGAGACATCAGCTAGAATCATCTATACATGTTTTTTCGGTAGTCGAGGATTTAGGGGGGACAGTCCTATTATTAATTGTAACCCTTGCAAATCTCGAAAACGAAATCCCAAGGGGAACAAAACGGATCAGCTTTCAACCATCAGTATAGGACAATGATCATAAAGGGAAGGAATAAAGGAGGTGTATTATCCGTATAGTGTTCTATTTGTAGGACGGTTATATATTTCCTTGTAGTATGGTTATCTACTCGGTTTTCCTAGCGACTAATGACAATTACATTAGGTTTAAGTGAATGCCCATCGATTTGATGTGAAGACGAATAAGTTGATTGTCGATGAAAGTATTTAAACTTGAAATTATAAGGTGATAGTTTAATCTTGATTTAAATTTATAAGGTCTATAAGTTTTGAGTTATAAGTTAACAATTATTATGGTCTAGAAATGCAATAAAAAATTGAGGTGCTTTCTGAATTAACTCAGCTAGTAGGTGACAAGTAGGTGCATCACCTACTTTGCCTTATTGATCGACCACCCAAAGGAACAAGTAGGTGCATCCCCTATTAAGATCTTTACCATGTTATGAGTAATCTTTACACCACCCATATCTAGGAATAAGTTGAATAAAAATAAAGGAAAATAATGACAATCCACGCCCAAACCTTTTAAAGCCCCGAAGAATAATTGAATGCAAAGTAGGTGCATCGCCTATGAGGATGATCAATGTAAAAATTTATTAGTTAAATTCAATATAATTTTAAATTTATTTCAATTTGAGAAGTTCAATAATGGAATAAGTCGTTCATTTATTAAATATAATGATACACCCCATATTTATTTTGTTAAGGTTGTTCGTGTCATTTAACAAGAGGTTTTTAAAAAAAAAATTCTCAACAAAATTTTAAAAAATATAGATTTTGACAAAACTTTCTTCCCAGTTAGATTGATCTTGCTAACTGATAATAAATTTTACATATTATTTAAATAACAAAAAATATCTACCCAAATATAATTCATTAATGCAATTTTTTATTGTTGTAAAATTTAAAACTATGACAGTCAACTCCTCAAAATTAACACTCATCGAAACTTAAATTGGCGTTATAAGTAGGGTCATATGGCCCTTTCTAGTACACCCCTGAACTCTGAGACATCGTCATACCACCCACCCCCACCGGCCCTGGTTCTCTCGTCCCTCCCCTGTCTTGCCACCACCCACTTCATGAGAGTCTAGATCCCCTTAAGTGTCGCATTGCTTCAATAAAGTTCTTCCTTCTTTTGTCGCGAGCAAAAAGGTGGCACTTTCTTTTAAATTTTAGAAAAATCTATTTAGACACTTATCTCTACATCACAAGAGAGAAAATTGGGAACAAAAAAAATGAACTTTAGGCTACCTTTATGTTGAACTCACTATTGGAAGCCATTACACACAAATTGTATATATTAAGCAAAAAAAAAAAAAAAGGGGGGATTAGATCAGTAAACATTATTTTTACTTAATACTCGAGGCGGTTTGGGAATATAGACTCTTGGATAAAAATGACTTACTTCATCCAAATAGGGTATCTTCATATTCCGCGAAATTCGGACTCACTCGATGAAATAAGTCACACAAAAAATATTATAATTCAACGAAGGAGAAGAGTTACAGATCAAAAAAAATTGGTTTGGAAAAATGAGAGGAAACACCTCTATTATACTCAACAAAGGGTATGAACAGCTTTTTGTGTTTTTTCTAAAAAATTCATGACTTTCAAAAAGTTGGAACTTATTGGGAAAGTCGTAAATAGTTCGAAGGAAGTCACAACTCATTGAAAAAGTCACAACTCATCAAAAAATCCAAAAACACCTCAGAAAAGAGAAGAGTACAAATTGTTGACAAAGTCACAATCGATATAAGGGATATTATAGAAATTAATATCCAATACCTCGAAGTTCATATACAATGATTTTTAACAAAGAGTACCAATTCCAAAAGTTACACCGGAATATACACTGTCTTTGTGTCACAATAAGTCACCATTAGACCATAACAAATTTTTTAAAGTTGGATTTAAATGAAATCAAACTGATGATACTTAGATATAAGCTCAATCATTAATAAGAAGCTAGTGGCACCTTGAAGATAGTTAAACATGTTGTCACTTCTGGGATGATATACTTATTCTTAATTGTGTTCAACTGAAGGTAGTCAATACATAGTTTAAGTGAATAATATTTATTACCACATGAAGATTATGGAACCCAGGTAAATCTAAGATATGATGAATCTGTTATTTTGAAAGTTTAACTTTTTAAGCCAAAAATGTAGAACTTTCTTCAACCAAATAGCAAATGTTACACTATAGTTGTTTGGACTCCAGAAATATTACTGAAAGAGATTTACAAATACCTATACTAAAATAATTAATTAGTCTAGGACATTATAAGAATGTTAATTGATCCCAAAAATTGGATGCCACTTCGGGTAAGGACTTGTCCTCTAATTTGGGAGTGGAGGAAAAATTTTATTTCAATCTCTTGGAAGAAGTTTTAATTGTTGTAGAGAATCGCCTAAAATTACCTTTTTAACTGCAAATGTCATAGACATTTGTTGAATATAACCAAACACAAATAAGTTTGCGACTCTGTTCCCTCTTCTATGAGAAGATCCATTGTAGTTCCTCTTCCTTGCTTTCCTATTTCTCTATGAATCTTCATTCATGTCGGAGTGAAACCCATCACCCCTTGTTTTAGAACATCCGCAACTCTCGAAAAGAAAATGACTGTAATTTGGTTGGGGAGAATGTGTTACACAGTTTCACATAAACTAGTGAAACAATTTACTCCATTTTCTTAATCTTTAAACTGTTGAAAGTCTTTGACAGACGTTGAGCCATAATATAAGTTGATGTTCTTGGCACATCCTTTTGAATGTGTGAGGAATTCTTATGGAAATTTTGGGAATCGTTGGTTGTTGATTGAAACAACTTGGACATTTACCTTGCTACGTACGCACCCCGTTAACTTTGAATAATTGGTAGATCAGCAACCATATTAATATTCGTAACATTTTAAACTCAAGGATATTTCTAATAAAAAGCCCATTCATTTCTTGTTTAGAAAATTGGTGGCCTTATACAGAGATCTATCACTTGATGTTAGAAGTTGTTATCCGATGAACCAATAAGTTTTCCTTTCTGTACATCCACGACCCCAAAAGAGTTTAAAATATAGCTTCCTTGTTTCATAGGTTGTTAGTTTATAAACCAAGGACTCAAAAGAGTTTTTGCCTTACATATAAGTTATTTAAGCCATCAAATCTCTTTTAGTGATCCCTGGTCCAAAGAAGTATGACCAAATCCTATTCACAATTAGGACCCCATATCTTCGGTTATGAAGGAAACACATTTATCCTAATACGTCTACATCTAAATATCAAACTTTACATCAGTTGAATTCGACCACCATAATGTAAAACTTTTTTTTCAAATATTGAGTCGTTGTGGTCTTCTCTCCGCTGGTGGCATGCATTGCAATATAGTGATATTCCTTGAGGACAAGGGAACTTTAAAACATAAAAAATCCAAGACGTGCTCTAGATCCTTACATAAGTTTCATAAGGTATAGAAACTGTTTTAAGGTATATTTTGATGAATATAAGTCATTTAGGAATTCTAGAAACCAAAACGTCCAAGAACGTTCATGACGTCCGAAAACTAGTTCAAGGAGGTACTAGCGTGCCTTAGCTTATTTAACTATATTTTAGGAGTCAGAAATAGATGGAAATTGTTGGAAGGGCGTATGACATATGTTTAAGTTGATTCATGGTCGAAATTTCAAGGGTACGACTCCAGGACCACAAAAGGGACTTGAGGAGGAACCCTTACAGGTGGAGTTTCAAAACACTACCTTTAGGCCACTGTGCACCCAAGAGGAGGGCATCAAACTAGGCGTGTGGTGGATCGACGGGGCGTCAATGCCAATATGTCGAACCAACACATTAGACCAAGTAGTTCTGGGGTTTGTGCGCACAGGTCTCTGGACCAGAAGAAGAATGTGCAACACGGGAAGTGGACAAAGTCCGTACTTGAACCCACGACCATCGATAGTGTGTCGTCCATGGACACTGAAAATTTGTTGTATGTGACCGTTTTAATTGGTTACTTTAATTAGTTGATTGGTTAGTAGTTGAATAGGGGTTAGGTAAGTTTTAATTATTCTTTATTAACAACCTATATAAAAAGCACTAAATTAATTAAGACTAACACAAAACCCTCACAAATGACAAAACAAAATCTCTTCCTTCTCTTTGGTTTTTCTCTCCTCTATAGGAAGACAACCATTGGAGAGACGAAGATAGGGGAGGGTTTTCGGGGTTAAATTGGAATTTTAAACCAATCAATTCTTCATAAAAACATTAAGTGATGGTATTCTAGTTCCACCTTGAGACCTTTTCCTCCAAGGGTTCCTTCAAAGTATTTTCAAAAGTTGAGCTTTCATTTGGGTCTTCCAATCTCGAAAATTTAAGTTATGAGTGGTTTGTTTTCTTTTTATTTTGGATTAATGTTAATATATTAAGAATTATTCTAACCTAATTAGATACATCTTGATTGGTTGGTTATAGTTTGTAGAAGAGGACCCTTACCCTTAACCCTAGGTTTTTTAATCTTGGTATGAATTAGGTTGTGTTGATCAATGGATGGTTATTGTTGATTTGAATTACTACTATCTGCTTTTGTTACTCTAATAATGATGAGATTAGGGGGATTGTAGCCTTTATGCTAGTTCTTGAGAAGATGATCTAGGTCTGAAGGTATGTTTCTATTGACCTAAATATCTGTCTTAACCATTAATTCTATTATGGAATAGTGATGTAGGGATTCTGTGTAGCCTTTTTCATAATGGTTATTATTGAATCCGATGCTGTATACGCAAAGTGTGTTTAATTGATTGTTATGTAAGACTTGTGATGATGAATTATTAATTCTACTTTGAAAAGGTTCTCTATGATCCATATCTTTTAACTTCAAAGTATAGTTGATTGTGATTACTCATGATGTGGTAGTATTAGATTAATTCCTTGTATTCAGGATTGATAGGATGGTATTTTGATGTTAATTGAAATGTCTTGGGACTATGTTTTTGACCTGGTGTTAGCGTAAGATGTTAAAATGTTTATAAGGATGATGATAGCTTTACCCAATGTTGCTTATTATGATGAAGAATGTTAATGTGCTAAAACCTCACCTATGTGATTGTAATTAAAAGGATTATACTCATGCAAATCTTATTGAGCTAGTGATGATTGATTAGTTTTTATAAAAGGGTTCGACTATGAGCTACAATAATCTATTATGATTAATAAAGGACATTAAAGGACATTTTGTGAAAAGGGACTTAGTTTAGCACCAAGTGAACTTGAGATTGGGATTGGGTGTTGACTTATAGAGGAAGATTCACCCATTTTTCTTACATGTGGTGTTGACTCACATATGAGTGATAAACTCATCCATTTGTATTCCAATGAGATGGAGGCCCCAATTGCACAAAATGTTATGTTGAGGGAGTATACCTATCTTCTTAGTCTTGAAGTATGTTTTTCCCCATAGGGAGACTATTTAGTTAATCCACCTAGAAAGATACGTTTCTGTTTGGTTCTGCTTGGCTGGTAAAACCCTTCCTTCAGGTGTAAGTTTGTAAAACACAAAGATTCCACACTTAGCTCTTGTGGTATATGTCGGTAAGGTAAAGTGTTCCATAAAATAAAATGAAGTAATGAAGTAATGATAGTATAAACTAGCTAAAGTGACTTGAGAGGAGTTTTGACATAAACCTAGGTATAGGTGTGGGACTGTGCTATGCCTTGCACTAGTTTGCTTAAAGGGAATTTAAGGAGGTTGTTACTATGTACGAATAGCTTACATTGATACGTGAATGTATAGATGAACTTGCACATGGTTGATTGTTTTTTGTGATTGTTGTCACTAGGAATATGTGTTGGGTCTACATTGTTAAAGATGAGGATAAGTACTCCGATTGTTATTCCATGGAGTAGTAAGAAGTTAGTCATGATCTGTGGTTACTTGATTGAGTCAGTTATGGGGCTTGGACATTGGTCATTTCACTTGTGACTTGATAGGGGTTCATGCGTAATTTTTGTTGCTTTAAATATGGTGAAATGTAATCGTATTACATGCCTATTGCTAATTGACTTGATGATAGGATTACTTGAATAGGTAATCCCACTATATGATATGCATGTTGACTTGGATAGACTTAATGAGGTGGTTTGTCAATGTAAATGACTATGACTAATTGAACATGTACTATTGGTTGGTAGGGTTTTGTCGGAATGTGCCAAAATGTTTTAAACTGAAAAGTGCATACTTTATTGAAATGTCCCACTTTTCGGAACAGTGTTATAATAATTGTGTGCATATCGTCTTCTACTTAGTACAAATGGGTTGTACTAACCCACTTTCTCTTTTTCCCAACATTTTTACGTTTCTTTAGTTGAAGGATTTGAAGGACGAAAATTGGAGAGAAGGCTTTTTGGATTCCGTATTCATCCTAAGTAGTTTAGATCCTCATTTATGAGGGTGATGCCACTAATCGAACTATGACTATTTTTTACTATTAAAGACTATTATATACTGTCTTTCTTTTCATTTAGTATAAAATATTGTATAGTCCATGTGAGAGCATTCTTACTTTGATGTATGAGGTTATATGCCTAAGTTATTTACAACTCTTATTAGATGGTATGAGATGAGATGACTATTATGACTATAATTATTCTTTATATATAAATAGCGATGTGCAAAAATGTAGAAGGGAACTAGTAATCTCCTATACGAAGGTAGATATATACTATGTGTATGAGAGTTCTATGTAAATATCCAAGTAGATGAAATGAAAAACAAAATTCCCTCTAAAATTGACTTTGAACGAATGAATGTAAAGTAAGAGTCATAATTTAGTCCCAAAGAGGACGACGACGCCGGTTACGTATAGGGGAATTACCAAATTTGACAAAACGTGGTATCAGACGCATACGCTTAAATGATGTGATTTAGTCTATCTATGTCTCCATCCACCACATTATGTAAGTTGTAATCATACATGAAGCGTTGCCAAGTTATGGATATGAAACTACCATGATTGTTAGGGAAACTCTCACTTTCTGGAAAATCCATTCTATGCCTTTGGAGTGGATTAGCTCTATGGCTGTGAAGTTAATCCTATCAGTCATATAGTGAAATGAATACTTGAGGCATACGACACGAAGAGTTGAAGAAGAGATGACAATGCTAGAGTCATCCCATGGTGGATTCATTTCCTCCTCTTGAGAAAGATATGAATGATGAAATAAAGTCCGCAAAACCCTCCTCCTTTGAAGAATGAGAAACATAAGAGAGCTCTTTTCCCACAAATGGCTTCAAGCCATGATTGTCCCAATCTAAGTCGAGGTGGTACGAAAGGAAAATGAACAAGTTGCTACTATGGGCCTCCCGTCTACGGGACTTCACTGGATGAATCTCCTACTTTCTAGGGTCCAAGGTAGAATAGACCCCATGAGTTTAGTGATGATATCTAAAAGAGTCTATATTTACTGTGGTTTGTCTTACTAGTGAAAAAGGCCGAAGTTATCACTACAACTCAAAGTGTGGACCAAAGTTGGTGCGTACAATGGAAGGGACAAATAGGTAGTTAAGGGGTGGACGGTGGAGTTGGAAAGGTTCAAGAACACATTATTATAGTTTCTCCTAGTGAGAAAGAGGGAAGACAAGGTGGTGGACGTTCATCAACCTTCTCTAGGATGGGATAAGTTTCTTGAAATACTGTTGACATAATTAAATAGTTCAAAAATGTCACTTCTTTTGTTTCGGAAACCTAGAGAGAAATAAACCATTTTTATGATGGGCGTGTAGGATGACTTCAAAGAGAGTTTCATGTTGGCTATGATATATGACATATGATATTGATCGTCTCATGGTTCTGCTCACAAGTGGAGAGCTAAGGTCTAAAAGGAGAGCAGTAGAGATCCAAGAGGGCAAGATCCTTTTTGATGGTTTCTTCAAAAAAGTAGGCTAAGAGGACATATCTAGTTCAAAAAAAGAGGGTGTGAAATCAAGTTCCTCCCAAGTCAAATAGAGATCTTTCCTAATGATATTCCTGGTATTCACTCCCAAACGAGAAAGTTGCTTTTGGTATCGACTTGTACGGATTACGAATCCCATTTCAATTCCTCCGTATAGGATGGCATCTGTCCCAATTGAACTAGTAGAAGGCCTCAACTCAGTTAGACAGGGCTTTAGTAAGGACCCTAGTATTCTTCATGGGTGCTCTGGTTTTAGTTGTGAAGAATAAGGATGGTCTTTAGAATGTTTGCCTTGAATCGTAACTCAATAAAGTCACGACAAAGAATAAGTATTCATCTCCCTCGAATAACGAACTGTTTGATACACTCCAAGGGGCAAAGACTACTTTTCTAAGAGGGCTTTAGATCGTAGTATCACAAACTTATGTGAGCGGTGAGGATATACAAGACACATTTCGTACTAGATTATGGTTCACTTGAGTTCTAGAATGTACCTTTGGTCTCACAAATGCCTCGATGACGTTTAGGATCTCATGTATAGAGTATGCGATGTACCTAGATTCATTTGACATTGTCTCATTGACGCTGTCTGGGCATATTAAAAAAATAAGAAGTCTATCATATGAACCATTTGAGAATGATATTACAAGTGCTTAAGGAGAACCAATTATTTTCCAAGGTATAGCAATGTGAGTTTTTGTTGAGTCGGTGGTATTCTTGGGCATATCATCTCTAGTGGAGGGATTGAGGTTATTCCACAAAAATTGAGGCCAGTTCAAGGAATTGGCTAGGAACTTTGAATCAACCAAACATTAAGAGTTTCTTGGCTCTATCGGGTTATTACAGGTAAGGTTGTCAAAGGGTTATGGTCTATTGCATATACATGAATACTTTGACCCAAAAAGAGTAAGAAGTTTGATTGGTCGGAGGCATTTGAGAAAGACCTTACCAAATGTTATTATAGGACCATGTGAGGCATTCTTAAACTTAGAATGTTGGATAGGGTATGCCCAAATTAGTTAGACTAGAAGTTATGAGATGAGACGATAATATGGACTATATTATATTTCTGGATAAATATCTACGTGCATACAAATTAGAAGACTAAAGTAATCTTCCTACAAAGGGTCTTGTAAACTCGAGATATATACACTATGTGCATGTAGAGGTCTATTGTAAACCTTCGAGCAAATGTATGAAAAGTCTTTTAAATGGCGCTAAGGTAATGATGTATGCTAAGAGGCTAGTCTATTCCTAAAGAGGACGATGACACTTGTTACGTCTAGGAGCTATTCCCGGATATGTTACGGAACCCAAGATATTTTAACGAAATTTTCTCAAGATAAAGTGCATTTCATATAAGAGTTGATTTTTTCAATCTCGCATACTTAAGTTATATATATTGCGTATGTTGTACATATATTCCTCAAACCCCAAAACCTCCAAAAATTGATAGAGCTTGGAGTAGTAGTAGGTGGAAGAGGTGGTTTTATCAGGCTCTATTGAATATTCTAAGATAATCGTAAAAACAAATAATTACATAATTGACTTTGATGCAGTTGGAATGGAAATTAAAGTTTGGGTTCAATTGGAGTTGTTTCAGGAATATGTTAACGTTTAACCCACTACTAAGAAAAATATGTACGGGGAATTGAAGTCACCTTGACTTTGACCATTAGTTCCTTGTAATTTTTGCGTTAGACTTCCATTCATCAATAAAGAGTAGTTTATAGTGGTAACACACCCCATTTAGAAATTAATTAATATTATCGGGAAACCAAACTTGAGCAATGAAATTTTAAATAAATTCCACTTGAGTGATTCATAGGATTCCTAGATATCAATCTTAATTAAGCATCTAGTGGAGAATCCTTCTTCTTAATAACCTTAAACAAATTCATGTGCTACTATGTGATTGTCGAGTATACTCCTACCAGAAATGAAGCATGCATGAGATTCTTAAACCAATCTTTTAACAACTTTCATGAATCTAGTCGTTATTAATTTATCAATAGTTTTTACACGATTGTTCAGGAACCAATAGGTCTATATTCCTCGACATAAATTAGATTTTTAACCTTTGGAATCAAGGTCATTGTGGTATTATAGCTAATCATCAATAGACCACTTTCAACCATTTACCAAGGTCACTTGATACCTCTCTTTTAATAAGGTGAGTTGTTGATATTTTGTCAAAGGTAGTAAACATCCTTTCCACTTCTAGATTTAGATAAGAAATTCTACAAAGTTGAATAACGATAGAGGACCCAAAAACAATTAGGGATGAACGAATTGTGATATCTTAATTAATTATAAAAGTAGTAAGGATTTACAATGGTATTTATAACAAGTTATTGAATCCTAAGTATGTAGTACTTTCAAGACTAATGACCGTATCCATATTGGGAAAATTCCTACTTTGGTTTGATTAAAATAAGTTTTATATTCAACCGCCTCCATCAAACTAACGTTGTCTCTCAAGAAACATGGTTTGGCAAAAAAATGATTATGTCGACTTCTGACATGGCATTTGTGAATAAACCTGTCAGCTGATATTTAGAGGATATATAATTTAGGGCTAATATCCAATCTTCAAACAAGTTCTCTAAATACATTCTATGTCATGGTGCTCAGATGGGACGGTTTGTTGCTATATTATTGCACTAGTGTTGTCTCCATACCAATATGTTGATCCTTTCATTTCGATGCAGAGTTCTCATAGAACCTCTAACAAAACCAAATAAATTGAGAGTTGTGAAGGCCTGAGCAATACACCTGGGCAGGTATTGTCACCTCGAGAACATTATTGGACCCCCAGGGAACCCTTGTCTAACTTACTTTCCCATAGGAAGACCTTCACTTATCAAAGTGAGTTCATATTGAACTTTAGGAATGGATAAAGAAAAATTCAAATAGCCAATACCCAAACTCAAGTCTCCACATACGATAATGAAAAATTTTAAAAGACAAAGAACTATTAAATAATGGTTATCAAGGGACTATAACCAAAAGGATTGTCGTGACAAAGACCTCTAATCTTTTTTTTACAAATTAAAAACAAAAGAAATATAGGAGGATCCCTCAAGCTAAGCAAGGAATCAAACAACGAACAAGGATTGTTGATCCTGATTATATGGTGTATGCATGTAATAACACGATGCCAAGCCAAATGACATCAGTTCATTAATGTACGATTATTTTGTGAGGGGACTTCTAAAATAACCATATTGAATGGATCTGAAATGAAACACTTACTTTATTTAATCTACTTGTGAAAAACAAAACTCAATAGAAGCACTAGAACATATGCCAATGTTAATAGAAAGCTATAACAATAGTAGAAATACACTCAGTTTATTAAACCAATTCAACTAAAATTACACCACTTAACTCATGAAATAAGTGAATTAGTTCTATGGAGGAGTTTCTCCAAACTGATAACAACCACTTATAGCCTAAGTGCTTGATACACACCGTCTGGCCCACACTTTCAAATTTTCGTACACATTTGTTTCATATTGGACGCTTAACAAAAGTAAGATCCAATAGTTTATGATAAAAAGTATTAAAGGAATCATCTAAATTAATATGATTCATTTACTACCCTTGATGGTTACGTGTTTATGGAGTCTGGATTCAGTATCAACTCGCCGCTCACCCATTCCTCGGCTTCAATACTACACCTGAAAGTTTACTTAGATAGATGTTTTTAAAATAATCTTCTTTTCTTTGGTATGCCATTTATTCCTGAAAATATAGATTAAATATCATTGTAATCGTTTGTTCCATTCTTTGCTCAAATGTTGAAAACATTCTAATTCTTGGAATAATCTTTTGAACAAATTATGAACTTCAACTGACTACTTTTAAACTGTAGGACATGATCTTCAACTTTACTTGAATTGGGAAAAAAATTGTTATTTTTTGTTTGTTTGTGGATAAGGTTCGTGATATCATGTTGATGGGAATATTTAAAAATGTAAACATGGAACCTTAGAAAGTTGGACT
Organism: Solanum habrochaites; assembly: GCA_027704765.1. Lineage (NCBI taxonomy): Eukaryota > Viridiplantae > Streptophyta > Magnoliopsida > Solanales > Solanaceae > Solanum > Solanum habrochaites. The sequence goes on along the minus strand of JAKWJA010002498.1, from coordinate 37,327,121 downwards.
CACCTAGAGAAAACATAGGCATTGATTATGGAACTATTTTAAAAAGATGGAAACAACAAAAGTAAGAATTGTAGTCCCTGGCACTTTGAGAGATGCAAAGAGGCACAAACCTTGAAATTCAAAGACAGGAGCTGGGGGTGATATGGCTTGTGGTATCCCAGGAGCCCTAATACGCGACCCTTTTTTAGGGATCTAAGAGAGAAGGAGAGATGAGCTCCCTTGGTGTCCCCAAAATGTGCTTAGCTATTTTTCTCCACTCGAAACTCTCTAATTTCACAGTGATTCCTTCCCAAAAGGTGGATTGACTATTACCCGCAATATTTTTTTTTTTTTATACTGATTCAACTCAAAATTTTCACGAAAAACATGAATTCAAATATGAAGAAAAAAAACTCCGAATACAACCCAAATAATTCAAAGAATTAATCAAAGAACAGAAAAAAAAATTTAACTAAACATTAAATTCACTGAATTGACTCATTGGATGGGGTACGAGTGGAACCAAACCAATGCTATATGATATCAGATACACTCTTAGAATTGAGTCCTAGAGAATCCACTATACAAACTCGAACGTTCCTTATCTGAAGTTGTTTTATTATTGTTCCAATATTAGTCTTTTCGTGGTTGTCCCCCCCACAAGCCTTGAGCATGGAAAATACACTTTTCATAAATCGCTAAAATCTTATTGACCCCAATTAATTCATAAAAATGAATTAAAATAAAAAATTTGGGTAAGGAATATACTTAAAGTACCCTCAAAAATCCCGATGAGACTTTAATTATTTGAATAGTCAAACTCAAATAGGCATATCTCAATCATTAAACTAGTAATGCACAAACTCGGTTAGTGTTGGAAAAAATTATTTCATTGATTAGTTCCTACGATTATTTGGAATTATCTAAATAATCCTGAGCTAGAATTATTGTCGTTTAAAGTTAACCAAAAAACTCAATTAACCTACTTTACAAATTTTCAGATTTCTAAGATAATTTTGCAAAAATGGATTAAAGGTATTTCAAACTTCTTCCTAGTTATTTCATTTGACACGATGTTACGAGTATAACCCAATAGTTATCATCCCCGAATGAGATTACTCTGTATTAGGCTAGTGTTCTAACATTAAATACATTTAGTTCCACACACCAAAAAGAAAATCTAAACACATCAAGTATAAAAATTGTAGAGACTAAAAAAAAGAAGTTAATACCTTGATGAACTGGAAACTTCTCTGGTTTCAAAAGAGATAATGGGATAGCTCTTCTTTAATCTTCCTTGCTTCCTAACTGGACTTCCTCAAACAAACTCATTTCTCAAGAACTTGTGACTGATGCATAATTCTTAGTCCTCAACATAAAAACTTCGATCTAGGATCTGGACAGGAATTCTCATAAAATAAATATCACTGTCCAAATATCTTTAGTTGGTTGATTAATGAAACGATAGCCAGTGAACTCTTTCAATGGAATATGTGTTGAAATTACCGTATGAATGCGGCAATCCGTGGTAGCTCAAATCATAAGAGTATATACCTGCAATTTTTTATATTATGTAAGGGACGATATTATTACCGGGACGAAGCTTCAGATTTATTTAAATATATCACTTACCCAAACACTTTATGGGCGAAACTATCAAGTTACCCAATCATGTGCTTTAAACTATTCTAAACTCCATTTTTCTAACATAGTTGTAGGATTTTTACAGACTCTATGAAATTTTCAACCTCTCTGAATCCACTTTAACCATATCCATAGCTGATGATCTAAATGTGACCCTATAAACCCGCTTCAACTTCAAAAATCTAATATGAGATTCTAATAGCTTCTCCCATAAAGGGGGGGGGGGGGAGTTTCATAAGGATTCATTTTATGATGGTGGTAACTATTGGTGTAAGAAAATTCAATATGATTTGTAGGTGATCATCCCAATTTACCTTTTGAAATAAATCACACAAGCCATAAAACAGGTCCTATACGGTTTTAATAGTGAGCATTTCTTGACATTTGTATGAGGATGAAAGGGAGTACTTAATTTTAAAAAACTTTGCACCGAAACTTTTTGAATGAGTTTCCAAATGTGTAGTAAAAAATTATAATCTCATGTCTGAATAATGGTGACAAAAAACTTCAAAAAAGTGAGGTAAGTTTTTGCCATCTAGGAAATTCACCCAAAAGAATCCACATGCTACTAGACCTTGGTAAACCCCAAAAACAAATCCCCAAAAGTTCATACTCCCAAAAATAATACTCTCTTTCTGGGAATATTGGCAAGATGGAGAAGAAGAAGATTGAAAGATTTTTTTTTTTTTTTGCAATATAGGTTCAAAAAAGAAGATTCCATACTGTAATTATTTGGGCTTATCTAGTAAGCTATTATAGGTTTCATTCCCAGGACTTCAAAGTCTCCATCTAAACATAGTCGGACATTACCAATTTGTTAGGGTTTTGCTTCACTTATATGGGTGGCTCTGCAAAATTGATTTTAAAGATTGCTTATAATAAATTTAAGTAGAATTAGAACGAATTACTCTGATTTTATGATTATGTCCATCATTAAAACAATTTAAAAACAACCTATTTTCCGAGTTAGAACATGTGATGTTCGATTTTAATGTAAAGGAGAGTGTATATTTAATTAAGAAATATTGTTGATTTAATGATGTTATGATAAACTTCATACCTAAAACTATGCTCTAAGTAATTATGATTGAACACCTGGCTTTGACTCCACGATGGGTCGGTAAATATGGGACCTATGCATGTTCTATTGAGTCTATGCCATTGTTTTAAGGGCTCTAAGATTAAAGTACAATGATAATGTTGTTATTTTGTGTTATTCAAAGGGTATTATCATAAACCACAAACTAGCATGATGTAAAAGTTTCCTCACATTAATAGGGTTTCGTAGGTGGAATATTCTCACCTAATTGATTGAGGCTAAAAATATTATCAATACATCATGGATGGTGATGAGGTTTCTATGCATGGTACAAAGGTCCCTACTCCCTAACAAGATAAGTCGAGTCTACTAACTATTATGTTGGTTTTATAAATTAGTTAACGATTGATATTGAGGTTAAGATGGGAATATCCATGAAATAAGTCTTGGTTCTCAAAGTTAATATTTGAGACGAAAAGAGCTTTCGAGTAGAGGACTGTTTCTATTAAGAAATATCCTTACCCTTAGTGATGTGCACCCATTATATTAATTTCTTGCTAATCCACTTAAGCTAGAAGGGGTCCAAGATTATACTTGGCAAGTAGGACAACCCTTTGGGGTAAGAGATACACCATAGTATCATGTTTTATAGCGCTATTTCCTTTATGTCAGTCAGGACCTCAAATCCCAGTCGTGAAGTGGGGACACCAACACTTAACCTACTTTAGGTGGGCAACCAAGATTCAAACCCAAAATATATTAATTATTCACCAACATAGTACTCTGCATAACGTAGTGCTTAAAACCTCATTAGTGGAAAAAACACTAATCAGTATCTTACTATATGTGCATTCCCAAAACGTTGAAAGTTCATTCACATAAAGAAAAAACTTAATTTTCAATACTAAGTCTAAGAGTATAAAAAGACCACAAAATAATTAAATAAAATGGTTTATGTCCAAAAAAATAAGGACATTATGTCATGAAAGAGAGAATCTCCAAACGATCTTGAAATGAGTAGCTCAACATGGAACCTGATATACTTGAGACTTGCTATAATGAAGGCGAAGTTGAGGTCGCCTGGTACACCGCATTGTATCCATAAAAAGAAAATAAGGAAAAAAAAAAAACACGTAAATTAGTATGGGGCAACATGTGGGTATGAGTAAGGTACCATCGGCCAACCCAAAAAAAAGAACACACTATATACAATATGAATAATAGTAGCAAACAACTATGACACTAAAAAAGTAAATAGCAACAAAAAACAGAACAAGTGGCGACAGAGATAGTACATAATACACTAACAATATCCTGGACAATATGGGGAATCAGGCCTCCAACCACGTTTCATTTGGGAAGTGGATTCTTTCAGATTGAGTCATGTTAAGTTAAATTCAGTAAGTTTTTTTTGATAATGTACTGTGTAGAGACGTGGCGTCGACCACTCAGACTTCTAGTTATACTATGTCGGAACGTGAAAGTCCGATCCAATAATACCGTGTCGGAACGTGACACCCCTATCCAATACTACAATGTCAGAACATGTTACTCTAATCCAATAATATCATTAATTTATTCGTTATTATCACCACTTTCAATTCATTAACAATATTTCATCAGACCTTCTTTATTCACCGCATAATTTCGATAGAGACGAGTTTCAAGATATTATTTACAGGTCTCAGAATTTGGACCAACGCAAACACAACACAACCAAGCTATACAACCACACAAATCAAGTACATAGTAAACTTAAAAAATCACTTTTAATACCATATCAAATCGCTATGTAGAGTCTATCTATCAAAAGGAAATAAACATAACCATCTCCACTGAAGAACCGACGTAACGGCAAGTTACTTCTTCAATAATATTCCGTTTCTCAATGCCTTCGAACACTTCCAATTTATGGGTAATGTTTTAATTCAAAGAGGTCGATAGATACTCAATTACTAACTGCATAGAAATAGACCAAAAAATCATCAAACACATATCTAAATTTATGTTATAATCTGAGTCTAGGAACAGTCAAGTCATTGTTTCTTATATTGTGCCTAGGTTCAAGTCTTTATTTCTCTTAATAATATACTACCAATTAATATTTAATTAACTATCTCAAATTTTTTGTAAACTTTAGAGTAAGTTTTGATGATAAAAAAGAATAAAATATTAATACAGAGTATTGTTTTCGAACTAATTGCTTACTGAAATATCAATTTATTGGCCAACCATTAACTATTCTAGCACAACACAATTCTTTACTCATCATTACACTATCATTATTTAAACATTGTACCTTAATTATATCCAGACAAGAAACCTGCAACAGATTTTTATCCTTTTTAAAAAAATTAAACAATCATATATTGATATAAAAGACGTTAGTGACACACCCATAAACCAACATTCCCTTTTAAATTTATTTATTTCCAAAACTAGCCCTCCCTTTTCACGATAAGTTTCAACTTTTATGAAAATGACATTTTAGAAAAGTTGTGACTAATACAAAAAGGTGTGACTTTTATAAATAGTTGCGACTTTTATGAAAAATTGACTTTTATAATATGTTTTGACGTTTATGAACGATTCTAACTTTTCCAAAGAATTGTAACCTTTTTCATAGGGAAAAATAAATATTTGTTCACACTATCTTATATGTGTATAAATAGAGAAATTTTGTAAAACTATAATTTGTAGGCTTTTTTCTTGCTATAGGGTAGTCAAATTCAAATACATTAATTCAATATTCGTAAGTTACCTACCTTCATTCTTGAAATTTTTCATGGAGCATAATCTTAACTATAAGTCAAGCGATTCATAGAACTATGGCAAATTTTTCTCTTATTTTCATGACATTTTTAAAACTATATTAAGTTTCAGCAAGGATGATTGAAAATTGATCATCTCTTTTGTCCCTTTCTAAAGGTTTCTACATATAATCAAACAAAATTGATTTAAATTTTAATGTGATACGCTGCTGAAATGGTTTATGGTTGAATTCATTACATTTGGATTCGTAGTAAAAAAATTCAAGTATTTTCTTCCCCAATTATTGTTGTATGTTTTTTTTTTTTTGAATTCATATGACATTAAAGTTAAGTTCTTATAAGAATGTTTCTTTCTCAAGTTTTCTTCCTTCCTATTTCATTATGCTTAATTTTTTTACTATAAATCATTGTGATTGATTTGGCCTATTTCATTCTTTTTGGCAAATTTTGGTAACTTTTTTTATGTTATGTTTAAAAGACAGTGAGGATGATTGAAAATTTATAATTTTTGAGAATATTTTTGTGGGTTGTGGTTATATTTGAGTGCACAAAACAACAAAGATTTGATTAACTATGTGGAAACAATGTTGTAGTTTGTTAAACGAACTAAAATGATTTCTCTTTGCTGGCCACAGTTAGTATATATTAAAATATTTTTTATTAGGTACAAAACATTGTATGGGACCATTGCCACTATCCCTAGAATATTTTTATAGAGACAATTAGTCCACTCTTTTAGTGCAAGTTATTATAATTTGTCAATTTATGTTCTACTTTCTTCTGGTCATAAAAGAGATCAATTCTGTGAAACTAACCAAATGTCCCAAAATACACTATATTACTGTTTTTATCGTCAATAAGTATGCACGCCACCGGAGGAGTTACTATAGCCTTTACGGGACATTATAAATTGTCAATTTGATCATGTTGCTGCAGGATTGTAGACTTTAGGGGAACATATACAGCGTACCAATGCCATCAGAAAATACATTTTTATCAATAATTAAGCTATTAATTATCATTAAAGATCACTTTTTTTGTTGTTATAACTCATTACCCTTTGATAAAGTTTTTAAATTTTTTTATAAAGAATTAACAACTCTTTCTTTTTGCTTCTTTCAATTAAATTTTTGAACCATAAATTTTTAAAAAACATTAAAGACTATCGTTTTTAAAAAATTTATTAATTAACATGTATTTCCGTCTTGATTGTTAGGAAATTAAGGTCGTCTTTATTATTATTTTTTAATAGTGTGGTTCAAGAGCTCACAAAATTATGGTTGTGAGATTTTATATGTATATGTCAAAAAGGGTGTTAGTACATCCCAATGGAAAAAATACGATGTCACCTATTGACTTGGTTGGATTTAATTTTTTAATTTTTGGAAACTCCCGAGTATAATCATAATCACACTCTGGTTCAAAGCCAACTAAAGTTGGGGCCCGTGGATATGCAAACCTCAACCTTAGTCCTGATATTTATAGGCACTGACCAAACCACTTTATGATCCTCCACAATTTCGGGTTTCTTTTAGCATATACTCCTCGCCTCACATTATGAAAAAATATTGATGGATTGGTTGTGGGTCTTAAGAAAGGATCAGGTCGGCCAGGGGAAGGGAAGGAAGGAGGAGCGGGGGCAATGGACGTGATGTTCTACTTACTTAGGAGTTTTGTTGGTTCGACTTTTTCGAGTCACTTTTCTATAATAAGTCTGATGTGGGTCTTTATAAATTCTTGCATATTAAAAAATTCATTACAGCTAACCAACTATTTCACAGAAATTTCTTACTCTTCTTTTTTATACTTAAAATCTATATGTGACATCATTAAATTGTTTTTAAACAAAAATATGGATACAATAATTAAAAAATAGATTTGATGGAGGCTCATAAGAATGGAGTCCAACGTCGTCCATGGAAGTAGTTATTTATGATTCTTAGAATGGACTGGGATTGACACTAGGCGTTCTTATTGTTCCACGTTTTTTTGTCTCTTTAGGACCTTGTGTGTTCTTTATACTTCTTTTTAATTAAATTTTTTATGCTGACCAATATACAAGGAGAGATATTCTTCCACTCTTATGCATACTAAAATCTATCTATTCTTAGGCATACTTAAAATTTATCGATTATTTTCTAAAGACGGAAGCCAAAGTCAGTGAGCGAGAGCGACGACGCTACTGGCACGCGAGGGTCTCTTTCAAACTATTTTAAACAATTAATATGAGTTGTTTCAATATGAAACTCTGCCTATTCTTCTTACACCATGGATGAGGGACAATGTCTTTCACTAATCATAAGAGAATTTTTTCAAGTTCCAAACTATTCAAGTTACCAAATTGAAGTTCCTCTTCTTTCATCTTTACTCCATTTCCTTCCAACTCTTCTACATACCCAACATTTAAGAAGAAGCTACATATTTTTTAATGACTGAAAAATCTAGCCTGTAAAGATGAGCGTAGGTTATGAATAATAGATGACGGTATTTTCCCTTTTTGACAATGCCTGTAAACTTTAATCTCTAACTCCAGACTTCATTTTCCAAGGTTTTGTGGAAATTTTCCAAAACTTTGGGAACTTTTTAAGATTCATTATGTTCACGAGACTCTACCATTAAAACATGAAAACTCTCACGATTACAAAATTACGTAAGAGTTTTTTTTTTTTTTTTGTCAATTCCCAAAAGAAGAATAAACATTTTAAGAATAATGCCATTTGTCTAGATTTAAGCCCTGCTCCGTGAAACTTTGTGTGGCATCAGTCATATGGAGAAGAAACTCAAATCTAGCCATAGTAGGCACAAACAAAAGGGCGATTGAATTAATAACAAACAAACTTTAATAGTTTGGAAATAAATATTACACATACCTTAAAGAATAACACAGAACTATACCTAATGATCAAAAATTCGTCTCTGCAATCTTCTATTGAATTCCTCTAAATAGTCCGTGCTAGCCATCGGACGAATATAAAATATTCTATCCACAATATTATTTCCTTGATTATACAACAAATATAATGATCATGTAATATGATATATTATATATTACTTTAATATACAATCATTAGTTGTCAAATATAATAAATGCTAACATCCCTCATAAATTAACGTTGGTGGATCAAGAAGCATACAGTTACATACTAGAAATTAATGGTTTGTTTCCGTTCCCTGGATATTGTACGAATCAGCTACTTGAAATCACTAGTCAACGTGGAAGAAGAATGACTCCTTTAATATATGTTTCTTGTTTCTAATGACAATCCACTTTGATGTGATTAGGTCCTTCATAAAAACTATATTCATAGCAATCTGACAACACTTGTATTGTCATGGTGAGAGAACTAGAATTAGATCGAGGAAATCCAATATCTTAAAGTAATCACAAAACCTACATCCTGGGAGCAAGGAATAACAGGATATAAATATTCGATCTGCGTTGAAGATTGCCACACGATCTTTCTTGTACTCTGTTCAAGATATCAATGGTACAGTCCAAGGAAACATGAACCAACCTGAGGCTTAAATAACGAGTATCAAGATATCACGCACAATAGAATCACAAAATATTAGGACATAAAGTAGAACCCCTTCGTAAAGAACCATCCACGGTAAAGGTTCCTAAATGCACTGAATAATGGGATGACAACTACCAGTGGTCTAGGAGAGCTTCACATAAAATGACTAACTTGTTGAACGCAAAAACAGAGTATCAAGTCGAGTAAATAGTAAGTAATTTAACAAACTCCCAACTATTGTCGAAATATAGTTGGATCAGGAGGATGGATCATTTCACTCTGAAGATACTTAAAATTCCAATTCTAGTAAAGATAAAATTAATTTAGTATACTGTTATCACGATTCAGGCAGACTTATGACATAATATAACCGGATGTATCATGAGTAAAATGTTTAAGAGAGCGTAAATGTTTTTACCAAATGCAATTGGGTTGGTAATTTCTCGTATGGTCACCGAAATTTAGTATTGTCACCGAAAAGTATTTTATGAAATACAAAGATTCTTGACTCAAAAACTTATTATTTCAAAAATCTATCGGAAACGTATTTTATGACATACAAAGATATTTATACTAAAAAACAAAAAATGGTCGTTACATTTAGATACAACTTACCCATTGTTCATCCTCGAACGATCAAAGAAAGGTGAGGGTTCAGAAAGGGTTGCCTCATGTTACCAGTGTGATTTCTTTTAAAATAATTGTACTCAGTGTTCTCATTCTCAAACTTATAAACACTAAAACACTGGAGAATCTATAACCTACTCTTTAAAATTCCTAAAATAGGGACATCTCAATACTCTGATGAGAACTATTATTCTCTGCAAGCTAAACTAAAACGAAAAGGGGCTTTTCACCAAGTGGAAATCTTAAACTAACCAAATTCTACCAGTACCACCGTGAACAACAATAAGGACCCCCAAATGTTTTCTCTAACCTTACCATGCTAAAATCCCGAATCCATATTGGACAATAAGGACTGAACCTGAACAAACCACTGAGATATGTTTAAAAAATTAACAGGTTCACAAACCATAATATATCATCGATCTTAAGCTATGAAAAAATATGATATTTAGAGATCCATTAATCATCAGATAAAATGAATTCCGTCCGATAAAAGGAGAAAATGATCAAGTACCCACATCAAGTGATACACCCAAGCATAAGAACCTCTAACAACAATGGTGATATGTCAATTAGAAGTTGATAGAGAAATCTTAAGAATGAAAAAACAAGGACACAATTGTGTCTAAAATTCAATCACATATAGCCCAAAACATGATACCGATGATGAGATAAGCTTAAGTCTTCGTTACAACGGTAAATATTTAGAGTAGTCGGTCTCCTATAAATTTCATAAGCAAAAGTATTTGTCGTGCTAGAAATAATAGTATGCTTCAAACTATTCCAAACAACACAAAATCTTCCTAAGTGAATGGAACAAGTCAAACAAAAGATGTGACCCCACTAGGAGGACAATCAAAGAATTGGTACACTCTATCCTCTAATAGGGGCTTAAAATCTCTAGAATCAAAAACACACAGACGGAAGAAAAGTGAATCATACTCTAAATCATGCCCAAAGTGAAGTAGTTTGGTCACAATAATGTACATAACAAAGGTCACTAATAACTCTCGATTCCTCCTGCCTCCATAGTTCTTATATCAAAACATTTTTCATAAATCAACTCTATATTCTAAGGATTTTAAGCTACCCACAATAACACAATTTAGTCCCTAAAATGCACACAAAACTTGAGTTATAAACCCCATATCACTACAGTCAACAATCGTAATCTATAAAACATATAACCACATTTGATCATCTACTGCACTCAAACATGATTAGTATTCAACTACTCTAGCAAATGTCGTACAACAACTCTGGCTATCTTTCTTTCTATTTAATCATTCCATGACAATTTAAGAGCCCAAACATGACTAAACAATAATAATTAAAATTTTATGTAACCTTTCCATTGAGATGAAAACTATAAAATAAACACAGAGTAAAATTCACAATACTTCAACATTACCAGGCTTTAAACTACCATTCTAAACAATCACATTACCTCATTATTTGTTACTTAAACAAAAACTCCATCTTTATAATAAGTGGATGATAAACCTTGTAATTATGTTCGGCCGGTTCACATTTATAGACATATCTAAAATAATAGGAAAAATCGTAAGTACAAACCATTGAATACACCCTAGGGTTTATACAAAGGTTTTATTCTTCATTTCTCAAATTCCTCCCATGTGCCAAAAATTCTAATGATTTGGGAACCTTCAATATAGTAGACTCTTGTTTCTCAAGCCTTACCTATCTGAACATTTGATACCTACAATCCATGACGTTTTACTGCAACTCTCACAATCAAAACTCGAGGGAAAAGCCCGTCCCTTATATTCTTTAACAATAAAAAGTAACAAAATTTACGAGTCCAATCATGTGCAAGTCCTTCAAAATGATCGATACCTGATGCAATCAATCATTTATTACATTAGAAATTCATACCTTGACAAAACATATTATTAGAAATGGAGGCTTATAAAGAAAATTTTGTATTATGAATCAAAGTGTGTGACCCAACACCCTTTTCGATCTACATTTTCTTATACCTTGAAGATTTTTATTAATTTTTGTACCTTAGCTTATCATTGATCACCTCTCCATAAACCTTACCATATCCTTCATCAAAAATCGAACAATACTCATTATTAAATTCAATACTGTTGACAACCAATTTTGTCTCTCTACGGTAAATTAATTCACGAGCTTCTTAAGATTCCAAGCAATTCAAAATAATGGATATTTTGTGAATGTCAAATATACCTTTCAAAACATATATATGTAAGCATATTTAAAGAATGTGTGAAAATCGTCTTAAATTTTTTTTTATTCGAATGTTTTACTAACTAGTTATGCAATAGTTTATTCTCTATTTTGGAACTAATTATTTTAATTTCATCGATTATTTTGTATCTTTAAAACCAAGAAGCTTGTTTGATTAATTTATATTAATTTCCTCTAGTTACCAAGTATTCTAATTCACTTGGACAAACAAATCCCAGCCTATACTATTTTCAGCCAGCCCGCTATGTTAAAAAAAAAATCCAGCCCACCTTTATTTATTTCCTGCTTCCAGCCCAACTCTTTATTTTTCCTTTCCCAACTCAAACGAAGCCCCTATCTCAACCCATTTCTATTTTTGACCCGACCATTTTCACTTCTCTTCTTCGTTTGGAAGTCAGCGCGTCAACCGAGTCAATCGCGTGGGCGACGCGAGGGAGCGCTGAAGGGAACAAGCCAAAGAACGCGCGACACTAGCAGTGCGTGAAGCGTCAACAAGGAAGCGACCACAGCCTTTGTGCATGTCTTCTTCCTCCTACGCAAAGGCAGCCTGCTCTAACGTCTCTCTTTTCTACTCTTATTCGTACAACAGGGCAGGATAACCTGCAACAATCATCCTTGCGCGCTTGGAGATGAAGCAACATAGCTCAACAAGGACGCCTGATCAATCCTAGCCCTCCGCTCGATTTTCATTCGTTCAATTTGGGGTAATCGCTTAGGAATATCCTTTAGGGATAAGGATGGAAGTTTTTGAATGATTTTTCTTGATGGGACTGGAAATCCATCTTTCTCCAGCCCTCTTTACCAATTTCGTAAACCCTAGTTTTCCTTATAAATATCATGTTTCTTCATTTTGAAAAAAAAATTGGTGAGGGAAATTTTCTCAGATTTTGATTTCTCAAGGCAGAGAACAAATTTTTTTAGAGCTCAAAGTATCTTTTTGGGCAGTGCATTGAGAGACACATGTTTAGAGAGTCTACAAAAGAGGCGAAACACTTGAGAGTAAGGTGACTGGAAACTACGGATTTTATTTCACTCCTTTGGTTGATTTCATGACCACTTTGCACATCGGATATACTCGAGAGTTTCTTGTTTCTTGGTTGAAGGATTGCTATCATCGGCTCGTTGTCTTCATTCGCTGCATTAGAAAAGGTAACAGCCTCTCTACTCATTCGTTAGTCGTAGTTCCAAGTGATGCTCCCTTTTCTCCGTCAGTATTCCTATCCTTTTTATTGAGTTCTTAGCGTATCGTTATACCTCGTTTATGGTTGTGCTCTGTTTGCTCTATTGATTTCAAAAAATAGTTTTTTCTTAGTTCGGTTTTTTGTTATTCGCTATTAGGCTCGTCGTTAATCGTTGGTTCTCTTTAAGGCAGCTCACCATATCCTTATTTCCCTTCAGTCATTGTTGGAGGATATAAGTATATATTTGGTGTTGCTATAGCCTAATTTGATTGTATAAAGTTGTTCTCTATGTTAGGTTGGATTTATTTGAATTACATTTTGATTCAAATTTTATGTTTCATATGTTACTCTTTACTTAGTTACTCCGTAAAATCATGAAATAGTTGTTGTTGTTGAGCTGATCTCACACAATGCGTTTTGACTCTAAGTTTTTATCATCGTAATCTTTTGAAAAATGGTATTTGTATTTTCTCTTCTTAAGGTGATTTCCCACATGTTTAGCTTTTTATCGCTATGGTTCACTTGAATTTTTATGGCTGATTATGCTTGTTTCAACTTCGGTTTATCTTTTGTTGCATCAATACCATTGTGTCGTCACTCTGATGAGGTCGCAGTCATTCCTTTGTTATATGTTTTAAAAGTGTCAAAATGCATCAGGCAGTTGTACATTCGGTTGCCTATGAATAGGGTTTTCCTTTATAAACTTCAATTCTTGGAATATCCTCGTGTGAATATTGTTCTTAGTTTGGCCTAACTTAGTATAGTAATGTATAAAAGAGGTTTACAGGGCTTGTGAATATGCAAAATTTTGATAAAGTGTTTTCCTTTTTCATCTTAGACCCATCAGTAATGATTTATTTGTTAGATCTAGCATATTAAGTTAATTTCCGTCATTGTCGTTGAAGTGATTATTTTGGAGATGAATTTATCGGATGATAATCCTTCTTATTTCTTTTTTTTTGTTGCATGTGAAACTCCTTTTGAGTCCACTTGGATTTCATCTCTCCTTCTCCTCCGTATTTCGGAGGTCCTTAAAGTTTCGAGCTGCCAGATCGAATATTCCTTTTTTTAATGACGGATAGATCTCGAGACCAAAATCCGAAGTAGAGCTGGAGTAGGAATTTGGGCCAAAGAGTCCTATTTTTGTTTCTTTTGGCATTGTATTTGGGCATAAGCCTTTGTCGCTTTTATTTTATTGTATTCATCTTGTATTTATTGTTTTGAATAAGACAGGTGCGAAAGAAAATGGGTCGAAAACCCGAAAGTCAAATGGGGCTAAGAACCCAAAAAAGTAGGTGGGTCCAAAATTGGGTCAAGGCTGATAGAACCCGAGATTGGACCCAAAATCTCTCTCCCTCTCTCTTTACTTATCGCTTACCTATTTTGATTTATTTTCGCTAGTTTTAAGGTTAGAACCTCACAAATCCTCGCCAAAACCATTTCTATCGCATATTAGATCACTCAAAGGTAAATAATAGCAAACTTAAAATTGAACTTGGCAAGTCTCAGTTGAATAATTAAAGTCGATGTTTCCACAACAACTTTCATACATTTTATTTCAAAATTTGAATTAAGAGAATTTTAGCCAAATAAAGATTAGTTGTCGTTTAACCGTTTTAAGCGGAACGTCTTAAGTGCCTAACACCTTCCTAAGACGTTAGACAGAATCCCCGAACCCTTCAATGGATTTCAAATGATTTCCTCTGTTATTGTTTGAAAACGATTGTTTTCTTAATTTTCTTTAAAAAAATTAAGTGGCGACTCTTTTAAAAAGCGAGAATTCTTCAAAATCAATAATTTTCCGATTTCAGATAAACAAATACTACAACGAAACTTATCATCCCGCTCAAGTTGAACGTATATATACTCATTTCTTAAGTTTAATCCAATAGATTTTAACCAATCTAATGATCCTATGACAATATAACCGTACAAACACAAAATAGATAAAACCACTCGTCCCTAACCAATTCTCACCCCTTCTAAGATATTTAAGTCTTGCAATCAAATAAAATAGTCTTGCTCTCACTTATTTCTGAAAGCGTACACATTCCACAAATTTTAATCTCTTTTAACTTATGGACTCTATCTCCTTTAAATTCTATTCGAGAGGTACCCAACACTCTCTCAAAACTTTTCATACAAACCCTTACTGTATTGAATAATAGAAATAAAACCTTGGTACTTGAAGTCATTCTTACCGTACAAAATTTTTTTTAGCCAAACATATTGTATTATGTAGTTACATCTCACTACCAATCCATCACTCTAACTCGTATACCCATCATGCTCAAACATATCCCTTATCATCACCACGAGTGAATCTTTTCGTCGATACTGACACCATAACTCAAGTATTACCAAACAATTTAGGTACAAACCCAATTTTTTATATGCACTTTCTTATGAAATCTTCAATTTCCTTCTCAAAACCAGTATCCTTAATGGTATGTTATTTATTCATAAGCTTATTCCTTCCGTATACAATCCGCTCCTTTACAGCCTTAAGATAAAATCATCAGGCCTCATTTAAAATTCTCAAGAAACAATTTCCCAACCTATATGCGCTAGACGATCCTAACCAAATATCGAAAACTACGAATCATTATTAACATATTCTTATCCAAGCTCCGTAGTAACCATACTAGTTTTGATTTCTTCACATTAGATGCAACACTAAATCCCATAACTGACATGTGATATAACTGACCACTCCTTAAGTATACGTATTCCAATTGCACATCTACGTATCAGTTCCACATAACACTAGTACCAAACTATGAAAGTTGGTTATATCCGTCCCGTGAATACATGTATACCTATTGAATAATTAATACAGAAATATCCACCACAAGTTCAACCTTTTTAATAACTCAAAACATTACCAAATCTGTTGTCTTTATAGCCCTGCAGATTTGCATTTTTCTTGGATATCTAGTCGATAAACAAGTAACACATTTCATAGAATCTACGACGTAAGTATTGGTACTATTATAGTAGTCGTATCATGAATGTTTTTTTTTTCATATACAACGGTCCACTGGAATCCGTAGTAAAGAGCTACTCATTGGCGCACCTACTTTCCTCATAGCTAACAAACCATACATATGATAAAAAATTCTAATTAATTATTGTATTTCTAACGTAATTATGTTCATTTTCTAGTTGTTCCTTACGAACTTGTTGCATGTTTCAGATATCTATGTAAAGTATAAATTTGACCTCATAGGGTGCACACATACCTTCCTTTGTCCTCCTATATCAGGAAACCATCTCTCACCCTATCGCTCAAATTTGAGATTATAGATATGATGCGAAAGATAGAAATTGTCCTTAGGTCGTATGTATGCCGTAATATCATCACCACTCAACATGAGACTATCACCATATTTGGCATCTCGCGGAACTAGTATAGCATCACTCATCTAAGTCTCTGTCTATATGCATTTTAATGGAGTAAACTCAAACAGAAACAAGTGAAAGCCTAAACAATCGTCATAATCAAGTACCCATGAAGAAACAAGGGTTTCCTCCCGCTTTAATGAACTAAATATACGATCACTCCATCACACGTCATTATATTCCTTGTTGTCAATCAGAATAAATACCCTATTTCTAAGGACATATTTTTTTTTCTTTTTGTGATGCTATTTTAACATCTAATACTCCATGATTAACCAATATGTGAACTAAACGTAAGAGTTTAGAGATACCATCGTATACGTAGATAACAATTTGATTCCAAGTAGTTAGCAATGACGAAAAAAAGGAGTAAAGTTTTCATGAAGCCCATAGCCTCTCCAAGAAAGTATAGGTGTCCCATAACCATTTCACAATAGTCTACTAGACTTTCCTTATGTGATAGATCACCAAGCCTAATGCTCTACATACCAATTTTGTCCCGATCCAAATCGAGTCGGATTTTCACGCAACACTTGACCCTCCTAGGTATGTGAACAAAAGAATTCAACCCAAGCATGTATTAATCCGTCACCTTACAAAGCACTAATCAATATATGAATAAAACATAATCTCCTTAGTGCAAAGAAACACAAACAATTATAATCGACGATATGTCATTCCTAAAACATGAAATCAACAGAATAATGCATCTAATTTGTCAAGATACTAAGAGGTCTAGGTCCGAGTATTAAAGAAAGACAAACCAAAATAATTAAATAAAATAGTATATGAATCGAAAACAATGATAATCATTCATGAATGAGATAATCCTACCCGAGCTTGAATGAGTAAGCTCACTTGAACATTATATACTTGAGACTAGCTAGAACTGAAGGTTAGTCGAAGTTTGTTGTTGACACTTACTGCACTCCATATAAAAGAGCAACAAGGAACTACAATAGGTCTCAGTACAGGAAAACATGTAATGAGAAAGTCCATCATTGGCAAACCCACAATAGACTAACATACAATAAATAAATTACAAAATCAACTATGACACTTAAAACCGGTCGCTAGTACAAACAACATGAACAAGTGACACGGACCAGTACACCAATAATTTTCATTTAATACCCTACCCAGGCACACCATATGGGACCCATTGTACTTTATAGTGGGTCACTTTCACACTTTTATGACTATTCATATATAACAATTAGGAGGGTACCAATAACTGTAGAAGAAAAATTAAATAGTATCCTCGTTGACCTTAAACTAAAATTATTCTGTGATACTCGAGGACAACCCAATTTGGCATCAGGTTAAAACCTTAACTTGCTTAACATTGATAAGCATGGATATATAAGGTTATATTTTATCATTAGGCTTCCTGAATCATGAAACAAAACGTGGTCTATATTAATTTATCAGTTATATTGTTAATTTTAAAAAAGGATAAAATTGGTTGCAGGTTGCTTGTCTTGAGATATTAAGGAAGGTACATTATTAATTAATGATATGTAAATAATGATTAGAGAATTATGATGTTCTACGAATAGGTGTGTGTTTGGCCATCGAATTGATATGTCGGTATTAATTATTCGAAACCGATTCTTTTTTTACTTTTATTTTTTGGAAGATGCACAACTTAATCTAAGGTTACACAAATTGGACGTAGTATTTTTATAAATATTATATGAGTATCGCATGTTATTAAGAGATAAAGACTTACCCTAGCTTGAATATAAGAACAAGAACTTAACATGCTATAAGACCTCAAGATTAGCAAATTGAGTATGCTTTGTATTGATTATTTTTGTGTCTACTATATACATAGATAAATATGAAACCAGTAACAATCAATTCCCAATATCCATTTAGAAATCTATGATAAAGTATTTTATGAGAACAAAGCTCTAAAACTCAAATGAACAAAATGGAACTTTGTAGTGTTGGTTAAGAAGAAGGCTAATTCCCTCACCTTAATGATGAACGAATGTTACGTCAAGATGTATCAACAGGGTTTTAAATAAATATTTTAAAGATGATTTGACATTTCAGTGGCCATGTTTAAGGAAGCGTATACGCGAACACTCTTATTATTATTTTTTAGGTTTGCTCAATTGCATGTCATTACACCTAAATGTCCCTTTTAAAAATCTTTTTAATGTTTTTTTTATGCACGAATATCATGTTTTTGTACAAACATTGTTATTACTACGCATACTTTTCTGTTGCTTCCTCCTCCTATTCCCTAATCGTTCCCGACCAATCATGTCCTCAGTTTCGTAGCTAATTGTTGAATTTTGAAAAGATGTCTATTCCTAAAGCTTTCTTTCGAGTTCTAAAATAAAATGCTCGACACGAAGGTTTCTCTTATTTAAAGTTTATTTCATGAATTTTTATTTGGGACCTATGTATGGGTTTGTCCAATTTAAGTCTATTTGATTAGATTTTGTGATGAGAACAAGATTTCCGAGGCTTTTAGCATTTTTCCACATTAATAAAATGTTTGGACTGACTTTGAAATCTTTGTTTAACCTCTTATGTCCATTTTCTGTAATGCGAGCTAAATGGTTTTGTTATGGAATTCTGTGGTTTCTAATGGTTCAATTGTTACACAATCTACGGGGTACCGTTAGGCTCGTTACATTATGCTTGGAGAAAAGGTTTTTCTAAGTATTGGGATTGGGGCCAAATGTGAAATTCCATCCCCACAACCGATTTTATAGGCACCACACCTTTTTACTACGCGCACCAACCTGTGACTAGACCACATAAGAGTATTTTTTGAAAATTTATTTATTTGTGAAACTTTTAAAATTAAACAAGGAGGAAATATAGTTTTCAATATGATAATTATTGCCACACAAGAGCTATGTGGGGAACAATTTCTTGAAATAACCAAGGAGAAACAAACAATGCGAAACATTTACCAATGAACAGACGTCCGGATAAAATTAATTTCGTTGAATTACAAATTATAAATAATAAAATAAAACTATAAGACATGATCTTTTTAACTTAATAACATCCAAAAATTTAACTTAATAAAACATAAATCCAAAAAAACGATTAATATTTACTTCACCTTCTTATTTCAATGGTAGATTTGATAGGTCCTTCTTGAAATTTTCTTTTCTTTTAATGTTAAAATTCACTCTTCATTTAAGATGTATATGTTTTTTTCACCCTAAAAGCTGTGAGTGAAATTGAATAAATATATGACTAATATTCAACTTTTACAGTGCAAGAGGGTTTTCCTTGGAAAAACCGTGCACAAATCATTTTATTAACAACAACAATAAAAACAACAAATGAATAATTAATAAATCAACAGCTGTAACCATGTAATTTTCATAGTATTTATAAGTGCGTACAAATAACAAATTTTGAAAATCAAAAAATCATTCATTGAACAATGACAATACAATACCTTACGACACTCAATATAGGCAAATAAAACTGTTGTGGAGAATCCTATGACACACTTATACAGCAAAACTTAAAGGCAATTTTTCTGGGTACATGAAGCACATAAAACAATACTAATAAGAAGAGACATATATTAATCCAAAGGCATTATTTTATTTAAATATTTATTACTGAAGGGATTTAAATATGATCATTAATTTGTTTAGTGAAACGTCATCCAATATTCATGAATCATCAAACTCAGTTTTAGTAATTTAATTAGTGAATGGACTTTGTGGAATGTCCAAAGAGTATTCTGACAGTTATTCATTTGAATTGGATGGCCTATTGAGGGATATCTCATCGAAGGATGCATTTTGGTGCCGACAGTGTAATAGAGGATATATAATTGGGGGGGAACCGCAATCATATAGTCTTGTTATTGAATGAGCGATTGAGAGATTTAGCATTGGACTGCGCGTCACCATCATTCTTTTTCATTTTCACGTACTAAATTGAAGGTGTTCTATTATAAATTCACTTAGCTCAATTGAGATAGAAAAAGTTTTCATATTAACAGAAAATATTTTTTCCATTCACCCACACTTCATGCATGCATCCTACTCCTTTATCCTATTGTACGTTTCTTACCCTTAGTAGTTTTGTCTACAACTTCTTGATTCTTTTCCCCCTTTCTTTCTTTGTCTTCTTTTCTCGAATTCTTCCTTTAATTTATAAAAATAAACCATATTTTTTTATCTCTCAGTATTCCCCAATGCTTTATCTTCTTTTGAAAGGCGTAGATTGCGCCAACAAGATTCGAAACAACGTATGTTCCAATCCAATATAAGGACTATATTAGATGATATGTCCATTTCACAAATTCTTCTGCCTTTTTCAAACAACCCTATGTTTTCTTTTTTTTCTTGTATGAGAATATCTTTCAAGCTTCATTTTCAATCACGCAATATTAATGTTTATAGCATGGCTAAAGAAGAGGTATACGAGGCAGTTATGTGTTATTCAGAATGCCTTGGTTATTGTTCTTGTCGTTTTATCTTGACAATTTTGCCCTATTTCACTGTGTGCGTTCTTTGCATTCTAGACTTTTTTCTCTCACAAAATACTTTCTTTTGGAATGAAGTTTAATGATAGTATATTATCTTGAATTTTATGTTGGTTTTGGATCTGGTCTAATACTAGCAAAATAGTTTGAGTTAAATCCTTTACTATAAGGCAAAGAATTAAATATTAGTTAACTTCGTTAAGTATCTCCCAAACATGGTCATAAACTTATTATAAATATGATTCTTATAAAAAAATAACACATCAATATTTTTCCATATGGATGAAATTATATTTAGTCAATTTATACTATTTTAACCAAACACAAATATTTTAAAAAACTAAATGCTTACCTAATTTATGTTTTTTGAAAATACATGATAATGTAATCAACCATGTAATATCTTGTAACTCTACAAAGTAAGAATAATCTAAGGAAATTAAAAACACTCACTTTTCAAAAAAACGAGGAATTAAGTTTTACAGAACTTGTTTAAAGAAGTGAGTTTTTGGTCATTTCAATTCATTCAAACGGCCATAATTGTTATGCTCAGAAGATCTAAAGGTGTTTGTTGATAGGTTTGGAATCCATTGAAAGTATTTCCAACCTCCTCAGAGTTTCTCATTCTTCTTCCTTCTCTTGCATTTTTGGATATCGTCTAGGAGGTATGTCTTCAGAAGGTTGGGTTGTCAAAGAGTTAGGAAATATTCAAATTCCAATTTAAGTAGGGAAACTAGTTCTTTTCACCCAATTTTTTTCTAATTTTGTTTTTACGGTTTAAAAATTTTAAATGGGATAAAACTAATTCTTTAATAAGTCCTTAATTTCATTTTTGAAAATCATCCACGCTTAGGGCTTTGTGAGAACAGAGAGAAAGAAAGGAGAACGGAGATGACGATCAAGGTTTCGTCAAGAACGCCAAAATATTTCAAAGTGTGGAATATTCATCGAGTGATCCATATTAAGGTATTGAGGGGCCGTTTCATGTTGGTTATTCCACCCAGACCACCATTTATATTTCAATCCGCAATTTATGGGTTTTTTACAAAGTTCAAAGTTCAAGTTCGAGAAGAAAAGTGTCCAAATTGTGATTGATTAATTTATTGCTTCCTATTTTTTGGTTTATTCTTTTTTATTTATTCTTCCCTGGTTTTTTAAATTTAAAAGGTTTAATTCAAGTTTGTATTGATGTTACCAATGTGCCCATAAATTGTTTGAAAGAAAAAAGGTCCTGGAGAGAAAATGAGTTCAAAATCCACTAGATACACCTAGGTCAAGAGGCAAGGCGCGTCACGCCTACGTGCACCCAAACTCGACCTCTGACACCTGACACTGAGGCTTAGTGGGGCATTCACAGTGTGGCTACCATTTTCTGCCTCATTCCATTAGAGGGTTGCACTATCGCCTAAATGCAACCTAGTTGGCGCTTTTGGCCAAATTTTTTTTTCGATACTTTAATATTTTATTCCTTTCATCCGTCTAAGGTATATAAACCAAAACCTTCAAATGATGCTACTTACTTCAAATGATTTCTAACGAACTTATAAAAGTCACAAGAACCACAAATCATAACCTTGAAAATGAACCCCCAAAATCCAATTCAAGGAAGAATATAAAGAGTCCTACAATTTAAGAGCCAAGTCTAGAGTTCAGAATTTAACTCACAGAAAAGTTCGGTAAAGTCTTTCAAGAGTTTTTTATTAATGTTTTAATTCATTATAAGACACAAGTTTCAAGTTAAAGTAAAAGTAAAAAACATTGAAGTATTGTCTTCACGATATATCATATAACGGACCTTAAGTTATTCTCCAAGAATCATTCAGACTCAAAGTTTTCAAAGTTAAGGTCAAGAGAATAAGAGAGTTGAGTTCATTTCTCAAAAGTTATAAGGGGGACTAGTACTCCCAAAAAGTCTACAATGTTTTCACATTTAGGTTTAAAAGACGGCACCCCTAGTATTCCAATGAGTTTTAAAAGAAAGGGGACATTGATCACCAATATAAATATTTTTAAAGCTAATTGTTGAGCAAAATTTTCTAACCCAAAAAAAAAAGGAATTTATTTTAAAATCAATGTGATGTGCGAAAGCGTATTTGGGTGGTAGTATGGTAGCCCCTAGATGGGATGAAAGTTCATAGAACCAAGTCTCCATGTAATCGTGTAGGGAATCATGAGTATTAACGGGGCATAATTTTTTTTTATAACAATTTCATCGGATGTGAGTAAGTTAAGATAGTGGATTCCACTAAGTGACCGATTTAAAAGGCGAAGACGGCAAGTATACTAAAAGCTTTCTGCAATAGGCGAGAGATGTTGTAGCACACTTCGTCTGCATAAAACAATTATATTACTTTTGATGTAACTACAGTTGAGTTTTTTTATTGATGCAGCATCAAGGACAAGGGTCAGCATCCAGACTGCCTCATTTATTAAGGTTGAGATTCAGAGTTAGTGGTGAATCCTTCTGTCCTTGCAAATTACGTAACACATTATTTTATTGATTTTTAAGTTTTTTTTTTTTATTTATAGAGTGTGGGGTTTTCCCAATATTCAATCTATATTATATAATCTTACTAGGACCGATGTCAGTCAGATATTTCAAGTTGTAAAGAAAGTCTCCCATCATTATCTAGAATTTCAATATCTATATTCTTTTGGAGACTAAAGTGTATTATTTTGGCCGAGACCTATGTTAAGTTTATTTTTATGAGAATGTTTCTCGCTTTAGTTTAACATTGAGTTAAGTCTTCCCCTGATTTAAGACGTTAAGTCAGGAAAAGGTATGCTCAGAAACAACAATGTAATTAGGTGTCGGTTAACATCCAGGATGTAGGCTCGGGTCAGATAAACATGGTATCAATCAAAAAGTTGAAGAGTCCTAGGGATTCTATGAGGTGTGTCAATCGATCCTAAGTAATCGGATGTGAACTGCGTCCACTCTATGATTAGGAGGGTACAGCAAACGTTAGGAATTTCTCACTTGTATCTATCCCTTTTTCATGCATTAGAGTTTATCTCAAAAGTTTCTCTCCATTGTTGTTCGTTTCTTGCGGTATTTCAGATCATCATGCTCCACGAAGATAGCAGAGGTCGTCCGTGCCAAAAGGCTTTTTGAGGTAACCAAGTACCTAATACACCAAACGTGCACCTCAAGGAGAAGTCACTAATTTTAATTTCCTTGAAGCTATCAAGATGTTAAGCCGGTAGGTGACTAAAGATGTTGCGAAACAGAGAGGGGCTCGACCAGAAGAGGCTGACACCTTAAGGATTCGTGAGTTCTTGAGAATGAATCCTCCTAGCTTCACTGGTTTAAGAACTACAGGGGATCCAAAAAACATTGTGGAAGACTTGAGGAAAATTTTTGATATGATGCATGTCATTGATGTTAAAAGAGTCGAGTTAGATGTATACCAACTGAAAAATGTGGCTAGGACTTGGTTTGATTAGTTGAAGAAGCGCAGAGATGAGGATGCACCACGCCCGAGTTGGGCTTGCTTTGAAGAATCTCTCTTAGAGTGGTTCTATCCCCAATAACTGAAAGAAGATAAGGTACGGGAATTCCATAGATTGAAATAGGACTACTTCACGGTACATAAATATGGAGTGAAGTTCACCCAGTTTTCCCACTATCCTTTTGAAATAGTTGACGACATGAGAAGGAGAATTAGCTTGTTTGTCGCTGTCTTGGGTCGTGCTTCAATCAAAGAGGGCAGAGGTGCAGTGGTGGTTTGAGACATGGACATATCAAGGTTGATGGTTTATATGTACCAAGGTAAGTGGAGAAGCTACGAGATAGAGAAGAGTATGGGAACAATAAAGATAAGTCTGGAATAAGTTTGGGAAGAAGAAGGGTGGTTCTTATAGGCCACAATTTCAAAATAAAAAGTGTCATGCATCATCATCTGCTAGTGCTCATGAACCAAGAAACAAAGGTGAGCATCATGGCCAAAACTCGCAGAATTTAATAGCTAGACGAACACAGTCTCAAGGTAGTGTGGCATAAGGAGGTAGTTGGGTTAGTGTATGTGCTAATTGTGGTATAAACTACCCAGGTAAATGTCGTGAGGGATAGAAAGGTTGCTTCAAGTATGGTCAAGAGGGTCACTTTATGAGAGAGTGCCCCAAGAATAGGGAAGGTAGTGGAAACCTGGACAACAAATCCCTATCTTCATCAATTGATGTACCTGACAAGGTTGCACCTAGAGAAGCCACTTCTGGTACTAGCGGAGGGGCAAACTGCCTATATGCAATCACTAGCCTCCACGAGCAAGATAACTCTCCATATTTTGTCACGAGGATGATCAAAGTCATTTCATTTGGTGTTTATTCTTTGTTATACCATTGAACATGATTATATTCTGTAACTCCTTATGTTTCAAATAAGTTTCAGATTCTTTCTACGAAACTTTGTGAACCTTTCTGTGTTTCTACCCCTGTTGGAGACTCTATTCTAGCGAAAACATTCTATTGTGCTTGTCCTATTTCTATTATTCATAGAAACACCATGGATTACCTAATAGAGTTTGACATGGTAGATTTTATGTCATTCTAGTTAGGACTGGCTTCGTTCCTATTACACACCAATAGATTGTAGAAATTGAGTTGTCAATTTTTAGATGCTTAACAATCCAGTCATAGAGTGGAGTATTAGTTTAGTAAAGCCTAAGGATTGTTTTATTTCGTACCTCAAGGTGAGATAGTTAGTATCAAAGGGTGTATCTATAACTTTGTATGAGTTAGTTTACTAGTGTTGAGGTACCTTCTGTAGTCCGTTTCTAGTAGGAAAGGAGTTGCGAGAAGTATTTACTGATCATCTACCTGAGTCCCCTCTTGGAGAGAGACATGACTTAGGGCAAAGAAAGCATTCCTATACCCGCCCTATCTCTATTTAACCATATGGAATTGCCCCAGCAGAGTTTAAAAGAGTTGAAAGAATAGATGAAAGACTGTTAGATAAGGTTTTATTAGATCAAGGTCTCACATGGGGTGCCCGTCCTGTTTGTAAAGAAAGGATGGTTCCATTTGATGTGTATAGACTATCGCCCATTGAATAAAGGTTACAATCAGTAATAAGTATCCTCTCCCAAGGATATTATTTTTCTATTAGCTTTAGGGTGCCACTGTTCTTTCTCCAAAATGATCTCAACATCTGCTAACATCAGTTAAGGGTTAGAGAATGTGCCTTACAAATAAATCTCTTTGAACCAGATAAATCCATTATTAGTTTTCGATTATGTTTTTTGTTTAACCACTGCACCAGCTATACGTTCATAGATCTTATTAACATGATCTGCATCCTTATTTAGATATATTTGTTATAAATCTTCCAATGATACTACTAATCTATTAACGAATGAGAGATCAAGCTAGTAAGTCATCTCAGGTAGTCCGTCAGAGATTGAATGATAAGAGATGTATGCCATGTTTTCCAAGTGTGAGTTTTTTTTTATTACGTCTTTTGGTCCACATAGTTTTCCGGTGATGGGATTAGAGTTTACATCTAAATGATACAGCATTCAAGTTCTCTGTCCATTTCTCCCTTCGCCCTAATATCAGGAGTTTCTTTGTGTTTCGCCTGGCTAATATAGAAGGTTTGTAAAGAGGGTTTTCGTCTATTTTTTCTCCTTTGACCAAGTTGACTCGATGATAGTTAAGTTTAATGGTTTGAAGCTTGTGAAAAAATCTTTCAGGAGTTGAAAAATAGGTGTCTACTATCCCGGTTGACCTTACCAGAAGGTACTGAAGGATTTTGTAGTGCACGGCGTTTATATAGAGTTGGTTTGGGTTGCCGTGTTAATGCAGATGACAAGGATATACGGTTCATGAGAAACTAAGTCCAACCCATGTACAAGTTTGTCACACCCAAAACGAGTCGCGAAGTGCACCCATACTTTAACCTCCTAGGTGAGCAAACCAACAAATCTAAACCCCAACATTTTACCAATACATCAACTATGAATAAAAAAAATTAATGCGGAAGATCAAAACTTATTAATGTAACCAATTAAATAGCTTCTCAAGTTTAAACACTTATTTTTATCCCGCCCAAAATCCTGGAAGGTCTCACATAAGGACTCTATCCGCCAAATTACCAATTGAAGAGTGTTTAATAAACCAAATAAGCAAAAGATGGTACAAATGTCCCAAAATCAAGAACATTCAAGACATAAATGAGATAATCCAACACCGAGCTAGAATTTAATATCTCACACCCATCAACTCTAATGTGCTTGAGACTGGCTTAGGGATGAGTGGCATGCCTGGATAGTGCAACTAAATTTGGCCTTTTAATCATCAATGACAATCCTTCCTTGCTCTAGGCGCAGGGAACTCAATCTCCTCCTCCTATCCCTCAACGTCCAGGGTCTATACTTCTCTATAATTAAGAAGCTAGAAAAATGATGCCCCAAGTCATATGTGGTTGCCATTGCTGGTTGACACTCAACATACGACCAGCACCATATTTGGCATCCCCCTGAAACTGGTGACCACAATTTCACACCAAATCGTTCTACTATGTCAACTTATGTAGAGCTCATGACAATCCCACCAGAAAATCAATAGGCATCGTTCAAATTCCGCACCCTTGAATGCTTGGAGGATTCAAATTTGCGGCACTTAATGAAAATCATGCTGATCACCTCTGTCCATTTTATAGATCCTGAGTCAAATCAAAAAACGTGCCTACTTCCATGAACCTCCATGCAGGGAGTCCACAATAGTTTGCATGTTGTACTCTTTGAACCTAGGTGTTGGTGCAGAAAACAACGGGAGGTGTCCTGGCCCTGTTTCAGGATAACCCGCTAAGATAGTATAACCTGATTAACATCTCTGGGGTAGGCTGGGGTGGTTTTTTCCTTATCCTGAACCTGCTCCTTTTCCCCTTCTTCACCCTCTCTCACTACCTCTCAGCTCGGTGGAGTAGTCACTGCTCTATTCCTAGCTGGACCAGGTGTTTGTCCTCTGCCTCTAGTGGGCTTCCTCTCTGCGCCTCTACCACGGCCTCTTGCCACTACTCCTCCTTAAGTTACAGCCCCAATCTTTGGCTTTCAGACTCACCCTTCCTCTCGGTGTTGGTGTGGGCATATTTGTGCTGCTCTTTCTCACCATCCTCTGCGAAATAGAGTTAGAATGTCAGATTCATATTTGTAATCACCTAGATAACAATTGGATCCCAGTAATAGCACGAAAGAAGGAAAGGAAAGACGATTTTCCTAAAGTCCTATAGCCTCTCGAAGGAAAGTACGGCGTCCCCATACCATCCTCCAGACTCTACTATAGTTGTCCTTGGGTGTGAGACTAACGACCTAAGGCTCTGATAACAAAGTTTTTTCAGAAAATCACAATATAAATGAAGACCATACAACGAGGAAAGATCATTGAAAATGTTGATCCAGGAATCAAACATACAGAATCCATGCAATCACAGAACAAAAGAGTACCTGTTATAACAGCATCAGATGTCTCTTCTCCCACCTACCGGGGAAAGCATAACACTGGTCCTATCACCTGTCTGTCCTTGACCCACCAATATGCGTTGTGTAGTTCCAACTTGACCGCCACGGTGGGGGACGCCACCCGCCAACCCCACCTCCACCGACTGAACAGCGACCACCATTACCTTGGCGCCACCACGTCCTCCAAAATAGCCGGCCTCTACATTAACCCTCTACCACCTTCTAACTACTGGGGATCTAACTCTATTTTGGACAATATTTCTTAATATGTCCAGCCTCTCACTCCATAACAATCCTTGGAGTCAATTATAGGTCTCTGTGAAAATAATAAGTCTGGAGATAACCTCCAAACTCAGAAAACGGCTTCCTGGTCTGCGACGGACACCCCCATCTCTGAAGCCTGCAATGAAGACTGAATAGCAACGGGCCTGGATAACCTCCTTGCCTGAACTCTTCCCTCTTGATAAGAACCAACTAAACTCAACCTCTCTTACTAAACTTCTACATGTCGATGTTGTGGTGAATTCGTCTGGCTTCACTCCCTCTACCTCTGTCAAAAATCAACCACTTCCTGGAAGGATTTTGCTGCAGTAGCTACCTTGTAATGCTGTGAGATCTGCAAAATCTGACATCACTTATTTTACAAAGTCCGACGAATCCCTCTCTTGGGGGACTGAAGCAAAAGCTGATTCCTTAATCTTGTAAGTTGAAAGGTTTATAAACTGTTTGTTGAGGTGATAGAAGTTGCAGGGGGGTGGTACGAAAGTGTGAGATGGAGTGCATGCAGCATAGGGGTAAGAGGTAGTCGGTGGTGTGGTGGTAATTGGCTGAGGGGTTTGGTGGGGTGATGTAGACTCCTTTTGTCGGTGTTAAGTTAATTGGGTGCTACTGATGTTTTGCGGTCGGTTTGATAAGTATTGAGAGGTTGGTGTCGTAGGCGTGGGGAAGGGTGTATGTTATGTGGTGTTAGTGTTTGTTTTTTGAGTGGGTAGTAGTGATGTGAATTTTGTGTTTTGTGAGAGTGGGTTATTGTTTTTATTTCATATGTGTTAATTGGCGTATATGGGAGCTGTGGTATGGGTGGTGTGTAGTGGGGGTTTGGGTTTGTGGCTTTTTGTTTGTTTTTTATTGTTGATGTTTGGTTTTATTTTGAAGGGGATTTGGGGGTGCTGGTTATGTTGCTGTCTTTTGGTTCTTGTTTAGGATGGATTGTGTGTGTGGGGAGTTGGTTTTTAATTTGTATGGAAAAATGAATGATCTTGCCCCCACCCAGGACAAAACATCCCTCCTTTCTCCAGTAACTTCAGCCTCATAAAGTCATTAGCCAGAGTCTGAACCTCTCTACCAATGGGAGTCTAGAACCTGTTAAGTGGCTAAACTACCCATGCTCCTTCTTTTCTACTTAAAGCATCTTCCCCCCAACATTAGCTTTTCCAGGTGGTGATACAAAATAGTAATATCATATTCTTTCAATAGTTCCTCCCACCTCCTCTAACCTCAAATTCAACTCTTTCTGAGTAAAATACATCTTGTAAGGTCTATGATGATCTTCATAAACTTCACTCTTGACCCCATATAGATAGGTCTCCATTATTGACAATATTCACTTACCATGAAGATTCCTATGATTATGTGTTTACCAGAAGGAGCTAATCTCAAAATAGGAGGTAAGTTTGAGTTACTCAAGGATGATGACATAGTATTCTTTAACCACTAATTGAGGCTAATTGTTGTTGTTGATGTTTTAAGAAAGTTAGATATTGGAAGTAAAACCCATGTAAAGCTAATTTGGTTTTCTGAGGTTTTCAAGCAGGTTTTTAAATCGGAAGTATAACCACGCCCATGTTGATGAAAGAGGTAGTTCAGCACAGAGTACACTACTTGCATGCCGTGAGTCAACTTATGCGATTCCACAGCAAGAGGGATAGTGGTGCGCAATGGGGTGGAGTCATCATTAGTGTCAGAAGTGAAATAGAGAAAGACAAAGAACCCAATGTCATAAGCAAGAGTATTGTTTTTACCAAGGTGAATGATGTGTGTAAAAGTATCAGGGTTGATTGTTTGTACCTAGGGTGGATGAACTCCAAGAGAGGATCACAAGAAGGAAGTCCCATAGCTGCGAATAATCCATTCATCTGGGTTCCACCAAGATATACTGATCTTTGATAGAGGTTTATTGGTGTGAAGGGATGAAGAAAGACTTGCTGAGTTTGTTGTCAAAGTGACTGAATTACAACCAGGGAAGTAAAAAAACAAGGCCTTGTATTGTTTGGCGTCAGGATATGAAATTCTATAATGGAAGGGGATAATGATACTTGGCCTTCATCACATGGCTTTCCAAGGTTTCGCAGTCAAATGATTCAATATTGATGATTCTCGATGAATGACCAAATCCACCCACTTTTTTGCCCGTAGAAATCACGTCATTTGGAAGAGGATTATGTGAATTATACATTCATGGGTTGTGTGAGAATTCATGGAGTCCTAGTGTCCGATAATTTTAGATAGAGGGCACATTTTACCTATAAGTTTTGGAAGTCTTTCAAAGTATGGGTTCAAAGGTAAGACTTAAGAACTTCTTTGCCTCCCTAGACATATGGAAGAGAGCGTACTTATCCATTCCTCGAAATATTTTTTGGGATTGTGTGCTTTTTCAAGGGGAATTGGAATGAATCACTTAATCTCTCATTGAGTTCGCTGCTAAATAACAACTACCATTATAAAAATGGCTTTATTTGAAGATCTTTATGGGAGTAAGATGCAGATCATCTTATTAGGTTGTTCGAAGTGGTAACCAGGGTGATAGGACCAAATCTAGTTCACGAAGCCATGGAAGAATGAAAGGTGATTCAAGAGAGATTTAAAAAGCGCATAGAGTCTCCAAAAAGTGCTACAAGAATGCTAGAAGACGATCGTAGAGTTTGAATGGAGACGATTTGGTATATCTGAAGGTTTTCACCCATGAATGTTATTCTGTGGTCTGGTAAGAAAGGGGAAAGTTTAGTCCCCAGTACAGTGGTCTTATGAATCTCAACGAGAGTTGGCGATGTGCTTACGAATTAGAGATAACCACCAGTTTTAGTACAGGTTTCGTCCTGTATTTATTTATCCCATGTTGAAGAAGTGCATATATAAAAGGAGAACAGGGTCACTGAGTGGTAGATGTGGGGAGAAGGCGGTGGTTGAGGTTTTGGGTTAAATGCGGGAGGTGGGGTGGTCGGGGTGGGGATTAAATGTAGGGGGGGGAGGGGAGGTTGGTGGAGAGGGATGAGGTTTGTGTGACAGGTAGGGGGGAAGGGAGGACTTAATGATTTGTGTATGGGGGAATTGGGTGGGTAGTAGGGGGGTGAAGTTTGTGGGGTTGCTTTGGGGGGGGGAGAGTGGTGGGGAGTTTAAGGGGGTGGGCGGGAGGTTTGGTGAATGTGCGCATGTGGGGAGGTGTCGTTAGGGTGTTGTTCGCCTTATCTCATTGAGTGTAACCAAATGAAATGATGGAATAAGGATGATTGAGGAAATTCGAGTTCATATTTTAAGATGACTAAGTTGCAAGATGAAGAACAAAGGAGGTGGCCTCAATAAGGTTCTTTTAAGGAAGGACGAAGTAGCATACTTTAGTTTCATGTCGACCCTCTTCGACCGAAACTATTATATTTATAAATGATTAAATTATTTGTAAACTATGTATTAGATGTTGTACGCCCCCCCTTGTACTATACACGGTTCAACTTCGTCAATTTTGAATACCACCTAATAAAAACTCTACACTCTGCCACTAATCTCAAATGATTAAAAAACTACATATTTGTTTGATCCATAATAGCATACTTTCACATATCCTCCATAGAGTACGATGCTTTTATATGGATGATCCTTAAAATCATCATTTATTGATATTACCCCTGGTATGTAAAGACGAGTAAGAGAGGACGAACTGTGTGGCATCCATATATAGTAGAAAAAAGCAGTCTCAAAGATATCGTAATGCTTTATTTTTTTGCTCCAACTAGTCTAATTAATATTTTCTATAATCGCTTTTTATATCCAAGTTTAAGATAACAACCTCTCTTCCTTTGATAGTTTGGATTTTGGAATCTGGTGAAATGGTCTAGTGGACCTTTTACTTCTATCTGGTTTTGTATTTTGACCTTCTACTTATCTATTTGTCATCTTGTTCTTAAATCAATAAACACAATTTAATCGGACCCGTCCTGACAATGAGATAAAACATTGACCACGCATATGTGTCTTTAAGATGGATGATTGACAACAGTGTGTGATTTCACACTCCTTAAGGCGAGTGAGTACTATATTTCAACTTTAAAAATGTTAATAAAAATATAAAATAATACAAAAATTAAAAAATAATTAAGAAGAACACATCTTATTTACCATATTCCACCTTCAACAACAACTATCTCCGTGCCCAATTCTTTGTTTATCTTTCTATACTCTTGTCATCAGATCTTGACATTGAAACCTTCTTGACACCGTTTTTTCGCCTCTAAAGGGAGAGGTCGATATTAGTGGTGCTCATCGGAGAATGTGCGGCGGCGATGGCTAGGTTGGAGGATCGATTTACAACATTGAAGAGATGTTGTCCAGATATAGTGGTATGGCGTCGACGTTGGTAGTTTCGTGATTGTGTTGAGGTGACGTCCAGATCGGGTGGTGTGGCGGCGGCACCTTCAAAATAATTTTTTTTCTTTAGTTTCTAATATGGTGTACTTCGATTATTTTTTTATTCTCATTTCTACAAATTTTTGTGACTATTTGAAAATTTGATGGGTAAAAATATTGTTAATCAATATTTGGATATATTGAGATATTTATGGTGACAAGTTTTGCATTAATGAGAGAAGAGGTTTAGTAAGTTTTCAAGTGATGAACAAAGTTGTTAATAATTATTATAAGGAAATTCCTGAATGATAAACATAAAAAATTAATGGTGATTTTGTGATATAAGAAGTGGTGCTAATGTGGAAGATGATGATTTGATGGTGACATCTAATGTAAACATGGAGAACATGGTTAAAGAATAATGAAAGAGGAAAGAAGAGAAAAAAAATTTCTTAAAAATAAATAATTAATGATGTGTCATTCGAAATCTGATGTGGATGACGACATGTCACTTTTGTTGAGCGTTTGAAGCTCAGACAACGCGAAGGGGGGTTAAAATATTGACATTTGTTGAGTCTAAGGGCTCAATTGATAAATATTTAAGTAGAATGGTTATGAATAAAAATTTACACAAGTATAAGGTTCCACCAGACCATTCTGCCATGGAATCTTCTATTACTTTCTCTTCCGAGCCCTTTAATTTTTTAGTCTTTTTAACATTTTTTTCTTGCATCTGTTTTTCCTCTTCAATTGTTTATGTTTATTGTTTGTGATGATCATAAATATACCTACTTTTTATCAATCAATCTCAATGCATATTTGTTTTTCAGTTCTTCAGTGGTTTTATTAGATTTTTTCCGATTTTGCTATGATTTTTGTTCTTAAGGTTTTCTAATTTGGTTTATTCATACTACGAGATGCGTGAAATTGGTGTTGCTTCGTTCCCCTTAGTATTATTATTCTCACTTCTATAAAATTTTGTTTTCCTTGGTCATTTTACATTTTTGATAGTCACAATATGTTGCCGTATTTTTGTTTTTGCTTCTTTTAATTGTGCATTGTTTTCTGCTTTTTTAAATGTTTATTGTAGAATTTTGTAATTTTTTATTTTTCTAACTGGGTTTTATTTACTCATGAATTTAACTTTTACATTTTATTTTGTTTCGCCTTCTTCTTATGACACACACCACTAATTTTTTTCTATCTTTCTTTAATTAATGTGAACTCTTGATATTTCACTTAAAATGATCTTTTTAAAGGATGGGAGGAACCTTGATAAAAAAGGACCTATAACTGTTCTTTCTGAGCATTGATTGACAATAAAATTTATGTTATAATCACATAAATTATGCCGAATACACTATCCAATTCCCATGAAAACTCCAATATTTGTATGTATATATGATAGAGAATGAAAAGTGAAGATATTGAAAAGATTTTATAGGATGGTTTAAGATTCAGAAATAAAATGTGGCAATGTCGGAACCATGTTGATGCTTGTGAGGATACGAAAAGATTGCCTAAGAACTCGACAAGCTATATACTCATGGAAGAAATGAAAGCAAAGTTGTTGTGTTCCAATCTTAGCGCAATTCCTGACACTCGAACCATCTAACCATCAAAACACAAATGTGAGTCTTCTTTACTGCCTAAATGTTTAAGATTTGTTCTGTCCCCTGACTTTTGAATTTATATTGATTGAAATATAATGTGACTTAGATTTTTCCTGTTTCACTCCACTTGCATTCAATGTTCTTATGTTTTCTAGTAGACAATATATCTTCTTATTTGAAAATTATGTACTGAAAAATAAAAATAAGTTTGTATTCTCAGATATGATATAGTCTCACTTGGCTACTTTGTTTCGTACTCTTCATTTACGTTACCACATCCGTGTTTTGAATTTTCTTCAAAAATACTTACTTTTTGAGATGCAGTGGCATACGCGTTGTCCGTTTTGAATAGTTTTCAAGAAATAGTCATCGGTAGTTAGAACCATCAAGAATATCAATGGAATGAACTGGCAAGATGGTACGGGGTTCATTCAGAAACTTTGTTGTTTTTCCTTCCTAATTTCCTGATAAATAGCTAAATTTTATAATGTGTTTTTTCTGTTAGATACTTGAAAACAACGTTAGCTTTAACCTCTTGATATCAGGTTGATTATATTCGAATTTGATATTGCATTTTTTTGTATTAATTGTCGAGAATAGGAAGGCTACGGGACTCTATTTAGTGGTTGTTATGATTGAGAGGTTTGTCAGTTTAATAGTGAGTTTTCTATTTTCCTTTCTGTGTGAATTATAATCTTTTCATGAGATCTCACTATTGTTTCTCTCTCACTTTCACACATCAGTTTTTTGTGTTTTATAGATGGGGATGCGATGAATCTCGAAAAGCCATGCGCCACTCTGATATTAGTGATGTCAAATTTCTTTCTCATACCAATACAACTTTCTGAGTTGTTAAAAGTTCATTTGCATGTGAGAACCACACACGTGAGAATATATATATTATTTTTACTCAAACAAACATTTTTCTAATTTTATTAGGCTTCAGCTAAAATTAACAGTTGTTAGTTTCTTCATTACGAAGTTTCTACGTTCATTTTAGTGACAATGAGTACGATGATCTAGCAGTTCCAAAATAAAAAAACTAATGAAAAATGCCCCTTATCATGATCTTCAGTCCCTGGAATTACTTTTGCATATTTTAAAATGGTTTTACAAATATGATTAATATATCGTGCACATTTCCTTAATCGCAGGCACTAAGAAGCTATATAGTTTAAACGTAAGCAGGGGTGTATTTATGGTCAACTTAAAGAAAGCCACGCGTGACAAGCGAGGTGAAACTCACAATGTTCCTCGGATCACTAGAAACCATTTGTGTGCTTCTAGTGGATGATGTACAAAATTACATTTGTCTGGAGTATCATTGAGGTATCTGATGTGTCTGGGTTATCTTTATTTTGAAATAGTCCCTTGCTCTCTTTTAGATCATACCAAGAAATCTCTAAAACACCTAATGATCGTGCTTGAGTGAATAGACCCGAATGGTAGACTGGGAAACTATTGTCTCAGGTGAGCACTGCCCCTCACGAATTTCAACTTGCAATTATTAATGTTCAGTGTGTGGGACTCATAAAGCCTAACCCAGCTAGGTGAGGAAACGGGAGGTAAGTTTAATGATCCGAAATAGTTGTCTATGATGAAGCAACTATTGTTATATTGTACTTAATGTGCGATAAATTAAGAAATTTCATTCAAGGGTCTCTCATATACCGAGAAAGACAATCACAACTAATGTTTGCAATAACAAGATTATTAATGTGGCTTCTGTGAAGTATTGAATGAAAAAAAGAGGCCTAATGTGAGTGTCCTTAATTGGTAGATAAAGACTACTCTCTTGTACATCCAGTGTAAGGATAAGACAAAGCTTCTCAGTCTTGAAAGTTTTCATGAGGCATTTCTTAACTATAAGTCAAGTGATTGGGGGATGGCATTTGAGACCATTTTCCCATTATTTTGATGACTTTTTTTAACTATGTTAAGTTTCAACAAGATGACGAAAATT
Source organism: Solanum habrochaites (assembly GCA_027704765.1). Classification (NCBI taxonomy): domain Eukaryota; kingdom Viridiplantae; phylum Streptophyta; class Magnoliopsida; order Solanales; family Solanaceae; genus Solanum; species Solanum habrochaites. The sequence goes on along the minus strand of JAKWJA010002498.1, from coordinate 37,290,595 downwards.
TGATCCTCTCTTTGTCTCTTTCTAAAGGTTTCTTTTCTTCATATAAACAAAAGAAAATTGATTTCACAATTCAGTACGTTGGCAGAAATGTGATGTTCAATTTACTAACCTTTTTATTTAGTAAGCAATAGTTTAATTTTCTACCAGTAATGTTTGTATGTTTTTATTGGTGAATTCAATATACATTAATTAAGAATAATTATAAGTGTGTTCCTTCCAAAGTTTTCTTCCTCCCTATTTTCATAGCTATTTGTTTTACTATAAACATAGTGATTGTGTATCTATTTCCACTTCTTTTGTGCAATTTTGATGACATTTTTTATTATGTTTAAAAAGACCAGTGAAGATGATTGAAAATTTATGGGTTTTGCTATATTTTGATAGCACCTAACAACAAATATTTGATATCTAAGGCGGACAAATTATGATGTTTGTTAAAAGAAGCAAATGAAATTTTCTCTTTCTCTCTTTCTTGCCCACCATTAGTATATTCTTCTCACTGTTGTTTCTTGTACAAACATTTTGTAGTCATTGCCCGATTCCTCAAGAATATTATATAGAGACATTAGTACTATCTTTTACTTGTCAGTTAAGACTATTTTTCATATTTCTTGTCTTTTCCTTCTTTTTAGGCTAGAAGAGATCAGCTTTTTTTGAAACTCAACAATTTCAAAGATATACTATAGAAAATATTAGTATTCGTTAAATAATTAGGCACATCCACAAAGAGTACTATGCCTTTACGATATTATAAATTGTTATTTGATTCACATGTTTGCTATAGACTTCATGGACATTTACACATAGTATCAACATCCTCTTAGATACCTATTTATATCGATAATTAAGCTATTAATTATCGTTAAAGATTCATTTTTTTGTCGTGATAACTCATTCCCCTTTGATAAAGTTTTTTTGTGTTTTTTTTTTTTTTTATAAATAGTAACCCCTCTTTAGTTGCTTCTTATCAACTAATTTGTGAACCTTAAATTTAAAAACAACCTAACGACTATCGTTTTGGAAAATATATTCAGTACATCTCTTTTCTTCTTATTGCTAGGACAGAAAGATCGTCTTTATTAATATTTTTTTCATATTTGTGAGTTCAGAGCTCACAAACTTAATGTTTCTGATATTTTTAAATATGTTTTATATGTAAAAAATTTGTTTTTAGTAACATGCCGTTGTAATAACATTTCAGATGTCCCCTACTGCTTGGGTTGATAATTGCCTTTAACATTTTGTCAAATCATCTTATAATCGTAACAAGAAATTTGGAGTGATTCTAACTGTCTTAGTCCTCGCCCGCTGCAAACATAGCGATCTAGAATCTGGACAAGAATCGCCTCATAAGGTAGATTTATCATTGATCCAATATCTCAATTTTTATGATTTAATGAAGGATCGGCCCATGACTTCTTCACATGGAAATGTGGAACTGTCTTGCATGAACTATGGATAACTCTATTGGTAGGTCCTCAACTCATAACAATACGTTACGTAATGTTGTAAGGGGTCGATATATCGAGGACCAAACTTTCTCTTCTTGGGACAAAATACCATAGCACCTCTAAGGGTGAAACTTTCAAATATCCCCAATCATCTCTTCACAACGTCTATTTCATTCTTATTTACATAGGTGTAGATTGGACTCTGTGTCAATTTCAATAACCTCTCTGAATCTTTCAGTTCAGCATCTCCATAGCTTTATTATCTAAATAAGGTCCTATCAACCCTGCCGACTAAACTCAAACCATCTAATATGAGATTTGTATCTTCTTTTCATAAAGAGCTTCATAATCAAGCCGTTTGTTAGTGATACTATTATTTTAAAGCAAATTAATAGAGGTAGGTGATCATTACCATTACCTTTGAAATTTTAAATCACATAAGCCATCTACATATCCTCTAAGGTATGAATAGTGTATCTACTTGACTTTAATCTAAGAATGAAAGGCAGTAACCTAAGTTAACCTTTGAACCCGGAGCCTTTTTTTGAATAACAACTGATACAAATTGTGGATTAGTAAATTGCTCATCTCTATCTGAATATGGTGATAAAAACGCATGAAGTCTACTACCTCTTGAAATATACAATTTGGCATAGTCTCTAGGGTGAATGAGTAGTAGTTACCGGAAAAAAGTTGGTTGATTTTTTCATTCTATCAAGAATCTTCCCTAACTAATCATTTTGCGTGCAAGACTTGTAAACTAAGATAAAATCAGGATTCAATGATCTCTCCTTCTTTCTGGAGTTTCCTATATTCTAGGCCATACTACAGGCCATTGGTCCTCTACTTTGTTGTTGGAACTTCGAACCTTATACACAAATTAAAATGCCCTTCATACTACTACTCAGCCATATTTCTTAACTCGTGATACAATCCTTTGTGGAACCCGGATGATTAAATATCTAAGAGCTAGACTTCCTTTATGATGCATTATTTTAGTTCAGCACTCTTGCTACACATAATCTAACTTGATACATGAATATGTCATCTCTCCCTTGTTAAAAATCCATTACTTTTTTCTTATGAACATTTGTCTTTAATTCCTAAAATATTGGTTCTTGATCCTACTTCTTTTTTACTTTTGACACTAACGAAGATCTAGCCCTATTAATCACCACTCCTCTTCTATCTGGAATACAATAAATGAACTCCCAAGCGTTCAATTCTATGCCCAACCTTTGCTAGTTCTTTCTTATCTATCTCAAAGTAGGCAGTACTAGCCATAGACAACCTGCTCAAGGCATCAGAAACAATATTAGCCTCACCTGGGTGGTATAGAATACTAATGTCATAATCCTTGAGTAATTATAACCACCTCATTTGTCTAAGATTGAGATCTTTCAGAGCAAATACATACCGAAGACTTATGATCAATGAATACATCTACAGGAACACTATACAAATAATGTCTTCATATCTTCAAAGCAAATACTACGACATCCAGCTCTAAGGTATGAGTTGAAGATGAAGAAAAATCATTCACGTGAGAAAGTCCTAGTTAAGATTTTTGAGAGAAAAGTTTAGGAATTGAGAAACAAGAAGTTGCCTGTGCCAAAGCGCTATGAAGGAAATCATATTGTGCAGGGTGCTACTTTGAGGTCAAGGCCGATATGATGTCCCAATATCCATACTTTTTCCTTCTACTTTTAATCTAGCTTGAGGTAATGAGTTCCTCTTGACTTGTGTTGTGTTTTAAAGTCATGTGTTTTATGTGTTCCCATGATTTCATTATGTTATGCATGTTCATGAAAAATTTGTGTTTTGAAGAAAATGAGTTTACATGATTGATTATCCTCATCATGTTGTGCATTGAGTGTGAATTCCCTATAGACTCTAGGAGATGATATGATGAACATGTTTTAGCTATGATTTTTAGTGTGAGTTCCCTATAGACTCCAGGAGATGATATAATTGTGTTTAGCATACTTTTAGCTTGGAGAAGGAAGCTCCTCCTTGAAGATGCGGAACCTTAAAATTTCGTACATTTTGGTTTATTAAAGATGAGGAATTTTAAAATTTCTTACATTTTGGTTTGTAAGGTGTTTCATCTACTTTCATTATAGTACATTGAGTACGTTTAGCTTGGATTTAATGTTTCCTCCTCAGTTGTGGAAATTTTTATATGTTTCATGCATGAAGGGTTGCTAGTCTTGAGGTTTTTCCGTTAGAAATGTCTAGAATCTTACCCGAGGACAGGTTTTCCCAAGACCGGGGTAATGAAACACCTATGAATCTAAAAGGCTAAACTAGGGCTAATTGAGAAGGCAACATCCAAAAAGGGAGGAAGATTGGGAAGACATCACCAAGAACTACCTCACCTCACATGACCACCATAAAGATTCGTGGTGAGGACCATGATTCATGGAGAGGTTTGTGGAGGGCTAGGCAGTATCTAGGATACTCAGCACCGAACAAGTACCCTTCCTAAAGACGGCTCGTGAAGTCTACAACAACCATTGCAAGGGTCATGATCCTAAGCTAGTCGTAAGGCGAGAAAGGGTTTGAACCATAGCCACTCGTCCAAGAACCAAAGGGAGAACCCTGGCTCGTGATAGGGACTACGATTCTTGCAACCTCACATGGTTATGTGGTAGTGTACTATAAGTTAAGGATTAATTGATCTTTTCTTGTTTTAAGTCATTGTCATCAGTTTCATAGCTAATTGTTTAATTTTTTGGATTTCTAAGCTTTGTTGAGTTCGAATCCTCCGAGGACAAAGTTTCATTGTATCAAGTTTGTTTCGTGTATTTTTTTTTGGGACATGACGTATGGGCTAGGCTCAATTTTATTGTATTAGATTAGATGGTTACGATGTGACAAGATTTCTAGAATTCTGTTTTTCATTAATAAAATGTTTGGTCTTTGAAATCTTGTTTCACTCTTATTGTTCTATTTCTCATGTAATGATAGTTAAATGTCTTGTATGGAATTCTTTGGGGTTCTATGCGTCATGTTAAATCTAGAGTGTACCCCTAGGTCTTGACAATTATGCATGTAGAAATTTTATGAATTATTAGGGTAAAATGTGAAACGAACTACCCAAAAACTAGTATTTGATTAGCACCAACGTGTTACAAGACCCTTAGTCCTTTTTGAATATTTATATGTTTCAAATGTTAAGTAAAGAAGAATATTTATTTCTGACTACGTTAATAATTTCCAATCGAGTTACATGTGTAAAAAACTTCTTGACATAACAAAGGTAGAAAAACAAAATGAGAAAAATTTAACCAATGAACATATGTGGTGATACTATTTAAAATTGTTGGAATACAAAAATTAATTATAAACAATCAAATTAACCCAAAAGATATGGAATTTTTTAACTTACTAAGTAAAATAATAATAATGTATCTTTTACTTCACCTTATTATTTCAAAATTGGGAAACACCTTAGATTCAACACTATAAGGACTATATACGATGAGAGCCATTTCAATGTCACGAAGTGTGCTGAGTTCTTCTGCCTTTTTCAACAACCCTATGAGTCTTTTCTTGTATGAGACTTTTCAATCAAAGCTAATATTACTTTTTTTCTAGGCATGGCTAAAGAAGAGGTATATGAGAATATATGTGTTTGTTATATAATGTATTTGTTGTTGTTCTTGTATTTGTAGTTGTCTTTGCCTAACATTGACTCTTGTATATATAAATAAAAACTTTGAATTCTATAATGTTTGGGTAGTTTGAATTATAGAATTTCTTAATATAAACAGTAATTGTTTTGGAATAAATTTAAATAAGAGTATATTATCTTGAACTTGATGTTGTTTTTTGATGTGGTCTAATACTAGCCAAATATTTTGAATCGATCTTTTCATATAAGGAAAAGAATTAGTGTTGTTGAAGTTTGAATAAATAGTATCCATAATACATGGTCATAAGTTTATAGAAAATAGGTTTCAAAATTTCATTACTATTTTATCCGATTTTGGAAGAAATTATATTTAGTATAAATTTTAATCTACTTTCAAATATATCAAAAACTGAATCCTACCTAATTTTGTTTTTATTAATATATGATATAAAACAACCTATTACTTGAAGCTAAGTAAAATATTTTCCTAAATGAGTTTGAAAGTAAATCAATATTCCATTATTGTCCGAAACTATCAAATAATGCTTTGCATCTTGAAAATAAAAAGATAAATTTTACTATTTTAAATAAATGATTTTTCATGACCCTAAGTTATCAAATTATTATCCCAAATTGTAATAATCCACTCGTAGTAAGCTAACAATCATGGAGGAAAAATTATTATTTTAAGTGTAACAACCTATTAATGTACTTGTCTATGTAATGAGACATTATAAGTTCCTTGCGGTAATAATATGAACTGGCTCTTTCCCATGCGACTAGTGGCAATAGAATAGGTTAAAGTGAACAGCCCATATATTTTATGGGACACAATTAAGTTACGTCAGGGGAAGTATTTAAAACTGAAATCATAGGTGGTAGTTGAGTCTAGTGTTAAAATGACCACAGTGTATATAGTTTTAAGTTAAGTGAAAGGTATTCTTGCCTTAAATGCAATTAAATATTGAGTGCTTTTCTGATTCACTAAGCTAAGTAGGTGACAAGTAGGTGAATCACCTACATTGACTATTGACATGCGAAAGGACAAGTAGGTTTCCAATCACCTACAAGACCATTTGACCATGTATTGGGCCAAGTACACTAACTAATATTTGACCCAAGTTGAATAAAATATAAATGGAAAAATAAGACAGAGCCAAGGCCCATTCTTTTCACGTCCACAAGAAATAATTTTTAGTGGACCAAGTAGGTGCATCCCCTAATGAAATTGTTGGTTGGCAGATGAGAATAAGAAAGGTGGCAAAGATAAACCTACTAAGTTCAAAAAAGGTTAGCATAAAGATCCTCATTTTTCTCTTATCCAAATTTTAACTATCAAATTTCATAGATTTCTCTCTTGTTCTCTTAAGAGGAAGCACCACCCATTTTCCCATTAAGGGTTTCTAATTATTTTCACCTAGTTTCTGTTTTCTTTTCTTTCCAAAGCAGGCCACTAGATCACATTATCTCCTCTATTTTTTTAATGTATTTACCCAGTTTCTTCCAAAGGGAGTGAACCGAGAGGTAGCTAGATGTGTTGGAAGCCAGGTTTTATCACTCTTACTCTCTTCCAAATAATAAAGAAGGGTATAAAAATTGTAATTGAAGGAGAATAACATATATAATAGCCAGTACGCCTTTTCACAACATTTATTATTTTTTTACTTATAATTCGTGACTTACTTTTTTACTCTCTCAAGGATGTAATTGAAACCACAAATTCTGTCTTTTTGTTGATTATTTTTAGTGGTTGAAGACTGTTATTTGTATTGATTTTTTAATCTGGGTGTCATAGAATGGTGATGCCCATTAAATTAATGTTTTGGTAAAGTTACTGGACATTTCATGGAAGGTTGTTCCGAAATAATATAGAAAGACAGGAATTGGTGTCAACGACTGCACTCTATACCCTAGACGAGAACCCGTCGTCCGTTGACCTCTCAATGTCGCAAACCAGCCTCCTTTACGCACTACCTGCTTTACATATTTTTAATTTATGGAAATTTGAAACTTTGTTATTTAAAACCATGCTTGGTAAACATTCTTTAACATTTTAATAATCGTTCATACAGCAAACCATCTAAGATTAAAGAAATAACTTAACGAAAAGAAGAGTTCATTAAGTCCTTAATTGTATAATTGCCAAAAATGGCCCATAGAAATCTTATCAAACAGGAAGAAAACCCTTGTGAAGTATGCTCCACTAACTCACCTAAAACCTCCGCTAGAATATAAAACGTACTTTCCTCGAAAGCATAGGACTACCAAACTCCAGCTGATGCTGACGTCCGGATAGCGCAAAAAAGATCCTCAACTCTATCGCCACCTGTTCTGCACCTAAAATAGTCTAATTTAATGGTTATTACAACACTTGTCTACGTAATGGGTAACCGAAATGCCAAGCACCACACCAAGGACATTCATGAGAAAGAACAGCTCTTTCTCTAACGATATGATTTTGGAAGGTCGTGAGTTTTTTTTTTTGGTTGAAATCCCCCCGCCTTGCATTTAATTTTTTCATTATTTAATCTCCCTTCGCGCATCACCCTAACTTGGAGGTCATGTTTTAATCCCACTCCTCCATTTAATTTTTTACTTACTTTTTTCTCCTTCTCCCCATAGGTTGCTAGTTAGATTTCCCCCAGCCAGCATTGCCCTTATTTTTTTGCGAAAACAGGAGCTATGATCGACTTCCCCCCCAGCCCCTATTTTCTTTTTTCTTTGCCTCAACGAAACAGTAGCTAGGGCTATCTATCCCCCTTAGCTCCTTCATGTTGTTTCTCTTATTTTACAGCCTCTCACATGTGAGGTCTTGGGTCAATTCCCATTGCCCTCACTATTATTTCCCTTTTTATAAAAACCAGAATTTAACCTATTGGGAGAGTATGCAATCTGGAATTTTTTTTCTTATCATTCTTCCCTCATTTTTTAGTCACCCTTCATGAGTTTTTACTTAGCTAAAAGAGTGTTATCAACCCAAACATTATTCATTATAATTAACACACCACAGAAACACACATAAAATACACCAAAACACTGAATATTCCACCCAAAACGTGGCTAAAGCGACTGCCCCCGATACACACCACACACCAATTTTTTGTTACACTCTTCTAATAATTGTTTTCGTAATTTTCCTCACATAAACCTGTTTCACTAATATAAATTACGTCAATCATGGCCTAAGCTATCAGTACAACATACCCATCCCGTACCAATTCCGTTTGGAGCTAAGGAAAAGGACATCAAATGGTAACCACCTCGTTTTCCAAGAGCTTTATGAACTTTCGCGGTCTACTCTTGGAGAAACAATTTCCGAGGACAAAATACTCACAACCTTTGATGTTTTCAAAAGTGTGAAGTTGCCTGCTCGGACACCGCCGTCCAAACCACACATCCCAATTCAGTTCAACATACAACCCCACTTCGACAAAAAGCACCCCACTCCGACAACAACCTCTTTTATCCTTGACGTTGTTTTAATTACTTGTCTTTTACTACTTAAAAATGTTTTTGAGTTCTTCAATGTGAAGAACTCTTATGATTTTCTAGTTTTTGTGTGTTTGGCAGATAAACATGGAGAAAGAGTTGAGAACTGAGAGAGAGTTGAGAAACTTGAAGAGAGAGAGTATTAGGATTAGGAGACTAATCAAGACTTTAGTCAAAATGGAATTTATTAACTTAACAAAATCTGATTATTTTAATTAATACGTGAAAGGACCATTTTAAACCTATGATAGATTTTAATTGATGATTAAATCAGCAATTTCTTGCTCCGAGTGGGTCTCGCGAACCCGATGGTAACCCATTTGCGAAAAGGGTCACTCTGAGTACCCCAAATTTGAAAAGCTCTTATTAATTAATTTATTATTCCTCAGGGTAATTAAACAATATTAACCTTGGCCTGAAAGGAACTTTTAACCCTGGACCTTCAAAAATTAAACTTTCTTCTTTTAATTCCGGTAAGACTCTTCGTTAAATCTTCGTTTTTGCGCCCTTACTTTGTTGCTCTCCAACCTTACAATCCCAACTAACCTCCCACAAGTAGTTTACTTGATCGTACGCGTATCAATCTGTGTCCCTTGTTATCGATCAGCAACACTATTGACACCCTAGTCTTGATCTTATTATTTTTAGGGTTGTTTCACTTTGTGCCAGGAAACAATCATCGAAATATTAAGGGCTGGCTTACTACTGTTTTCGATGAGATAAAAAATCTCTATTTGGTTGTTAAGTTGATATTATTAACCTTAATGATTGGTTGTTTGTAGATGAACACATGACATTAAATGACATGTTGACATTTTGTAATCTCGAATGGAATTTGATCGCATTGTAAGACTATTCAATTTCTTTTTCTTGCATTAACCCAACACTTGCATTACAAAAAATAAGCTTTCTATTGTCCTTTGTAGTATTGATTCCATACTTGCGTTCCCCTACTACTCCGTAGAAGCATAGAAGTGACGTACTCTAATATGAGTTTGTTACTAACATGGTCCAGCCTTGCTTACTTTTACCAAGCATGCGTTTCAATCTTTTTTTCAGATCCGTCAAAGTAACCCCATACACGGATTCCTTATATAAATAAAATGATCCTACATTACACGTCATACAATCTGCATATAATCCAACTTGGGCTTTATTTTTTATAGATATTCATCTTGTCACAGTTTCATATATTTATTTTTCTTGAATATTACTCCCATTTTGTGTTAGAATATAATGTACCTCACATGATACTACTTGCTCTATTGTACATTTATATGTACTTGGAATCTGAATGACATCAAGAATTCCTAGCATTGGTCATCCTCTTTTGCTGGCTGATTCAGCTAGTCATTTTACTATATGTCTTATACGTTTATAAAAGTACAAAAAAGTACAGAAACGACTGGTAAACATGCACGATCCACAAGTACAAGCCTGGTGGTCTCTAGCAGGTTTCTATTATATTGGGGTAGTTGGTTTAACTAGCTCTCCTTTTTACATATGGTTGAGTGCATTTCATTCTCTGCCGGTAAATTATTCAACTAGTATCTCCCCATAACCACCTGCTAAACGCATGCTTATTGGTGAGATTGTGTTTGATTCTAAGGCTTTTCCGAGTCTTTATTATGTGTATTTCATAGTGGCACACTCAGATCCCAATAGCGGATTTGGTAACTTGTAGAGAAATCATGTTGTTCATATTTTCACTTGTCACATGTATCCCGTTCTGCTAGTCCAACATGTTTTTGTCTATGAATGTTTTTCATAATAAATACATCTACATGTAGTAAGTTTACTACTCATCATAGGTCACGTCGTAAGATGTATTCATCTAGTACTTGTATGTCTCACCTATGGGTTTGGGGTGACAATAAGTTGTATTAAGCATTTCGTCCTAAGAGCCTACAAAGTCGATGTCTATTAGTCTATTACATCCCTTACTTATTAAATATGTTGCCACGCCACTTTTATAATTAGGGGGCTACTTGTACATTTAAAAAGTTCCTTCCTTCATTAAAAATCTTATCACTAGAGCGGACCTTAAGAAATCAATTTCACACTTTCACCTGATCATGCTATTGATAGAAAATGCTTTAGGATGCTAACGTTAATATAGCTAAAATATCACATGCAACTACATAAAAGGACTGAAGTTATCAAAATTTAGACTACATTAGCACTTTTATTAGACCGTCCCCACTCCACAAGGTGCTAAATTTAATATGTTATCTAAATTATAAGTTGCATTTTTACATTTGTTATCAATGTTTGTTCAATTGTGAAGGTATAATATGGTACTTCGTATGCTTAAATTGATGTTACCAGTTAACTACTATGATTGTCTCATTTTTCAGCACATATTTTAGGAGGATGTATCCACCCTCTGGAGTTTTCTATATTTCCTCCATATCATTAGGTCTATTTTTAATAGAAGAGAATTTGCTCTTAGCGCCTGTGATATACATCAATTTGTAAGCATTTACACATGTCTCTGGAAATTGATGTTGTTGAACCCACCTTTTTTTATGGGAGAAGTTAGTGGAACAATCTGATAGGTTGATTTAGCACACTTTGAAAAAGTGTTAGATATACCTCCTAATTAGATGAAAGTCACAAAATTCTTACCAGATACACCATCCAAATATGTTAATATGTGGCTTTATATGCTATGTGCCAACAACCCCGAATAAGTCATTATACCTTGTATTCTTTTCATGGTAAAAACATAGAGACAATATTGCTAATTTATGTAATGATATGTTTGTGGTTCATATTATGACCTATGTTTTGTTATACGGATTAGTATGTTCTTCAAGGGTAGTTTAATAATAAAAAACCTGGGTTTGGATAGACCTAATTGTGATTAGTTTCGTTGTGTCAGACCGTTCAAATAATACGTATTCAGAATAATGGCTATTCAGTTAGCTGCTGAAATCTGTGGTGCTAAGGTGCTTCAAAAATGAGGTGAATGGACTGATTCAACCATTGCTTAGAATAATCATGATACAAGATTGTCTAACACCCTGGGGTCAGGATGCCTGGTACATGAACTACTAGTTTGTGATTAAAATGTACTTGTTAATAGGAAAGGCATGTGACAATGGAGCTGCATTACAAGGCCGAATATGTACGTAGGCTTCTCATTAGAGATGGGAACTCTGTCCAATTCCTTAAACTAGAAGGTTGGGATGTGAGGATGCTATAGAGGAGTTGAGATAGGCGATTATTAAAAAAGGTTCCTAAGTGCTGAGACACAAACTTGTATCACTCTTGAATCCTAACGAAGTTATAAGGCGCACCTTCTCGAACAACTTTGTGAACCTTTGTTTGGACAGAGAAGTCATTTTAGTTATTGACTTCAAGGCTTGATATTGGTCTTGAAAACAACAAGAAAAATAGGGAATCAACGGTTACTTAGATAGAAGATACCTTGACCTATTTCATCTATATCATTAATACAAAGAAAGTAGAGACATTATTCACTGTATAAGAGATCTTAGGGATCATCTTGATATTTCCTGTGTATTCACATTCATAGTCCCCTTAAGGGAGATGAAAATTGATCATATGTTATTTTTATTATACTTTCGTCTTGCATGGGAACATAGTAGACCACCCTCACTTGTTTGAACAAAAAATATGTTAGCTAAACCTATCCTAGTTAAGACTAAAGGTGCATACTCTAAAGATTTATGATTATGATATAACTTTATAGTATCTGACATTTAAATGTTCACTCTTAGTTTCAGGTTTCATGGTACGTTAAAGCTTTTCATATTTCTATTAGGACTTCAAAGTACAAAGACATTTGAGGTGAATGACAAATATTGTAATTCAGCACCGTTGCCTCGGACTCCTAATTCCAAAGATGAACTATTGAGGATTATGATTCTATCATTAAACTAAGATATTTCTATAACCTTGATTGAAGAAAACTCCCATAGCAGAACCCCCATAAGGATTCTTAGGATATATGAATAGAAATATGGGGAAATCCATTGTATGTTTTGAGGTGAGTAAGTACTATGAGCACAAGTCTCCTCACCCATTCTTAAACCTCTTAGAGATAGTGGTTATCTTTTAAACTATCGTAGTTCTATAAAAATATCCTAGTTTCTAACGATGGTTTGTTATATAAATATACCCTTACTCATTTTTTATAATTTATTGTATGACTTTTTTACCTTTGTGTATGTACCTTCTTTACGTTTACCAATTTCATAGATTTATCTTTGAGTCCTATTTATGTTATAATGTTTGTCAATAGGACTTTGCTACATGTTATTTATTGTCACTAGCTCTTTCCGCATGTCTTTTCATCTTGTGTTGGGTACTAGCAGATATTGATCATACACCACCTCTATATGTTTTAATTCCTCATATCCTACTTGCTTGACATTACTGCCTTATGCTTTTCTTCCCATGTGTAATGTGCTCCTTTCTCCAGATTTCATATGTGTACCATTGGCATTTAGTCCACCTATCCATGCATTATAACACACTTTGAATCCAATGTGATTTGTGTTGTAATTCATTTTCTTTTATGTAGACACATGTATTATGTCCTACTTGCTTACAATACATAATGTCTTTGTAGATTTAGTCTCATTTCATCCATGCATCGTGTGTACACCACATATTTTATAACTTAATGTCAGTGTATTATGTGCTGCCATTTTTGCTAGCTGCTAGTGTTTCATACTCAATGTGACTTATTTTATCCCTCTTTCTATGCCCAATGTGCCTTATTGACTTGAGTTTTAAAATTTTGGAAAATATTTCCTCGTATCATGATGTGTGATGCTTTGACCAGAAACTGTTGGGCTATATGTAAATTTTTATCAAATATTAGATCTACGTGTAGCATAGATGCCTTATTGAAGTTGCACATAAAAACTTAAGAGTTTAATATTAACACTTGCGTTCTTATTAAGACACCTCTGAAAGCACTTAGATAAAAAGAGAAGGGAGTCGTGCCCCGATTACTTAGGCTTATGATTTTTTTTGGGTCCATTCCATATAAAATGATTTTAGGAACTATAGTTATTCTGATTGCTAAGGCCCGAAGCTAAGTTAAGAAAATGTGTAACCTCCCTGGAAGTATTATGGAAGGAATACAGTGTAGGTGAATCCATAGGTATCCCCCTTAAGTTTTGACCAATTTTCACTTATACAACACCTTAATGGGGTTTTGGTTTCACTTTAGACACAACCCCATGTCATTCCATTTTGTCATTTTGACACTTTTTGAATCATCAATAAAATTATAATTGTTGTAATACACTCGTTCCATAGGTGTGTCAAGATGACGAATTAAATGACACACGTGAATGATATGTCAGAAATAATTAACAAATATGATTTTTAGTACACAAAATAAGGTGACATGATTGAATAAAATGTAGATTTTTCGTGTCATTGGACCGGTTTTAGTCCGTTTGAGCAGTGATTTTTCTGGTAATAACCTGTCTAGTCGACGATCCCACGACACCGTCATGGGCTCGACGTACGTCGAGGGGGTCTCGTTTCCAAAGAACACTTAGATCTAAAATTTGGGTACTACTCTAAGATCGACTCTCTGACGTCATGACTGCAGGCAGACGGACTGCCTCGTCACGACGGACCGTCACAAACCCTTCTATATAGTAACCTCTGAACTTTGTACGGTACGGCAGGACGGACCGTCACGTCGGACGGGACCGTTTACAGTCTACGTCACCCTGGCTGGTCCTGATTTCTGTTACAAATGTTTTAAGGGGCGTTTTGGACATTCCTGGCTTACAATTATAAGTTTCGTGGTTTAATGTTAATAATTCAATTAATTGGGGGTTTAAAGAGATAACCTTTGTAAATAAAAGTGAGTTATTTTATCATCTTTTATAATTCATTCTATGATAGTTAGGGTAAGAGAAAAAGGGTTTGACTAAGAAAAATCGAAAAAGAAAAACAGAGAGAGAGGGAGAACGACGGAAAGAAAAAAATATAGAACGAAGAGGAAAGCGAATTTTGAGGTACTTGCGTGATCACGACTTCTCGGTGGAGGTATGTTATGGTTATTGTTTTTCATAGTAAACTCTTAATGAGAATGATATGTATTTGGGTAGTAGTGTAGTCCCTTTAAATGCTTAATTTGTGCAATGAATGATGTGATTAAAGAATTGTGATGATTACCATGAGAAGGCTGGTTGCATCTCAAACCGTAAAAACCTCTTTTGTTAAGTATGATGCCTTGTATAAAGAAGGCTTGATGAACTAAAGAATCAGGTTAGTTGAATCGTTTGTCACGTCCGAACACCAGGGATCTTAGACGTGGGGATCGGGTGTCACCATCCGACCCAGGATTTGTATTGGATCGGGTGTCCGTTCCGCAACCAGGATAGTCGTATTGGAGTCGTGTGTCCATGTTTTTTTTTTGGGGTTCGACACAGGATAGTAGTAATGGATCGGGTGTCCCGTCCTACACCACAGGATAGAGAGGATCGAGTGTCACATCCGACCCGATGTAGTACAGAATGAATCTTGTAATATGGTTAATATACTCAATCTAAGACACCTGTTTCCAATGAGTATGGTGTGGAGTCTTGAGTCCTCATGATGTGCTTTGGTGTTATGGCCAAGGGTTATTGTAAATGTTGTTGTCACCCTGTTAGATATTAGTTGATTTATGTTATTATATGAAATAATTGTTTCTTTTTGAGTGGCCGATGATCCCTACTCAGTACTTGTGTTTGTACTGACCCTCTACTTGTATGTTCTTTCTTGTTAGTTGTGAGGCGCAAACTTGCCATCGAACTTCGACCAACCCAACTCTAGCCAGACTTCAGCATAATCAGATTTCAGGGTGAGCTTATTGTTCCTAGCTCGGAACGTCTGATTCTTTCTTTCGCGTCTGAATTCTTGAAGTTCGTACATGCCTCTCTTTTTTACTTATTTAGTTTCCTTAGATTGAAATTTGAGGATAGATGTTTCTTGTGATGATGACTTCCAGGTTTTGGTGAATATAATGGATAATTTGAATGTTATTTAATTGATTTTGTTATGAGTTTTAAGTCTTCCCTCATTAATTTTCTGTTTATTATGGTTGTAATGTTGGGATTAGATGGTTGGTTTTCGCTCACCTAGGAGAGTAAAAATGTGGGTGCCACGCGTGGCTCGTTTTGGGGTCGTGACAAACTTGGTATCAGGAGCATTAGGTTCGTTGGTCTGATCACACAAGAAACAAGCCTATTAGAGTCTTAAGAATCGGTAGGGGACGCCTTTACTTTTCTTTGAGAGGCTATAGGACTTAGCAAAATCCATTCTCTTTTTTTTTCGTTGCTTACTTGATCCAATTGGTATCTAGGTGATACAAATTGTATGTGCCATCTTCACTCTATTTCGCAGATGGTTAAACGAGAGCAACGACTGGCGCCAACACCAACACACAGCAAGACATATGCGTCTGAGCCATCCCTGGGTGCTGTAGCTCGAGATGATTAGTGCAAGAAGGCCGTAGTAGAGGGGGTCGCGGGAGGGACCCTCTAGATGAACGAGGACAGCACCTGGTCCATCTATACGAGGGGTGACTCCTCCACCGACTGAGGAAGTATTAAGAGAGGGTGAGGAGGTGAAAATGAGCAAGTGAAGATAGGCTTACACCCCAATCTACCCCCAGCGATGATTCTCCGTTCTTGCTTATCTTTGGATAATCTGATCAAGGACGAGACACCTCCATTGTTTTCTGCAACAGCACCTCAGGTTCGGAGTACAACAGCCGCTGTTTGTGGCTCCCGCATGGATGCTTCATGAAATAGGCCCACGTTCCCTCGTTTGACTACAGGCCTATAATGACAAGGTGATCACATGCTTTTCAATAAAGTTCTTGAAATTGAACCTCCAGTCTTCAAGGTTGCTGAATCTGAGGATGCCTCGATTTTCCTTGTTGAGTTCATGAGTTACTACCATAAAATGGGCATCGTGGAACATTTGGCATGGAGTTTGTAACTTATCAGTTTCAGGGAACCACCAAAATATGTGCGGTCATATTTGATTGTCACCATCATCGGCACCACCTATACTTTGGTGCGTCCATTCTCTAGCTTATTTATGGAGAATATATCCGCCTCGACTTTGTGGGATAGGACGGATAGATGAGTTCCTGATCCGTAGAGCAAGGCAGGATGACGTCACTGCGTATGAGCTAAGTTCCGTAGCATTATCCCAGGTATGCCACCCAGCTTTGCTCATTCCACAAAGCGATTCGCCATTTGTGAAAGGGTTGAGGGCAGATTACAGATTTCCAGCCCTACAGGTATCTACTGCAAGCAAATTCCTTTCAGGAAGTGGTAGACTTTGTAATAGAGGTGGAGGGAGTGAAGCCAGATACTTCACCATGTCATCAACAACTAAGAGTTTCGTACGGGCGTGCGAGTTTAGTGGGTCTTACTCCAGAGGCAAGTTCATGAGACCACCCGACCTATTCATCGTCCTTCACTGCATACTGTAGCTAGGGTGCCCCGATACCGGTCAACATTTCTCTGAGTCGGGGAGGTTATCCCCAACCTTCGGTCGTTCTCCACAGAGACCTATGCTTGAATCCGAGAGTGTTCTTGATTGGAGAGATCGTAACATATTAGGATGTTTTTGTCCAAAACAATTCACGCACCCATAGTCATAGATAGAGGTTGTCATGGAGAGGCCCGCCATTCTGGAGACGTGGTGGCGGGTAAATGTGTGGTCACCAAACGGCCGGGGTGACGGGCAAATGGGAACTACTGCAAGCTCCACATGGTAGGGGGCAACGGCAGACAGGTGATAGGCCCATTGTTATGCTTCCCCTGGGCGGGTGTCGGAAGCGGAGACCATCAGATGCTGTTTAAATCTACAAGTAATCTTTTTGTTTGGTTTTGATTGGCATGCTTCTGTATTATTTTGATCCTAACTCCAATTTGCAGATGTATCTTCTGCATTTGCTACTGGACATAATTTTAAATTGTAAATTGCTTGACTGCCTATTCGTGTTTCTACTAAAAGAACAATAAAGGAGGCGAGCGAGTGTGGGGGGTGGTGGTGGGGGGGGGGGGGGGGGGGGGGAGTGGAGGGAGGGGAGAAGGGAAGGAGGAAAGTGACAAGAAAGGAGGAGCTGGATACTCCGGTGGGTGAGTCTGTGATAGTTGAAAAGGTATAAGGTCTTTGTCTTGTGACTTTGTGGGGAGCAATACTCATTAGACTTGTTATCTTGAAATTTGGGTTGATTTCCGTTAAATTCAGGTAATGACTTGGGCTTTCTCCCAAATTTGCAATCTTCGATTGTAATGCTAAAAATGTAACTTGGCCAAGCCTGGGAACAGACCGTTGTGTGGAGGGTGACTACAACTTTTCAACTCCAGTTCATATCATCTCCCGTTCTTCGTGCTAAGAGAATGGTTGTAAGGGTGTTTCTCTTTCGTGGCACTCCTCAGGGATTACTACCCAAGTTACCTTCAATTGAGTCGTTTCGGTACCGTGAGGTTTCTGGATGTGTTTTTCTCTGCAGACCGTCCTTGTAATTCCACCGGATAGAGATATTGACTTTTGCATTGATCAGGAGCTGGTACTCGCCCCATTTCATACCCCCTTACAGATGGCTCCCGCTGATTAAGAGAGTTAAGAAGGCCCACTCAAGAGTTTGTTAGGGAAAGGCTTTATTAGACCAAGTCATCCCTGTGTGTGCTCCGGGTTTATTTGTGAAGAGAAAGATGGGAGTTTTTCGCGGATGTGCATAGACTACAGCAACTAAATAAGTTCTGTTAAGAACAGTATCCTCTCCTCGCTTGATGATTTGTTCGATCATTTTACAAGGTGCCTTGTACCTTCTCAAAAATTGATTTGAAGGTCTGGTTAGCATCAATTGAAAATACAGCAACGGATGTGCCAAGACTGCTTTTCGGACTAGGTATTGGCATTATAGTTTTCTTAGTAAATGTCTTTTGGGATACGAATGCCCACTTCTGCTTTCAATGAGCTTGATGAATGGATTTTTAAGCCATATCTGGACTCTTTGTTCATTGTAGTCTTGATGATATACTGGTATACTCAAAGGCAATAAAGAACATGAGTAACACTTGAGAATTGTATTGGAAATGTTTGAGGGAAGAAAAAGCTTTATGCCAATTCCCACGTGTGAGTTTTGGATCGATTCAGGTGTCCTTCTTGGGGCACGTGGTTTCAATCTAAGGATGGAGTTGAAGGTCGATCCTTCCAAGATCGAAGCTTTGAAGAATTGGGTCAGACCTCACTACTTTTACAAGGTAGGGAGCTTTGTTGGTTTAGCCTTTACTACTACCGGCGAGTTTGTCAAGTGATTTTCCTCTGTTTTCTTCCCGATTGACAAATTGAACTAAGTCAAAGTGTTTCCCTTGTATGGTCAGACGAGTGCGAAGAAAGCTTGCAGAGCTCAGTCCTTTTTCTTTGACTACTGCAAGACCATCCTTACCCTATGCCAGTGGAAGGTTAAGAATTTGTTGTTTATTGTTATGGCCTCCTATTCTGGTTTGGGTGCAGTGCTAATGCAAGAGAATTAATGTAAGTGCTTAATAGCTTCGAGGCAATTAAAGGTGCATGAACGTAATTACCGAACCCATGATTTGGAGTTTGCTGCGTTGTGTTTGCTTAGCACTGGAGACACTATCTATATGGGGTTAAGTGTGAAGTCTATACGGATTTTCCATCGTAGTCCAGTGATATTTACTCAGAAAGATTGGAATTGAGACCTAGGGATGGGATGGAACCTACTGACGGACCCATATCACTATCCTGTATCATCCAGAAAAAGTTTGTGGTGGCAGATGCGTTAAGTAGAAATGCAGAAGCCATGGGAAGTCTAGCTCACGTTGCAATTTTCTATACGCCCATGGGCTAGAGAGGTTTTCCACGCTGGCTAAGACTTTATGAGGTTATAAGTAATGAGAAGGAGGATTGTTGCCTGTGTGGAGGCGATCTTCCTTTCTTGACAGATTAAGGAAAACAGTTTAACTGATGAGAAACTAATTATATTCCGATCCGAGATAAGGTGTTGCGGAGAGGCTAAGAAGCAAACTCGATGGGAAGGTTGTTTTTAAGAATTAAGGGAAGGGTATGTGTACCCCGCGTCGATGATTTGATTCACACCATTTTTCCAAGGCTCTCTTCAGAATTCTATACATCCTGGTGCACCAGATGTATCGGTGACCTAAAGGAAACATGTTTTGGTTGGGTAGAATGAAGCGCGACATTGTTGATTTTGGTTGCCACATGCCCGAATTGTCAGCAAGTAAGTATGAACAATCAGAGCCTGGAGAACACTTCAGAGATTCCCATTCCCTGAATGAAGTGGGAAGAGAATTGCATGGACTTTCGTGGTTTCTCTTCAAAGACATTGGGAAAGTTTTGATTCTATTTGGGTATTGTGGACAGATTACTAAGTGTGGCTCACTTCATCCGTTAAGGTTGACTTACAATGCAGTAGAAGTTTAGCCAGACTCTAACATCTCAGAAATTTGCGATTGCATGGAGTGCCATTTTCCATCATCTCATATAAGAGGTACGCATTTTAATTCTAATGTTTTGGAGAACCTTGCTGCCTGAATTAGTACTCGGTTGGCCTTAGTACTGCATTTCACCCCTCAGAACCCGATGTCGTCCTGAGCGAACAATTCAGGTGTTTTGAAGATATGCTTCTTGCATGTGTAGTAAGAAGTTTGGTGGTCTTGGGATAACTTCTTACCCTTAGCAGAGTTCCATACATAATAGCGACACTCAAGTATTGATATGGCCCCATTCGAAGCATTGTATGGAGGAGTGTAGGTCTCGCCCATTGGTTGTTTTGATGCATTTGAGGTAGGACCTTGGGGTACAAACCTTCTGAGGGGAACATTAGATAAAGTGAAATGCATTCAAGAAAAGCTTTTAGCGCTCAATTAGGCAGAAAGAATATGCAGATCGAAGGTGAGAAGACTTGGAGTGTCAGGAGGGTTTGAACAAGGTTTGCTGAAGGTTTCACCCATAAGGTGTATGCGGTTTGGTAAAAGAGGTAGCTAGGCCCCAATTTAATTGACCTGTCATTTGAAGTACTGGAAGCGAAGTAGCGGGAGTAGCTTATGAATTAGCCTTGCCCCCCAGGACTGTCATGAGTGCATCTTGGTATTTATGTGTCTGTTGAAAAGATACCATGGGGAATTGAAACACATTATTCGTTGGGATTCCGTTCTACCTTGATGAGAATGTGTCTTATGATGAGGAGCCTGTTGCTATTTTAGATATAAGAGGAAGTCCGCAAGTTGAGGTCAAGGTAGGTGGCATCCATCAGGTTTTCAATGTAGAACGTGCCAGTTAAGAGTCCACTTGGGAGAAGGAGGTTTATATGCAGAACTATACCCACACCTTTTACAGATTCAGGTACTAACTCCTTTTTCAACCCTTTTTTTTTCTTCTTGTGATCGTTCAAAAGGCGAACGATGGGTAAATTGGTATCCTATTGTACGACTGTTAGTCGTGTGGACAGTATAGTTTATTCTGTATAACTTCTAAGTCGAGCGGATCCACGATGGACCGTCATGGCCACGGACAGTCGAAACAGGGGTCCCTCGTTCCAAAACACTTAGAATCAAAAATTATTGGGGTACTTTAAGAATCGACTCTCTGAACGTCACGATGGAATTTAGGACGTACGCGCCTCGTCACACGACGGACCGTCCAAACTTCTACAAAGTAACTCTCTGAACTTTGGTGACGATACGCAGGACGACCGTCACAGTCGTGACGGAGCTCACAATCTCCGTAACCCTGGCTGGGTCGATTTCTGTAAATTTTTAAGGGGCTTTTTGGACTATTCCTGCTTATAATTCTAGTTAGTGTTTTAATTTTAATAATCATTAACTGGGGGTTAAAGGAGATAACCTTGAAATAATAGTGAGTTATTTTTTTATCACTTTTATACTTAATTATATGCCAATTAGGGTAAGAGAAAAAGGGTTTTGAATAAGAAAAATAGAAAGAACAGAGAGAGAGGGAGAAACTAGCGCGAGAAAGAGAACTAAGAAGGAAAGCAGAGTTTTGAGGAGTAGCTTTCGTGATCACGAATTCTTCGGTGAGTATGTATGGTTTATTCTATTCATAGTAAACTCTTAATATTCGAATGATATGTATTGGATATATGTGGTAAAGTCTCCTATATGCTTAATTTGTGTGCATCCATGATGTGAATTATATAATTGTAATGAATTAGCATGATAAGGCTGTTCTCCAAACCTTAAAACTTATGTGTTAATGATGATTCTTTGGTATAAAGAAGGCTTGATGAACTAAAAGAATGAGGTAGTGGATCGGTGTCACGTTCGACACCCCAGGATAGTATAGTGGATCGGGTGTCACGTTCCGACACCAGGATAGTAGTTATTTGGATCGGGGTGTCAACTTCCTCCACCAGGATAGTAGTAGGATCGGGTGTCAAACGTTCCGACACAGGATATTAATTAATGGGATCGGGTGTCACTTTCCGACACCAGGATAGTAGAGGATCTGAGTGTCCACGTTGGCCGACAACCATGAGTGTAAGAGAATCGTGTAATATGATATACTCAATCTAAAGAATCTGTTTCCCAATGAGTATGTGTGTGGGGCTTGAGTCCTCATAGATTGCTTGGTGTTATCCGGCCAAAGGTGTTTTATTTTACATTGTTTTTTCCCCCTGTTAAGAATATTAGTTGATTTTTTAGTCTTTATCTGAACTATATTGTTTTCTCTATTTTTGAGTTGGACGATAATGCCGACAGATACTTGTGTTTTGTACTGACACCTTACTTGTATTTTTCTTCTTTTTATTTGTGGGTGCGAACAAACGTGCCATCGACTTTGACTCAAACCGCACTCTAGCCAGACTTCACATAATCAGCTTTCCGGGTGGCTATTATTCCTAGCTCGGACTGGATTCTTCTTCCTTTTCGCGCCTTAATGTCTTGTAAGTTTCGACATCGGACCATCTCTTTTACTTATTTTAGTTTCTTAGATACTCTTAGATTAGAAATTTTGAGGATAGATGTTCTTGTGATGATGACTTCCAGGTTTTGGAATAGTCAATGGATAAATTTTAGAAGTTATTTAATTGATTTCGTTATGATTTTTTTAAGTCTTCCGCATTTTTCTTTTTATTTATGGTCGGAATGTTGGGATTATATTGGTTGTGTTTTCGCTCACAAGTGGAGTAAATGTTGGTGCACTCGCGGCTCGTTTTGGTCGTGACATTTCACCCACAAAATTTAACAATGAAATAACCAAACCCCCACTCAAATCATCTTCTCCACCCGCATCCAACCCAACCCTTGTGTGTTCTCCCACGCTCCTCCCCTCCCCACATCGTCTCTGCCTTTAAAAACAACTCTAAACCCAACCTCATCTTCTCCATTAGAATAACAAAACAGCACCCTATGCCTACTCACATCTATTTTGAATGATTCATGAATTTTTGTGACTTTTCCCTTTTTCTCTTCTTTAATGTAGCAAGGGGTTTTCCATACATTTCTTCTTTTAATTTATTATATCATTATATTATGATTCAAATGTGATCAAAGTCATTTTGTTTTAATCTGAGCATTATCAAATTATTTCTCCAGAAAAGGAGTATTTAAAGTTTTGGGTATATCACTGAAAATGAGGAAGAAAGGTGAAAAAAGATAAATAACAACGATTAAACAAATGTTTCACGATCCGGGATAAAGTTTATTACACTCTCTATGACATGTCAGCAAAATTGGCAAAATGACATAGCGGGATATGACATAAGGTGTCTGCAATGAATAAAGCTTAGTTGAGTGTACATAAAAATTGGTATCTAACTTCAAGGGACGGATGGGTTTCCGCATATTATGTATCATAAAGATACTTAGAACAGAAGAATGTTAGAGATCCTAAACTCCCTCCTCATCCTGAAACATAAACATAGGATCTGAGATCATGTGGTTCCCCTTATTGAATGCATATATCCACTAGAATTTTTCATTTGATTTTCATTCATCTTCATGTCTTGTGTTTAGGTTGTATTAGAGTCCTTATTTACATGATTATAATTGTGGCATTCTGTGAATTAACACTATCATAAAGGGGTTTAATTTGTCATATTATTATTTTAAACATATGTAAATTGAAGACTTCATGCTATCCTCGTCTATACCTGCGTTAGGTTAGTCGCTGGATTTTTAGACATTCCTATTTATAATGGAAACTCGCAAATCTCGTAATGAAATTCCAAGGTTAACCAAACTATCAGCTTCAACCATCCTCGAGTACGAATATTCATACGGCGGGGGATGTAACAGGGTGTATTCTACGTATACTTTTTCGATTTATACGAACGGTTATATATTTCCTTGTAGTATGGTTTTAAGAACTCAGTTTCCTAATCGACGAATGAAAATATTATAATTTAAAGTAACTGCCATCATTTTGATGTGAGACAATTAAGTTAATGTCGATTGAAGTATTTAAACTTAAATCTATAAGGTGAATTTAATCTAGATTGAATTTACATAAATTTCTATAGTTTTGAGTTAAGTTAAATTTATATGGTTTGTAAATGCATATAAAATATTGAGGTGCTTAATTGAATTCACTAAAGCTTAGTAGGTGCAAGTAGGGCATCACCACTTTGCTTCTTGATCGACCACCCCAGAGGAACAGATTAGGTGCCATCCCTACTAAGACTCATTTTGACCATATTATTTGGGTAAAGTAACACCACCTATATCCGGCCTACTTTAATAAAACAAGGGGAAAATGAACATGCCAACGGCCCAACCTTTTAAAACCCCAGAAGAAAGAATTTAATCAAAGTAGGTGCTCTCCTATGAGGATGGTCAATGCAAAATTTTATTAGTTTAAATCAATAATGTATAATTTTTTTTTCAATTTGATAAGTCAATAATGTATAAGTCGTATTTCACTAATATACTGTACACACAATATTTATTTTTGTATTTTTTTCTTGGCATTTAACCAGATTTTTTGGAAAAAAAAAACTCTAAATTTTGAAATAAATATTTTAAGTTAGATGATCTTGCTACCTTGAATAATACATTTTTGACATTTATATTTAAATACACCTATCTACGCTACCTCAAATATAATTCATTAATGAAAATTATATGTTGTAAATAAATATGAAATAATAATGAAAAATTAACTAATAGAAACTTAAATTGGCGTTATAAAAGAAGTCTAGAAAACTTTTCTGTCTTATAAATGAAATATGAGAATCTTAAAAATACAAAAACCAAAGGGCAATGTTTATCTAGTAATAACTATATTGAACAAAACTTAATGAGAGTCCTACATCACATACGTAGCATTGAATAAATAGTCATTTTTTGGTCCCTCGACAAACAAAATGTGGACATTCTTTAAATTTTATAAAAGATATTTAGAAATTATATCTACCTCAAAGAGGAAATTCTTAACAAAAAAAATGATTTTACGCTAATTATGTTAACTTCACATATGAACTTACACATAATTTTATATAATTAATACAGCAAAAAAATTTTTATTATATCACATTAAAATTATTTTACTCATTACTCGAGGTTTTTGGAATATAGCCTCTTTTGGATAAAAGGACTTCCTTTCATCACAATCTTTTATCTTCATATTTCGCGAAATTTCGGACTCACCTCGATGAGAATGAAGTCCACACAAAAATATTAAATCAGAAGACGAAGATTAGAAATCAAAAACATTTGGTTGAAAAATGAGAGGAAACCCCTATATTACTCAACAAAGGGTATGAACAGACTTTTTTTTGTTTATATCTAATTCATGACCTTTCAAAAAGTGCAACTTTATTGGTAAACTCGTAACTCGTCAAAAGTCACCAACTCTTTGGAAAAGTAAGTCCAAAACTCATCGAAAAATCATAAAACCTTCAAAAGTGTACAACTTGTTGAAAAAGTCAACAATCTATATAAGGGATATTATAGAAATTTAATATCCAAGACCTAGAAGTCACAGTACAAGATTTTATAAAGAGGATCAATTCCAACTGAGGTATTCAATACCTATTTTGAGTAATCATATTTCTTACACATGAAAAGGATTAGGGAACCCAGGGAAAATATAGACTATACTGATTTATTAATTTTGAAAGTGTTTAAAATTTTTTAGCAAAACTGTAGAAAACTTTTATTCAAAACCAAATAGCAAATGTACACTATTAGTTTGTTTTTGGACTCCAGAACTATTACTCAAGAGATTTAACATATATACCCCTATAAAATAACTATCAAATTAGTCTAAGACAACAGATAAGCATTTAATTGATCAAGAATTGGCTGCCTACTTCGTAGGAATGTCCTCAATATGAATTGGAAAAAGAATTATTCAATCTCTTGGCGAAGTTCCATTGTGTGAGAATCGCTACATACCTTTAACTGGCAAAGTCAAGTACATTTTTTTGAATATACCAAAAACACAATAATTTTGCACTTGTCCCCTTCTATGCGCATATCCATTGTAGTTCAATCTTCCCTCTTCCATTTCTCTATGATTTTCATCCATGTCGAAAGTTAACCCATACTCCTTGTAGAACATCCCCCCTCGAAAAGAAAATGACTCTGCAAATTTTGTTTATAATGTGTTACAACATACATATCTAGTGAAACAATTATCTCCATTTTATTAATCTTTGAACTGTTGAAAGTCCTTTGATAGATGTTGAGCCATAATTAAGTTGTGTCTTGGAAACATACCTTTTGAAATGTGAGGAACATTTTAGCCTAATACGTCTACCTCTCAAATATTCAACTTTTCATCAGTTAAATCGACTACATAATATAAAACTTTGTTATCCAAAAATTGAATCGTTGGGTCCTTCTCTCCACATGAGGCATGCTATTTGCAATATAAGTGATATTCCTTAGGACAAGGGAAACTTTAAAACTTAAATTATCCAGACGTGCTCTTAGAGCCTAACATCTGTTTCATAAGGTAAGGACAACTTTTTAAAGGTCTATTTCTATGCAATATAAGTCAATTTAGGAAGTCTAGAAACCAAACGGCCCAGAACTTCATGACTCCGAAAACTAGTATCAAGAGGTACTAGCCGTGCCTTAGCTTATTTGACTATATTTTAGAGTCAGAAATAGGATGAACATTGTTGGAGGTGTATAAATAATGTTTAAGTTGATTCGTGTTGAAATTATGGGTACGACTCTCAGCACCACCAAGGGACCTTGAGGGGACCTTACAGTGGAGTCAAACACACCGAAGCAGTGTGCAACCCACGATAGGTCATCAACTAGGATTGTGTGAATCGACGGGGCCTTCGATGCCATCCCTAGACAACAAGTAGACAAGTGTCTGGGGTCCTTGTGCGAACAGGGAATAATGGTATGAGGGTCTTTAACCAAGAATAGGAATGTGCAACACGGAAGTTGGCAAGTCCGTCGATTGACCCACGATCCACGATCGTGTGTCGTCCTATGACAAACTGTATTGTTGTACATTTTTACACTTTGGTTATTTACTTAGTTGGATTGTTTATTAGTTTAATAAGGGTTAGGTAAGTTTAAATTATCTTTTATTAAACAACCTATATAAACCCTACCTAATAAAGACTAACCAAAATCTCACAACTCACCAAAAACATTCTTTTCTTTTCCTTCTCTTTTCTTTCTCTCCCTCGCTATAGGAAGACCCATTGAAGACCAGATAGGGGAGTTTTTTAGGGATGTAATTCTCAGTTTAAACCATCCATTTCTCATAAAACATTAAGTTATGGTATCTAGTTCAAACCTTTGGACCTCTTTCCTCAAGGGTTCCTTCAAAGTATTTTCAAGTTAGCTCTCCGTGTGGGTCTTTCCCAATCTCGAAATTAATGTTATCGAGTGGATTGTTTTATGTTTTTATTTTTGATAATTTGAATATATTAAGAATTATTCTACCTATTATGATACCTCTTGATGGTTTATATGTTTTGTAGAAGATGACCCTTAACCCTTAACCCTAGGTTTTTTATCGTGAATAAAGAATAGGTGTCTTTATCAATTGACTTGGTTATTGGTGAATTCTACTATAAATGATTTTTTTTCATATAATAATTGATGAATTCGGGTAGTTGTAGCCTTTATGCTAGTTCTTGAGAAATGATCTAGGTTGTGAAGTATGTTGCTAATTGACCTATATCTTGTCTTAACATTCATCTACTGTGAATAGGTGATTTAGTTGATTCTTATAGACTTTTAATAATTTGCTTATCTGACTTACATGATGTATACCCAAATTGGGTTGATTAATGTTATGGAAGACTTTGATGATGAATTATACTTAACTTGATAATTCTTATGATCCCTATCTTTTCTTACTTACTTCAATTATTTTTATCATATGTCATGATTTTTTTATTAGATTATCCTTGTATGCTATTGATAGGATTGTATGACGTTTCATTTAAATGTCTTGACTTGGTTTTTGAGGTGTTATCTTAAGATGTAAATGTTATCAAGGATGGGAAAGATTTACCAATGTGCCTTATTATGATCAGAGAATGTTAATTGTGGTGCTATACCTCACCTATGTGACTTGTAATGAAAGGGAATTCTACTCCTGAAATTATTATTGACCGA
The DNA here is from genome assembly GCA_027704765.1 of Solanum habrochaites. Taxonomy (NCBI): domain Eukaryota; kingdom Viridiplantae; phylum Streptophyta; class Magnoliopsida; order Solanales; family Solanaceae; genus Solanum; species Solanum habrochaites. The sequence goes on along the minus strand of JAKWJA010002498.1, from coordinate 37,262,408 downwards.
TGAATGATGATTGATGTTTATACATGGTTTGACCCTATGACCCTACAATAAGATATGAATGTTAATAAAGGACATTTAAAGACATTTTTGATAAGGGACTTAGTTTATCACCAAGTGAACTTGCTTGGGAGTTGTTGTATTCCCATAGAGGAATATTCACCCTATATTTCTCCATTCGTGTTTGACACCCTATGGGGATTACTCATTCCTTTTGTATTCCCATGAGAGGAGGCCCCGTTGCAAAATTTTATGTTTGCTGATTAACCTATCGCTTAGTTTCTTGCTATGTTTTCCCATAGAAGACTAGCTAGTGGCTCACCTAGACAGCTAACGTTTATGTTTGGTTCTACTTTGGCTGGTACAACACCTTTCCTTTGGTGTAAGGTTTACAACACCAGATTCCACACGTAGAATCTTTGGTCTAGGTCGGTTTACGGCAAGTGTTCCCGAAAATAAATGAAGTAGATGAAGTATAAACAAGCTAAGTGACTTGAGAGTTTGACTTACGGGTATAGGTGTGGCTGTGCCTATGCCTTGCCAACTAGTTTTCTTTGGAAGAGAACCTCGGAGGTTTTTAATAGGTACGAAATATGCTGACTTTGTACGTGATATGTATACTAAGACGAATTTGCACATTGTTAATGCTCTATTGATTGTTGTCACTTAGGATATGTGTTGGTCTACATTGTTAAAGTAATGAGGATAATGTCCTAAATGTAATTCCATTAGAAGTAAAAGTTTAGTCATATTCCTTATTGGGTTACTTGAATTTGCGTAAGGTTATGGGCGTCCTTGTCATTTCACTTGTTGACACTTGAAGGGGTTCATTGGGAATTTTGTTGCTTGGTTATGTGAAATGTACTCGTATCATGCTTATTGCTAATAGACTTTATGATTGGTTACTTTGAATAGGTCATCCAACTATTGATTGCATGTTGACTTGGACTAGACTTGATTGTTGATTGTTTTTTGTAATGTATCTGCCTAATGACTTACTGACCCTGTAATATTGGTTGGTATGTTTTGTCGAATGTGCATAAATGTTTTTCAATGAAAGTGCATACTTTATGAAAATGTCCCGTTTCTTAACATGTTATAATAGTATATGTGCATAATGGTCCTCATACTTAGTAACAATGGTGTACTAAACCCCATTTCTCCTTTTTCCTCCACATTTGAGGTTTCTGTCGTTGAAGTGCTTTAGCGAATAAATTGGTAGAAGGCTTTGATATCTTATTCATCTAAGTAAAAATGTTAGTCCTCACTTTCCGAGGGGCGATGCCCCTAATCGAACTATAATATTGTTCTAGGCATTAAGACTATAGGTCTTACCTTTTTCATTTAGTATGCAACATTTTATAGTCCATAATTAGAGGCTTCTACTTTGATGTAATGGGTTTAGCTAAGTTCTTACACTCTTAGTAGATGGTTATGGATAGTGAATGACTATTATGCTATATTAATCTTTTATATATAAATATCTATGTACAATAAAAGTAGAGGACTAAGTAATCTTCCTATACGAAGGTATATATATACTATGTGTATGTAGAGTTCTATATAAACCTCCAAGTATGTGAATGTAATTATGTAAGCTAAGAGTCTAATTTTAGTCCTAAAAGAGGACGACGACGCCTGTTACGTATAGGGGGCATTTCAAATTTGACAAACTTGGTATCAGAGCATACGGTTGAATTATCTTTTAGTCTATGTCTCCCTCAACCACATATATTTAAGTTCGTATTCATAATTGTGAAGCATGCCACACTTATGGATAGGAACCTACATGATGCTTAGGAAACTCTCACTTTCTTGGAAGTCCATTATCATGCCTTTGGAGTGATTAGCTCTATGTGCTTTTGAATTTAATCCTATTATTGTCATTATAGTGAAATGAATATTTGAAGGAATGCGACATGAAGAGTTGAAGAAGAGATTTCCAATGATGGAGTTCCTCCCCGTGGTGATCAAGTTCCTACTCTTGAGAAAGACGTGAATGATGACCAAGCTCCGGCGAATCCTCCTCCTTCGAAGAATGAGAACATAAGGGATTCTCTTCTCCAAATGGCTCAAGCCATGATGTCCCAATCTAATCCAGAGGTTGTACCAAAGGAAAATGAACAAGTTACTACTATGGTCTCTCATCTAAGGGACTTCACTTGGATGAATCCTCCTACTTTCTATGGGTCCAAGGTAGAATAAGACCCCTATGAGTTTAGTGATGAGATCTAAAAGATTCTCTATTCTATGTGGTTGTCTACTAGTGAAAAGGCCGAGTTATCCACTTACCAACTCAAAGATGTGGCCCAAACTTGGTGCGTCAAATGGAGGGATAATAGGTCGTTAAAGGGTGGATGGTGACTTCGAAAGTGTTCAAGAAGACATTTATTGATAGGTTCTTTCCTAGTGAGAAGAGAGAAAATAAGGTGGTGGAGTTCATCAACTTTCGCTAAGGAGGTATAAGTGTTCTTGAATACTCTTTTAAATTAGTTAAATAGTTAAAATATGCTCCTTCTTTGGTTTCTGACCCTAGAGATGAAATAAACCATTTTATGATGGGAGTGTCGGATGACTTGCAAGAAGAGTGCCATTCGGATATGATACATGACAATCTGACTATTTATCGTCTCATGGTTCATACTCAATAAGTGGAAGAGATAAGGTCTAAAAGAAGGAGTAGAGATCCCAAGAGGGCAAGATCCTTTGATGGTGTTTCTTCAAAAAGTAAGCTTAAGATGACATGTCTAGGTTAAAAAAGAGGGTTTCAAATTAAGTTCCTCCAAAGTCAAATCAGAGGTCTTTCCTAATGATCTTCCCGGTATTCCTCCTGAACGAGAAATTGATTTTGGTATCGACTTGTTACCGGATACGAATCCCATTTCAATTCCTCCGTATCGGATGGCTTCGTCCGAATTGAACTAGTAGAAGGCTCAACTCAAGTATTTACTAGACAAGGTCTTTATAAGACCTATTATTTCTTCATGGGGTGCTCTGGTTTTTGTTGTGAAGAAGAAGGATGGGTCCCTTCGAATGTCCATTGATTATCGCCAACTCAATAAAGTCACTATAAAGAATAAGTATCCTCTCCCTAGAATTAACGAATTGTTTGATACACTCCAAGGGTCAAGCTACTTTTCTAAGATTGGCTTTAGATCGTATTATCACAAACTTATGGTGAGATGTGAGGATATACCAAAGACAACATTTCGGACTAGATATGGTCACTATGAGTTCTTAGTAATGTCCTTTGGTCTTACAAATGTCTCGACGACATTTATGGATCTCATGAATAGAGTGTTTCGAAGTTACCTAGATTCATTTGTCATTGTCTTCATTGACGATGCCGGGTATATTCAAAAAATGTGAGTGATCATATGAACCATTTGAGAATGATGTTACAAGTGCTTAAGAAGAACCAATTATTTTCAAAGTATAGCAAATGTGAGTTTTTGTTGAGGTCGGTGGCATTTCTTGGTCATATCATCTCTACTGAAGGATTTGAGGTTATTCTAACAAAAACTGAGGCGGTCAAGAATTTTCCTAGACCATTGAATCCAAGCGACATTAAGAGTTTCTTGGGTCTAGCGAGTTATTACCGAAGGTTTGTCGATGGTTTTACATCGATTGCATCTCCCTGAATACTTTGACCCAAAAGAGTAAGAAGTTTGATTGGTCATAGGAATGTGAAAAGACCTTCCAAATGTTATATAGCCCATGTGAGTCATTCTTACTTCGATGTATAGGTTATACCCAAATTATTACACTAGATAGTTATGAGATGAGATGACTATTATGACTATATTATCTTTTATGTATAAATATCTACGTGCGATAAAATTAGAAGTCTAAGTAATCTTCCTATACGAAGGTTCTATGTAAACTCGATATATATATACTATGTGTATGTAGAGGTCTATGTAAACCTCCGAGTAGATGTAATGAAAAAGTTTTTAAATTTCCGCTATATTTGACCTATTAATGTAATGATGTATGCTAAGAGGCTAGTCTTATTCCTCAAAGAGGACGATGACACTAGTTACGTCTAGGGGCTATTCCCGGATGTTACAGGAACTCAAGCTATTTTAAAGAAATTTCTCCAAGTCTAAAGTGCATTTCATATAATAGTTGATTTTTCAATTCTTCGAATACTTAAGTGATATATATTAAGCATTTGTACAGATTATCCTCAACCCCAAAACATCCAAAAATTTATAGAAAGCTTGTAGTAGTATTAGTTGGAAAGAGGTTTTATCAACTCTATTGAATAGTATAAGATAATCAGAAAAACAAATATTTACATTATTGACTTTGATGAAGTTAGGATGGAAATTAAAGTTTGGGTTCAATTTGAGTTGTTTCAGGAATCTGTTAACGTATAACCCACTGCTGATAAAAATAAGTACGGGGACTTGAAGTCACCTTTCCTTTAAACATTAGTTCCTTGTAATTTTTGAGTTAGACTTCCATTCATCAATAAAGAGTAGTTTATAGTGGTAACACACTCCATTAAGAAATTAACTAATTTGATCGGGAAACCAAACTCGAGCAATGAAATTTTAAATAAATTCCACTTGAGTAATTCATAGGATTCCTAGATATCAATCTTAATAAGGCATCTAGGGGAGAATCCTTCTTCATAATAACCTTTAACAAATTCATGTGCAACTATGACATTGTCGAGTATACTACTACAAGAAATGAAGCATGCATGAGATTCTCCAACCAATTTTTCAACCACTTTCTTGAATCTAGTCATTATTAATTTATAAATAGTTTTTACAAGGTTGTTCAGGAACCAATAGGTCTATATTCCTCGACATAAATTGGATTTTTAACCTTTGAACAGGTTAATTGTGGTATAGTTAATCTCAATAGAACCACTTTCAACATTTTAAACAAATCCCCTTGATACCTCTTTACTAAGGTGAGTTGTTGATATATTGTGCAAGTAGTAACATCCTTTGCCCCACTTCTATATTAATAAGAAATCATCTACAAATTTAATACGATAGATACCCACAACACTTAATGATAAGAATTGTGATCTCTTTATTATATTCTAAAATAGTTAATATTTACAAGGTAGTTATACAAGGTATTGGGGGGAAGCCTAATTATCTATTGCGTTCAAGATATGACCGTTATCCGTCTCTGGAAATTAATTCCCAATTAGTTTGGATACATAAGGGATATTCGAACCAGCCTCCAGCAAACTAATGTTTCTCTCAAAAACATTATTTTGGCCAACAAATAATTATGTCTACTCCTCACATACTTCTGCACATGCATTTGTGAATAAATCCACAGCCAGTGGATCTTTATGAGGACTATATAATTTAGGCTAATACTCATCTTAACAAAGTGTCTCTATATAAATCTATGATTCTGGTGCTTTCATGATGGACGGGGTTTTGTTGCTATTCTGGTTGCACTAGTGTTTTCGCCATACAATGTATTGATCCTTTCATTTCATGCAGAGTTCTAATAGCAACCCTCCAACCCATAAATTTTTAGAGTTTTGATTCCCCTTAGCATACACCACTGGCGTGCTTGTCACTCGATAACCATTATTGACCCAAGGGAACCCTTGTCCTACTAACTTACTTTATCATAGGAAGAATTAACTTATCAAAGATAGTTCATATAGGAAACTTAGAATGTTGATAAAGAAAAAATTCACTATCCCACTAACAACTCGAGTCTCCACATACAATAAAAACTTAAAAGACTAAGAACTAATAAACTACACTAATGGTCTATCAAGCCTATAAACAAAAGGATTGTCATGACAGACCTCCAATCGTCTAAGATTGAAATACTAAAGAAATGATAAGAGATTATCCTCAAGAACTCAGAGTGCTTAACTGTATCAACTCGACCATGGATGTTGATCCTGATTATCTGTGTCTGCATCAATAAACGATGCATACCAAATGACCTCATTTCTTTAATTTATGATTATGTGCGGACTTCTATAAATAACATGCCTTGAATGGAATCTGAAAGAAATCTTACTTGCCTGACTTGTACTCTACTTGTTAAAAAACATAACGCAATAAGAAGCAATAAAGCATAGTGCATGTAAAGAAGCCTTTAATAAAGTAGAAAGACACTCATTTATAACAAATTCAATAACGACACAACGTAAACTCATGTATAAAGTGAATATAGTTTCCTATTGGAGTTTCTCTCCCACCGATAACAACCACTATGAGTGGTCTATGCTGCTAACAATGTCTTGCCCACAACTTTCAAAATTATCGTATACATTGTGTGTTTCTATTGACGCCTTAAACTAATAGATCCACTAATTTATGCTAAAAAAGTACAGCAAGAATCATCTAAATAATATGATCATTTTACTACCCATGATGGGTTACATGGTTAGGGATCTTGATTCATTATCAATAACTCGGTCCCCATATCCTGCTAATCCACACCTAAGTGTACGTAGCTCATATGTTTTTAAAATAATATTCCTTTTCTTGGTATGACATTATTACTTAAACATAATCTTAAAATCTATTTGGAAGTTGTTTCCTTTCTTGCTTAAATTTGAAAACATTTCTTTCTACTTTGGGAATATCTTTGAAACAATTATGACTCACTTGACTTCTTCTTAACTTGTAGACAGACCTTAAACTTTCTTGAATTGAATTATGAGAATATCATGTTTTATGGTATGATTTAAACTGTTAAACTTGTACCTGTTAAAGGTTGAGCAACGAGAAACCTAGCAGATACTTTGGACTCGTATAAAAAGAATGAACAGAAATAAAATTGTCGCCCCTGGCAAACTTTGAGAGGTGCATTGGCAAAACTTGAAATTCCAAAGACATTGTTGGGTGATCTGGCTTGTGCGTATCCCCAGAGCCCATAACAGAGACCCTTTTAGGTATCTAATAGAGATGACTCCCTTGGTGCTCCCCAACTTGATTGCTTTTTTCAACCCCAACTCGAAACTCTGCTTAAGTTCACATGATTCCTTCTCCAAAAGCTTGGATTGAGTTTATACCCTTCAAGATATACTAGATTCAACTAAAAATTTCACGGCAAAACATGATTAAATATCAAAAAAAATCAAGACTACACCCACCATAATTCAAAAGAATTTGAATCAACACTCAAAAAATTAATTTCTAATGTTATACTTCACTGAATGAATCATGATGGGCGCACGGTTTGAACCAAACCAATGCTATCTAGCTCACATCCTCTTAGAATTGAGTCCTTAGAGAACCCTATAAAACTCGAACGTTCTTGTCTTAAGTTTTTTCTTCTTGTTTCTTCTCCTATTTTGGTTGTCTTTTCCTCTTCTCCAGAGCCTAGCATGAACAATAAATTTTCTAAACGCTTCTAAAATATTTTTTGACACAATTAAATTTTATAAAAATGGAATAAAATATTGGGTAAGGAATACACTTAAATAACCCTTTAAAACCTTATTATACTTTAATTATTTGACTAAATATCCAACTTCAAATAGGCATATCTCACTCATACAAACTAAAATTGCACGAAAATCGATGTGTTGGAAAAATTATTTCATGATCTTTCCTACGATATTTGGAAACTCATGCTAAATAATACTGAGCTCAGGGGAATATTGTCGGTTGACGTTACAAAAAACTCATTTAACATACCTTTACAAATTGATTAGATTTCCTATGTACTTTGCAAAATTGCTATTTGTATTTCTAACTTCGTCCTAGTTATTTCAATTTGCAAATGTTACAGTACTACCCCTTTAGATATTCATCACCGATGAGATTACTCTCATGAGGCTAAAGTGTATAACATAAATACTTCAGTCAAACACCCACAAGAAAATCTAACACATCAATATATAAAACTAATAGAGTACAAAAAAAGATTAATACCTTGACCATGAACTTTCTCTGGTTTCAAAGATATGATATCTCTTCTTTGATCTTCCTCTACTTCCTAACTGCTTCCTGACAAACTCGTTTTTCCAAAGAACTTTACCTGATGCGACTTCCTTAGTCCTCAACTTGAAAACTTCGATCTAGAATCTTGGACAAGAAGCGCCTCATAAGATAAATGATCACTGATCCCATATCTTTAGTTTGTTTGATTAATGAGGAACGATCGCCAATGCAACTTCTTCAACTGGAGATTGAATCCGTATGAACTGCGGCTAACTCTTGTGGTAGCTCCAACTAATAGATATATTAACCTACAATTTTTGTAATATTATGTAAGGATGATAATAATGTGACTAAGATTCTCCTTAAAAAGATCTTACAACACCTTTCATTGGCTAAACATCAAGTAGAGAACCCAATCATTGCTTAAAATTCTAACTCTATGATGTTTCTAACATAAGTTGTATGATTTCTTACGACCTGTGCAATTTTCACCTCTCTGAATCACTTTAACAATAATCCATAGCTTGATGATCTAAATGTTACACCCGATCAAACCCTCTTTCCAACTCTTCAGAACATCTAATATAGATCTCTATCTTCTTCCATAAAGAGTTTTTCATAAGGAGTCATTTGTATGCTAAGTGCTAACTAATTATTGTAAGAAATTTCAATATGATGTTAGGTGATCATCCCATTACCTCCTTTGAAATAAATCACACAAGCATCAACATATCCTATCAGGTCTTAATAGTGGTGCGCGCTTTCCTTGACCATTTGTATAAGGAAAGATGAAAAGAAGTACTTAACGTTAACAACTTTGAACTGAAACCTTTTTGGAATGATGTTACAAAAATAGTTGTAGTAAATTTCTAATCTTTGTCTGAATAATGGTGACAAAAACTTCAAAAAAGTGAGTTAATTTTGTCATTCTATCAGAATCACCAAATAGAGTCACATTGCTACTAGACCTTGTACACCCAAAACAAATCCCCAAAAGTTCATACTCTCAAAATAATTCTCTCTCTGGAATATTGAAGATGAGAAGAGAAGAATAAGATTCAATATAGGGTTCAAAAAGAGTTTCCATACGTCAATTTATTTTGGGCTTGCTAGTAAGCTTATGATAGTTTTGCATACATGGAGTTTCTCAATTCTCCAATCTCAACAGGTCCGAATTCCCAATTTGTGAGGGTTTCTTCAATTATCATGGATGCTCTGCAAAAGTTATTAAAAAATGATTGATTATGTTAAATTTTAAGTATGAAATTACTTAATTACTTTGATTTATGATTATTTCCCCATAAAACAATTTACACACCCCATATTTTCGAGTTATGTACATTGATGTTGATTTTTTAATGTAAAAAGGAGATGTCACAAAGATTAAGAATGATTGCGAGATCTACAGGAAGTGTTGATAAATTCATCCTAATTATGCCGTTTCTAATAGTAATTATAATGAAACTGGATTTGATCTCCAGAGGCGCGGTAAATTAATGGACTATTGCATGTTTTCTTATGATGTCTATGCCATCGTTTAAGGGTCCAAGAGAAAGACCAATGATGGATGTTGTTATTGTGTTATTAACGGCTATTCTCATAACCAAACTAGAATGATTCAAAGGTTCCTCACCTATCAAAGGTCTTAGGTTTTAAAAGTTATTCTCACTAATTGAATTCGGGCTACAACTATTATCAATACATATGGATGGTGAAGGTTTTCTCATGCATGGGTTAAAGGATTACTCCATAATAAGGTAAGTCGAGACGAATAAATATTTTGTGGGTTTATAAAAAGAAAAAGTTTTAATCGAGTGGATATTGATGTAAATGGGAGCTCCCATGAAATAAAGTCTGGGTTCCTCAAAGTAATCTCTTGAGATGAAAGATCTCTCGAGTAGAGGACATGTTCTATAGAACTATCCTTATTCCTTAGTTTATGTGCCCCAATATATCTATTATCTGCTAAATCCACTTAAGCTAGAAGTCCATGATTCTACTGGGCAAGTAGGGACAACTCTTTTGGGTATGGGATACACCATAGTATCATTTTATATCTCTAATTGTTTTATGTCCTTCACGCCTAAAATCCAGTCGTGATGACACCCACATTAACCTCCTAGTGGGCAAACCAAAGATTGAACCCCAACATATTTAATCATTCACCTTACCAAGTACTATCATAACTTAGAGCTTAAAGCCTATTAGTGTAGACACACAAATCCATTATAATCTACTCTATGTCCTTCCTCCAAAACATTAAAGTCCCCCCCCCCAACTTTCAAAAAAAACACATAAAAACTAAATTTTCAATACTAGTCTAAGAGAATAAAAAAATAATTAAATAAAATGGTTTATGTCCGAAAACTAATGACATTATGTCATGACAGACGATAACCAACACGACCTTGATGAGTAGGCTCAACTTGACATGATATACTTGAGACTGGCTATAGAGGAAAGGCGAGTCGATGTCCTGATACACTCATCGTATTCCATAAAAAGACAATAAGAAAAACAAGTAGGACTTAGTATGGGGCAACATGTAAGAGTAGGTATCATCGTCAAACCCAAAAACCAGAAATATATACATGAATAATAATCAAAACAAAGCAACTATGACACTTAACCAGTACTATCAACAAAAACATGAACAGTGGAAACAGAAGCTAGTACATAATCACTCACATATCTGGACACATATGGGGACTCATGCCTCCACACCACGTTCATTTTGGGAAGTGGGTTCTTTGAGATTGAGTATGTTAAGTTAATTCAATAAGTTTTTTTGCTATATCTTCCTGTGTCTGGACGTGACACTCCTCTCTACTTTATACTTAATGTCAGAACGGGACACTTTGAAAACTAAAATACCGTATCACGACCGTGAACTTCGATCCAATATACAGTGTCGGACGTTACACTCCTATCCATACGACCATGTCGTAACTGTTACTTCGATCCAATAATATCATTAAATTATTCATTATTATCACCATTTTCATTCATTAACATTTTCATCAAACCTCCTTGTGATTCATGGCATACCTTCGATAGGAGGGTTCAAGATCATAAATTCACTGGTCTCAGAATTTAGACCAACCCCAAACTACACACCAAGCTATAACACCACACAATAAAGTACTAGTGCAACTTACAAATATCACTCATACATATGCAATCGCTATTGAGAGTCTATCTAAGCAAATAGCAATAAAACAAACCTACCTCACCCCACCGAAGAACCGAAGTCAAGCAAGTTACTTCTTCAATATTTTCCGCTTCAACAATGCCTTCGAACACTGCCCATTTTATGCAATTTTTGTGTAATTTGTAATTCAAAGTAGTCCTATAGATACTCAAATAACTGTCAGTATAGACTGACCAAAAAATCATCAAACACAAATCTTATACTCAAAGTTCCTAATCTTTGAGGTCCAGGAACACCTAGTCAAAGTCCTTGTTTATTATATTCAAGCCTAAAGGTTAAGTATTTATTTCGCTTACTAATATACTAAACACTTAATATTGTTCATTACCTATCCTTCAATATTTTTAACCTTATATTAAGTTTTGATATAAAAAGAATAAAAATAAATACAAGTATATTTTTCGAACTAATGCATACTAACTTCATTATTACTCATTGTACCTTAATTATATGCCGACAGAAACCCCGCCACAAATTTTGTATCCTTTTTTAAAAAATTACAACAATCATAATATTGTCTAAAAAACTTAGTGACACAACCCATAAAACAACTTCCCTTTTTAAATTTAATTATTTCGCAAAACTAGCCCTTCCTTTTCATTATAAGTTTCAACTTTACGAAAATGACATTTTAGAAAAATTTGTGACTTATATAAAAAGGTGTGACTTTTATAAGAGTTAAGACTTTTTATGAAAACTGTGACTTTTATTGGATATGTTTCTGACGTTTATTAAGGATCTAACTTTCCAAAAGAGTTGTAACTTTTTCATAGGCAAAATATAAACATTTGTTTTCACACTACCTTATTTGTGTTACTAGATAAATTTTGGTACAACTTAATTTGTTAGGGTTTTTTTCCTTGCTATAGGGTATAAAATTCAAATACATTAATTAAATTTTTCTGAATCTACCTACCTTCATGGAGCATAATCTTAACTATAAGTCAAGTGATTAATGGAACTATGGCAAATTTTCCCCTTATTTTCGTGACATTTTTAAAACTCTATTAAGTTTTAGCAAGGATGATTGAAAATTGATCTTCTCTTTTGTCCCTTTCTAAAGGTTTCTTCATATAAGCAAAGAAAATTGATTTCAATTGTAATGTGATACTCTGTTGAAATGATTTATGGTTGAATTCATTACATTTGATTCTTTAGTAAAAAATCTTTATTTCTTCCATTATTGTTTGTATGTCTTTTTTGAATTCATATACATTAATTAAGCTTCTTATAAAGTATGTTTCTTTCTCAAAGTTTTCTTCCTCCTATTTCATTAAGCTTAATTTTTTTTACTATAAATCATTGTGATTGATGTACCTTTTTCAATTTCTTTTTGCAATTTTGGTAACTTTTTTTAAATTATGTTTAAAAGACCAGTGAGGATGATTGAAATTTTGTAATTTTCGAGAAAATTTCTTCTGGGTTGTGTTATATTTGATAGCACAAAACAACAAATAATTGATAACTAATGCGGAACCAATGTTGTAGTTTGTTAAAAGAACTAAGATTATTTCTCTCTTGCTTGCCACAGTTAGTATATTATTCTAATTATTTTTTATGCCATTGCACTATTCCTAGAATATTTGTATAGAGACAATTAGTCCACATCTTTTATTGCAAGTTAACTAATTTGTCATATTTCTTGTTCTCTTCTTCTTGGGCATAGAAGAGATCAAATTTTTGTGAAACTAACAAATGTCCAAAATAAACTATAAAAATCTTTTTTATCGTCAATAAACATGAACGGCCACCGAGAGTACTATAGCCTTTACCGACATTAATAAACTGTTATTTTATTCAATGTTGCTATAGACTGCAGGGACATTTATACAGAGTACCCATTGCCTCAAAAATACATTTTTATCGATAATTAAGCTATTAATTATAATTAAAGATCACTTGTTTGTAGTTATAACTCATTCCCCTTTGATAAATTTTTTAATTTTTTTTATAAAGAGAAGTAACAACTCTTTCTTTTTGCTTCTTTCAATTAAATTTGTGAACCATAAATTTGAAAACAACATGAAAGACTATCTTTTTTGAAAAATATATTAAGTAACATGTATTTTTCGTCTTGATTGTTAGGAAAGTAAGGTCGTCTTTATTCTTAATGCTTTTTTAATATTGTGAGTTTAAAGAGCTCACAAATTATGTTGTAAGATTTTATATGAATAATGTCAGAAAATTGTGTTTAGTACATCCCATTGTGAACATCACAGGTCACCTATTGCGTTTTGGTTGATATTGCAACTAATTTTTTGTAACTCCATCTTATACTCATATCATAACTATTTTTCGAATCCAAATAAAGTTGGGGACAGTGCTTGAAACTTAAAATTAGTATGACTATTTTTGTAGCAATGACCAAAAAACATTTCATGATCAAAACAATGTTTGGGATTTATTTTTAGGCATATTACCCTTAGATATGTCATACAATAATAAACAAATAGCTTGATGAGGTCCATAAGAAATGAGTCCAAGGTCGCACCATTTTTAATTTTAGTTATTATGTCTTGTATGGGCGTTGAACTTCTACGTTACGTAGTGAGTTTTTTTTGTTCGGCGTTTTCTAGTCCACTTTTATTTAATAACTCTGATTTGTTCTTTATAACTTCTTGATATTTAAAAAACATCATTACATCTAACCAACTATTTTCACGAAATTTTTTCATACTCTTCTTTTTTACTACGTAAAATATATCTGTGAACGCATAAATTGTGTAAAACAAATATGGATACAATAATAAGAAAGAGACTTATGGAGGCTCATAAGACAGGATTCAACGTCGTGCCTTTGATTTAGTTATTTTGATCTTATATGGACGTGGTGTTTCCCTTCACTTGGGATTCTTTAATTGTCCACGTTTTTTGTCTCTTTAGGACCGTCTGATTGTTGTTCTTTATAACTTCTTATTGAATTTAATAATTTTTAGTGCACTGATGTAACGTACCTGTTTTAGTCTTTTTGAGAAGCAGTTTTATTTCTGAGAAAAAAACTGGCTGAGACGTACGGATCCCAACCGAATGACCGTCATGGGCACGACGGACCGCGAGTGAGTCTCGTTCCAAGACACTTAGAATTCTGAAATTTTGGTACTGAATCGACTCTCTGAACGGAACGACGAATGGCAGACGGAACGTCGTGGGCACTACGGACCGTCCACAAGGCCATTGCAGTAAATCGATCTGCCTATCTCTGTGACGGAGCAGCAGGACGGACCATCGCAGGCGCGCTGGGCCGTCACAGGCTTGCGTATCCGCTGGTTCGATTTCTATTAATAATTTAAGGGCATTTTGACATTCCTACTTTATTTTAAAGTAGTGGGTTAATGTGAATAAGTCTAATTACTTGGGGGTTAAAAGATTACCCTTAATTAATTATGGGGTTATTATGGCCATCCTTTATACTTAATTATATGCTAATTAGGTAAAGAAAAGAGGAGGAAAGAAAGATGAGGGGGGCGTGAAGAGGAAGGAATCTAGCTTGTGCTATAGGCACGGAAGAGATTGTCATGAGCAATGAGAAGGCTTGCGAACCGAATGGGTGGACCTCACCTCCTCCTTGTCCGTTCCGCCGGGTCGCCGCCCCCTTTCTTTTTCCGCTTTCCCGTCCTCCGTTGTTCGACCCCCACCCCCCTGGTTTTTTCCTCCTCCCCCCCCCTCTCCCGCCCACCGCTCCTCTCTCTCCGCTCGCGCTGCCCGCGTAAGACAATGAAGAGGAACGCACGCGACTTGACGATTAGCTATGCTTGCACTCCCTGGAGTGTTGTGGGATGTAATGAGACTGGACCTATTCGGAGTAATTGTCCCAGAAACCAAAGTTAATCGAATCCCCCCCTAGCTATGAGGTACGAGGGGTCATGGTAGAGGGGCCATTTTTTCGGAGAATGCGGTGGCCGGAGTCATGGTGTGGGCATCCAGAATGCCCGGGGTAATGGGCAAACTAGATGTCCACTACAAGCACAACATTGTAGGTGCAAACGGCATACAGTGATCAGGAGTCCCTTTTGCTACGCTTTCCCTGGCGTCTGAAGCGGAGCCATCGGCTGTTTGTGTATCACAAGGTAATCTTTTGGTGTGATTGTATGGCTTTCTTACTATTGACCCTGGTCTCTACTGTTTCCTATGGTAATCTTCCCGCATTTGCTAATGGTCTTAATTTACATTGTGAATTGCTTTGACATGCCTATTCGTTGTTCTACTCCGGTGGTGCGTCTGTGATAGTTGAAAAAGTGTATAGTCCTTGTCTTGTGTGACTTTTGGTGGGGATCAATACTCATGTAGACTTGGTTATCTTAGAAATGTTTTGACTCGTGTCTTCTGGGGTATGACTGGCTTTCTCCAAATTTTGCAATCTTGGCATTGTAATGCTAAAAACTGTGGACGTTAGCCAAGCCTGGGACAGATTCCTTTAGTGTGGGAGGGTGACTACACTTCCAATCCCGGTTCGTATCGTCTCCTCTACTTCTTCGTGCTAAGAGAATGGTTTTTAGAAGGGTTGTTTTACTTTTCTTGGCACCCTCCGGATTATACTACCCAAGTACCTCATTGAGTCGGTTCGATGCCGCGATTTTTTAGATTGTTTCCTGCAGACTTACCTGGTATGCCACCGGGAGTAGAGATATTGACTTCCTGCATCGATCTTGAAACCGGGTACTCGCCCATTTCTATAACCCCTTACATAATGGCGTTCCCGCTGAGTTCGGGAGTTAAAGCTCAACTTCAATAGTTATTTGATCAAAGGCTTCATTAGACCAAGTGCATCCCCTTGGTTTGCTCATGTTTGTTTTGTGAAGAAAAGATGGGAGTCTTCGGATTGCATAGATTACCGGCAACTAAATAAAGTAACTGTTAAGAACGGTCTCCTCTTCCTCGGCATGATGATTTGTGTCGAACCATTTAACAAAAAAAAAAACGAAAAACAAAAAAACCTAAAGCGCCCACCCCCCTTCCGCCTCCCCCAACCCACAAATTTTGCTTTTTTCTTTCTCTAATATTTACTTGAGGTCTGTTATCAATCAATTGAACATACGGTCACATATGTGCCAAAACTGATTTTCGAACCATTTATTGGCATTATGAAACTTCTGGTAATGTCCTTTTGGACTAACAATCCCCTGCTTGCTTTCATTAGCTTGATGACTGGGATTTTTAAGCCATATCTGGATCTCTTTGTGATCGCTTCATGGATGACTATACTGATATACTCCAATAGTAAGAAGAACATGCGGAGCATTTGAGAATTGTGTTGGAACTGTTGAGGGAAAAAGCTTTATGCACAATTGCTCCAAGTGTATTTTTGGGCTAATTCAGTGCCTTTCTGGGGCACGTGGATTTCTAAGTGAATGGGTTGATGGTGGATCCTTCCTAAGATCGAAGTAGTGAAGAATTGGGTAAGACCGACTAATGTGTCAAAAATAAGAAGCTTTGTTGGTTTAGCCAGTTACTACCGTCGATTTGTCAAGGATTCTCTTCTACTGGCTTCCCAAAAATTGACGAACTATGAACTAAGCAGAATGTTTCCTTTGATATGGTCGGATATGGTGAGGAAAGCTTTCAGAACCTCAAGACCCTGTTGAACTACCGGCACCTATCCTTACCTTGCGGTAGAGGGTAAGACCTTCATTGTTTTTATTGTTGATGCATCCTATTCCTGGTTTTGGGTGCCGTGCTAATGCAAGAGAAATGCAATTGCTTCTGCTTCGAGGCAATTAAAGGTGGCATGAACGTAATGATCCGACCCACGATTTAAGAGTTGGCTGCGGTGGTGTTCGCCATTAACGCAATGGAGACCCTATCTATATGGGGTTAATTGTGAATCTCTATACGGATCATCGTAGCCTACAGTATGTCCTTTACTCAGATAGATTTTAATTTTGAGACAGAGGAGGTGGATGGAACTACTTAAAGGATTTTTGATGTACCATCTTTATTCCACCCGGAAGGCTAATGTTTGTGGCACGACCCTTAAGTAGAAAAGCAGGGAGCATGGGTTAGTTTAGCCCACTTACAAGTGTTCTGACGCCATTGTCTAAGAGAGGTTTCAGACTCCTGGCTAATGAACCTTATGAGGTTAAGTAAATGAGAAGGTAGGATGGTTTGGCCAGTGTGGAGGCAAGATCTTCCTTTCTTGACAAGATCAAGGGAAAACAGTTTGTGAGATAAACTAAGACTAAGCCGAAGCCGAGATAAGGTGTTGGAGGAGAGGCTAAAGAAGCAAATAATGGATGGCGGAAGGTTTTTTGAGAATTAAAGGGCAGGTATGTGTGCCCGTGTTGAATAATTTTGATCCACCTATCTTACAGAGGCTCATAGTTTTCCGGATATTCTATACATCCTGGTGCAACCAGATGTACCGTGCCTAAACTCAACACTTTGGTGGAGTAGAATGAGGGCGACATTGTTGATTTGTTTGCCAAATGTCCAAATGTCAGCAAGTAACATATGAACACAGAGGCCGAGGAACCTTCAGAGAATGCCATTCCTGAATGGAAGTGGAGAGGAATTCAATGGACTTCGTGGTTGGTCTTCCAAAGACATTGGGCATTGATTCTATTTGGGTAATTGGGACAGATTTAACTAAGTCTGCTCATTTCATTCCGGTTTAAGGTGACTTACATTGCAGAGAGTTAGCCAGATTCTACCTCTCTGAATTGTTCGGGTTGCATGGATTTCCACTTTCCGCTCAAATCAGATAGAGGTACGCAGTTTACTTCTAATTTTGGAGAACATTGCCACGCAGAAGTAGGTACTAGATTTTGACCTTAGTACTCTCTGCATTTCACCCTCAGACCGATGGACAGTCTGAGCGACACGTTCAAGATTGGAATATATGCTTCGAGCAATTGTGATAGACTTTTCGGTGGTCATTGGATAACTTCTACCCCTTAGCGGAATTTTCATACAATCATAGCTTATCAACTCAAGTATTGATATGCTCCTTTCAAAGCATTGTATTGAGGAGATGTAGGTCTCCCATTTGTTGGTTTTGATGCATTCGGGTTAGCCTTGGGGTACTGAACCTTTGGAGGGATTCATTAAAAGGTAAATCTATTCAAGAAAATCTTTTAGCGGCTCAAAAGTAGGCAAAAGAGTAATGTCAGATCGACAGGTTAGGGACTTGGAAGTTCATGAGGGGAGCAAGTTTTTCTGAAGTTTTGCCCATGAAGTTTGTGAATGCGATTTGGTAAACGAGGTAAGCTTAGTCCGAGATATTGGTTCCTTTGTGAAGATTTCTGCAGCGATTATGGGCGTGCTTATGACATTAACGCCTTGCCTCCAGGGCCTGTCAAGGAGTGGCAACCCAGTATTTCATGTGTCTATGTTGAAAAGGTACCATGGGGATGGTAAACTACATCATTCGTTGGGATTCTGTTCTGCTTGTGAGAACTTTGTCTTAAATGATGAGGAAGCCTGTTGCCATTTTTAGATAGATAAGTCCGCAAGTTGAGATCGAGGGAGATTTGCATCCATTAAGGTGACATGAAAGAATGACCAGTTTAAGACTCCACTTTGGAGAAAGGAGACTGATATGCAATAAGATACCCACACCTGTTTACAGATTCAGGTCACTTCTTTTCACTCGTGTTTTTTCTTCTCGTGACGTTCAAGGACTAACGATGGGTAAAAAATTGGTATCTATGTAACGACTTTTTAGTCTTTTTGAGCAGCAGATTTTATTTCTGGAAAAACTGGATGAGGACCGATGATCCCCACGCCTGACCTTCATTGACACTACGACGGGGGGGGTCGTCGAGGAGTCTCGTCCAAAACACTTGAATTCCTGAAATTTGGGTTACAGAAGTCGACTCTCTGAACTTCACGACGGAATGGCTAGGACGGAACGTCGTTGGGCACGACAGACCGTCACAGGCCTTCAATAAATCCAGATCTCTGAACTCTGTGACGGACAGCAAGGACCTGACCGTCGCAGGCGCGATGCGTCCAAGGCTGCATATCCCAGGGCTGGTTCGGATTTCCTGTAAATAATTTAAGGGGCCGTTTTGGACCTAGTTATCCTGCTTTAATTTTTAAAGTAGTGGGTTAATGTTAATAAGTCCTAATTACTTGGGGGTAAAATAGTAGACTCTTAAGTTAATTGAGTGGGTTATTATTGCCATCCTTTATACTTATTATCTTCTAATTAGGGAAAAGAAAGAGGGTTGAATAAGACAATCGAAGAACAGAGGGAGAAGAGAGATAACGATCGAGAGAAAGAGAAAGAACGGAAGAGGAAAGCAAAGACTTTGAAGATTAGCATTGTTGTATTCACGATTCTTCGGTGGAGGTAGGTTTGTTTTTCATACTATTCGTATAACTCTTAAAGCGAATGATATGTATTGGGTAGTATTGTAAACCCTTCTGTATGGCTTAATTGTATGCCTTTATGAATGTGATTTATACAATTGTGATAAATAAGCTTTTGATTACAGTTTATTGAATCTTACTTGAAAGAAATCCTAATCTCTTGTTAATGAGACTTGATGAGGCCTTGTGTAATAAAAGAAGTCTTGATAACTAAAGTGATGAGGTTAGGGGATCGTTTCCACGACCGACACGTATAGTTAGGGGATCGGGTCCCGAACCGACACTAGATCAGGGGGTCGGGTGTCACGAAGCCGCCCATAGATTAGGGATCGGTGTGTCACAACCGACCGATAGAATTATGGCTATTGTGGTGTCCCGAACCGACACTGAATTAGGGGATCAGAGTGTCCACGTACCGACACATAGTAGTAGGGGGGGGAGCGGAGTGTCAGTAACCGACACAAGAGGAACAAAGGATATGAATCTTGAAAAAGCCAGATGTAATATACTCAATCCGAATGCACATAATTCACAAAATGGGTATGGCAATTGAGGCTTGGAGTCCTCATGGGTGAACTGGCGGTCGTATTAATGATTATAGAACTTGTTGTGCACATGTTGAGTATTGTGTAGTTGAGTTAGATATTCTCTGATATATACTGTTTTCTATTTTTGAGTTGGCCGAGGATACCTACTCGTACTCGTCTTTTGTACTGACCCCTACTTGTTATGTTTCTTTTCTTGTTATATGGGAGTGCGATCCAAAACATACCGTCGTCTTCAATTCAACCGCAACGCTAGCCAGTCTTCAGTTACAACCGGATTTCAGGTTGAGCTAATTCTTCTAGCTTGGGACCTGGAATCTTCTTCCTCATGTCCTTGTGCCTTTGACAGTTCCGGCATGGACTAAGCTTTTTGTTAATTTAGCTCTTAGAATACTCTTGTCAGTAATTTAGATCAATAGAATGTTCTTGTGTGATGGACTTCCAGATTTTGGAATCTAGATGTTGAATGTTTAGAAGTTTATTAAATTGGTTTTTTTTTATTATAGTTTAAGTCTTCCGCATTACTTTCTGTTGATATTATATGAAATGTCAGGGTTTTAGATTGGTGGTTCGCTCACATGGTAGGGTAATTGTGGGTGCCAGTCCGGCCCGTTTTTGGGGGTCGTGACAACTGCCCAACTATTTCATGGAGATTATTCTTACACTTCTATGCATACTAAAATCCTATCTACTTCTTATGCATAGCTTAAATCTCTCGATCATTTTCAAAAGAACCAGCCCAATCCGAGTCGAACGAGCGACGACGACAATGGCGCTAGGGGGGTCCCTCTTTCAAACCTTTTTTAACAATTAATATGATATTTCAATATTTAACCTATCCTTTCTTCTTTCCACCATGATGAGGGCCAATGTCTTTCCCTAAAATCGTAAGATATTTTCAAGTTCAAAACTCTCAAGTTCCCAATATTTTCAAGTTCCTCTCTTTCTCTTTCCTCCATTTCCCTTTAAACTCTTTCCTGTCTACATACCCACATTTGAAGAGCTACATGTTTTTTCATGACTGAAAATCTAGCTCTGTAAGATAGCGAGCTTTTGAGTAATAGATGAACGATATGTCCCTTTTGACAAGCCTTTCAACTTTATCTCTAACTCCGACTTCATTCTTCCAAGGTTTTGGTGGGAATTTCTACAAACTTGGGAACCTCAAAGTCAAATGTTTAAAGATACTTCACAATTAACACGGAATACTCCTCAACGATACCAAAATTACTATTAAAAGTTTTTTATTTTTTGCAATTCCCAAGGAGAATAAACCATTTTAAGACTAATACATTTCTCTGATTTAAGCCCTGACATCCCCTGAAATTTTTTGTGTTTGCATCAGTCATATGAAGAAACTCAAATCCTATCCCATCGGAGACAACAACAAAATAATCCTATTCACAACAAAAACACTTTAATCTTTGGGAAAATAAATAGTCACATACCTAAAGATCACAGTACTATCCCCTTAGGATTCAACATTCTGTCTTACATCTTCTATTGGAATCCTCTAATATGTCGTCTATCCTCCAATAAATTATTCTATCACAATATTTATTCCTTTGATTCTACACAAATATATATGATCATTGCTATATATATCATTAAGCTTACTTTAAATATCACAATCATTTAGTTGGGTACAATATGGCTAACATCCCTCAGAAATTAACGTTTGTGATCAAGAAGCAGATATTTGCTACTAGAAACTAATGGGTTGCCATTATCCCTGGATTTTTTGTAAACGAATCACCTACGAATATAACTGGTCACTGTGGAAGATGATGACTCCTTTAACTACAGTTTCTTTGTTTATAATGACAACCCCTTTTGATGTTGTCGGTGTTCCCTCTCATAAAGGTTTGTATTCATAGCCATCTGAACAAACTGACACTTTATTGTCAATTCAGATCGACGAAATCCAAGTCTCATTAAGTAATCCACGAAACCTACAACCTGGGAAGCAAGTGCATATACATGGAAAAATATTTCAATCTCTGTTGAACATCTTTTGAACACAAGATCTTTCTTTTTACTCTTTCAAGATATCAATGACTGTCCAAGAACTGAAACCTACCTGAAACATTGAACAACGAGTATCAGGATGGATCTCGCACAATCAGAATCACTAAAAATATTAAAACGAAAGGAGAACCAACTTCGAAAGAACAATCCACGAGTAAATGTTTCGAGAAGCACTGAATAATGTATGACAACTACTAGTGGTCAGGGGAGTTCTTCCCTAAAAATGACTAACTGTTGAACTTCAAAAAGAAAATATCAAGTCCCGAGTAATAGTAAGGTAATTTAAACTCCCAACTAATTGTTCGACATTAGTTGGAATCAGGAGGATGATTCACCTTCCTCATATATACTTAAAATTCAATTCTAGTAATAGATAATATTATATATATAATCCCTTTGTTTATCACGATTCAGGTAGACTTATGACCATAATATAACTTAACTATATCCCTGAGTACAATGTTAAAGAGAGGTTAAAGGTTTCTACCTCAATCAATTAAGTAACTCCTCCTATGGTCCCACCCGAAAAGTATTTTATGAAATACAAAAATCTTATACTAAAAATGAAAAATTGGGTCGTTATATTAGTTACCAATTTACCCATCGTTCGTCCTCGAACGATCAAAAGAAGGTGAGTGTCAAAAAGGGTGCCTCATGTCTCAGTGATTCCATTAAAATAATTGTACTCATTGTCTCATCTCAAACTTATCAAACTAACCAACTGGAGATCTATACCTCCTCCTA
The DNA here is from genome assembly GCA_027704765.1 of Solanum habrochaites. Taxonomy (NCBI): domain Eukaryota; kingdom Viridiplantae; phylum Streptophyta; class Magnoliopsida; order Solanales; family Solanaceae; genus Solanum; species Solanum habrochaites. Next base: position 37,239,681 of record JAKWJA010002498.1, on the reverse strand, counting down.
TAAAATGCCTAAAATAGGGACATCTCAATACTCAGATGAGAACAATTGTTCTATGCAAGCTCAACTAACAACAAAACTATTCTCAAGTGCACTCTTCAACTAACATTGCTACCACTAGACCTTGAACAACCATTAAGGACAAATGTTTTCTACCTAACCATGCAAAAATCCCGATAAATAGTGGTTACAAGGAGGAGTAACCTGAAACAAACCCACTTAGATATGTTTCGCAATTGCATCTTCACAACATAATATCTCATTCGATCTTAAGCTATAAAATATGATTTTTAGACATAATTAATCATCAGATAAAACGAATTCCTTCCGATACAAAGGAGAAAATGATCAATTACCCACCATCAACTATACACCCAAGCATGGAACAAAACCTCTAACAACATTGGCAATAATGGTCGATTAGTAAATTTTTATAGACGAATTCTTAAGACTGCAAAAACTAGACACTAATGTTTCTAAAATTCAATCACTATAGCCAAAACAATGTACCGATGATTAGAAGAAATCTTAAGTCTTAATCGTACAAGGTAAAATTCATGTAGCTCTCTATAAATTCTCCATAAGCAATGTACGTGGTGTTAGACATCACTAGTATTCTCAACTATCCCAACAACACTAAATCTTCCATAATTGAAAATGAACAAGTCTAAACAAGTATATGACCCCACTAGGAGGACAATCAACAGACTGGTACACTCTATCCTCTAATAGGGGCTCATCGATAGAAATCAGCAAAAAACACACGGACGGAGAAAGTGAATCATAACTCTAAATCATGGCCAAAATGAGTAGTTTGGTCACAATATAAATTTACATAACCAAGGTCTAATAAATCTATATACTCACTTCATTTTTTCCGATATCAAACATTTTCATAAATCGACTCTATCTCTTAGATTTTCTAGCTATCCACAATCAACCATTTAGTCCCTAGTTATAATTGCAACACATACTTGATTATCAAACCCCATATCCACTACAGTCAACAATCTTAATACTTATAAAACATCATTAACCACATTGATCATCTACCTTCACTCAAACCCATTTATTAGTATCAATATTCTTAGCAAATATATGTACCACTATGGCTATCTCCTTTCTATTTAATTAATCTTTTCATGACAATTCGAGTGCCCCAACATGACTACAATAATATTTAAAATTGTTTTGTATTACCTTTCCATCGACATTAAACTATTAAATCACACCCCAAGTCAATTCACACTACCTCCACCTACCATATATTTATCTAACATTCTACACATCACATACCTCATTAATTTTGTTATATTAACACCAAAACGTCAATCTTTTATAAAAGTGATGATAAACTCGTCTCTTTGTAATATCTTTTCGCTGGACTGGTTCACATCTTATTATACCATACTGTAAAATCTAGGAAAAATTAGTAAACCTTCGACTACATACACCCCAGGGTTTATACAAAAGGTTTTATTCCTTCAGTTTTTTCTCAAATTTTTTTTCCCATGAATGCAAAATTCTAATTATTTGGGACCCTTAAATATAATTATACTACTTCTGTTTCTCAAGAACGCTTACTACTTAACATTTGTAACCTACATCCATGACATTTACTTTACTGCAGCAACTCTAAATCAAATCTCGTGAGGGGAGCCTTCCTTATATTCTTTAACAATAAAATGTAAAAAATTTCGAGTCCAATTCATGTACGTCCTTCCAAATGATCGATACCTGATGCAATCAATCATTTATTACCTTAAAAATTCATACCTTGACAAAACATATCATTAGGAATGCAGGCTTATAATGAAAATTTTGAATTATAAATCAAATTGTGTGACCCAACACCCTTATCTATCTACATTTTCTTATACCTTGAAGATTTTTATGAATTTTTGTACCTTAGATTATCATTGATAACCTCTCCATAAACCTTACCATATCCTTCACCAAAAATCCAACCATACTCATTACTAAAAATTCAATATTACAACGGAACTTATCATCCCGCTCAAGTTGAACGTATGTATACTCATTCTTAAAGTTTATATCCAAAAGCTTTTAACAAATCTACTGATCCTATGACAATATAACCGTACCAAAAACAAAATAATAAAACCACGCTTCTAACTCAATTCTCAACCCCTTCTAAGATTTTTTTGGAAGTCTTGGCAATCAATAAAATATTCCCCTTCTCTTACTTATTTCTGAAAGCTACAATTTCCACAAATTTTATCTTCTTTTAATTATGCCTCTAGCTCCTTTAATTCTATTAGAGAGGTACCCCAACATCTCCGCAAACTTTCATACAACCACGTTCAATACTGAATAATAGGAAACACAACCTTACGTACTTACAAGGTAAATAAATACAAAATTTTGTTTATACAACAATTTGTATTATATTGTTACCTCTCAATATAATCCATCACTAACTCGTATACCCTCATGCTCACAAGCCCTAGCATCCACCACGAAGTCATCTTTTCATCGACTGACACCTAAACTCAGTATCCCAACAAATTCAAGGTACATAACCCAATTTTTATACGCACTTTTTTTAGTGAAATCTTGAATTTCCTTCACCCACGTTACTTAATGGGATGTTTCTTGTCTTCAGAAGCGTGTTCCCTTTCCATTAACAATCCACTCCTTTGAAGCTTAGATAAAATCATCAGACCTCACTTTAAATCTTCAAGAAACAATTTCCAACCCTATATGCCGCTATGATCCTACCTAATAATCGACAACAAAAATCATTCTTAAAACATAATCGTAATCAAATCATCCGGTAGTCCAAACTAGTTGATTTATCAAATTCGAATGCAACACTAAATCCCATTAACTGAACATGTTATATAACTGACCACTTCTTAAGTAGTCAGTATTCAGAATTGACAATCTATGAATTCATTTCCACATGACACTAGTACCAAACCATGAAAGTTTGTTATATCCGTCCCTGGAACACATTATACCTATCGATAAGATTATACAGAAATAACCCATATACATAAATAGCCCACATATTTCTACCTTTTGAATAACTGCAAAACATTACCAAATTTATTGTCTTTAGCCCAAGAAGATTTGCATTCTTTCTTAGATCGGGTAGATAACAAAAGTAATACATTTCATAAATCTAACAAAGTAAGTATTAATACTATTATAGTAGTCGTATCATGATGTTATTTCATATATAATCGGTCCATGGAATTGTAGTAAAGATTCTAACTCTAATTGGCGCAACCTAATTTCATCATAGCTAAACAAACCATACATGTGATAAAAATTCTAACAAAATTTCTTTTCTAACGTACTTAAATGGTTCATGTTTCTAGTTTGTTCATTACGAACTTGTTGCATTTTATGAAGAAACCTCAAACCAAGAAACAGTGAACGCATAAACAAATCGTCATAATCAGGGTACCATGAAGACAAGGGGTTTCCGCTTTAAGAACTAAATTAAAATATCAACGTCCATCACAAGTCATTAATATGTGCCTTTTAAGTCACTCGGAATTATACCTAATTTCATGGACATATATTTTTTTTTTGTTCTTTGGTAAGTCCAGACCTGCCTTCACCATCTATATTCCTTTATTAACCATATGTGAAATAACCTAGCAGAAGTTTAGATACCAAGTTTGTATCATCTAGATTACAGTGTTCTAGTAGTAGCCGAAAGAAAAGAAGGAGTAAATTTTTTCATGAAAAGTCCAATAGCCTTCTCAAGAATTAAAAGGTTGTCCCTAACCATTTCACAAACTCTACAGAACTTTCCTTAATGGATGAGATCACCAACCTATGCCTCTGATACACCAGTTTATCACGATCCAAAATCGAGTCGTGATTGGAACCATGTTTCACCTCCTAGGTGGGGGATGGGATGAACAAAGATTCTCCCCCACATGTATTAATCATTCACCTTACAAAATTAACTAATCATAATAAGGAAACATAAATCTCATTATTGCACGAAACACAACAAATTATAATCTTACTATATTTTCATTCCGAAAACAGAAAGTCATCACAACAATGAACATCTAAGTGTCAAATACTAATCTAAGAGAGTAAAGGCACCAAAATAATTAATTAAAATAGTGTATTGTTCGAAAACGAAATGTATCATGTCTGAACGGATAATCCTACACGATCTTGAATGACAGTAGCTCAACCTTGGAACATGATATACTTGAGACTAGCCTATATACTGAGGCGAGTCGAAGTTTGCTGGTAACACTTACTGCACTCTTATAAAAGAAAAAACAAAGGAAAATACAAGTAGGGGGCTCAGTACGCAACATGTAGTGGAGTAGGGTATCAGCTGGCAAACCCAACTATAAACTAACATACAATAAATAATAGTACAACGTTATCAACTATGACACTTAACCAGTTAGCTAGCACGAACAACATGAACAGTGACACGAAGAACAAGTCCACAATCATCTCACAATATCCAATACACATATGGGGACCCTTTTATTTATAGTGGTTCACTTCACCGTTTATAACTACTTCCTATATAACAATTATGGTACAATAACTGTAGAAGAGAAGATAATAGTACCGTTTCACCTAATAATCGTGATAATACGAGGAAAACCAAATTTTGCATCAAGGTTAAAACACCTTAGACCATCGCTTGAACTTGATACTCATGGATATAGAAGGTGTATATTATAGCATAGGCTTCTTGAATCATGAAAACAAAAGGATATAATATATAATATATATATATCTATATCTCTATATATCTATATATATCTATACTATATATCTATATATACTCTATATGCTCTATCAATATATCCTCCTATATCTCTTCATATTATATTATGTTGTTAATTTGAAAAAAAGGATAAAACTTGGTTGCAGGTTGCTTGTCTTGATATAATTCGGTACACATTATTTTTAAATTAATATAATTGTAATGATGAGTATAACTTATGATGTTCAGAATAGTGGATGTTTGGCCATCGAATTGATATTTCGCTATGCAAATTAGTTCGAAACCTATTCTCTGTTTGAAAAAAGTTATTATTTCTTTGAAACAATCACAAACTTAATCTAAGGTTAAACCAATTGACGTAATGTTAGTTTTTAATATACATAGCATGTTATTAAGAGTAAATACAGACTAACCATAGCTTGAATATTAAAAAACAAGACTTGACATGTCTATAGACCTCAGATTTAATTCAACTTGAGTATAGCTTTGTTGTTTGATCCATTTTTTGTGTCTGGTCTATACATAGATGTTAATATACCAGTACACAATCATCCACAATATCCATAGAATCTATGAGAAGTATTTTATGAATACACACTCTAAATACTCAAAACGACCAAATGGATCGTTGCAGTGTCCGGCTAAGTCTAAATTCCCCCACATTATGATGAACTATGTTCTTCAAGAATGTAAATCACACATGTGTTTTTAATGATTTTAAAGATGATGTGACATTTTAGTGGCCATGTTTTTAATGAAGACGTGTAATCAACACTCTATATTATGTTTAGAGTTTGCTCCCTTGCACTGTCATTACATGAAATGTCCCGTTTAGCATTTTAAATGTTTTTTTATGCACGAATATCATAGTTGTACATTGTTTAGTAGTAACTAACGGTACTTTTTCTTTCATATTCCCCGATTTCCCGACCATCATTGTCATCAATTTCGTAGCTAATTGTTTGAATTTTTTAAGATAATCTAAGCTTTTCTGAGTTTAAATGCCTTCGAGCACAAAGTTTTATTATATTAAGGTTATTTCATGAATTTTTATTTTGGGACCTGATGATGGGCTAGGCCAATTTTTAGTTATATTTGCTTAGATGGTTTTGATAAGACAAGATTTCTAGGCCTGCGTTTTTCATTAATAACATGTTTGGGACTTTGGAAATCCTTGGGTTTTAACTCTACGTTTCGATTTCTTATGTATTAGATCTAAATGTTTGTAATGGAATTCTTTGGGTTCTATGTTCATGTTAATCTACGGGGTACCGGCTAGGGTCATTACAATATCCTTGTGAAATTTTCTAATTATGGGAGCAAAATGTGAAATGCCACATCCCCCAAAACTCCGAATTTGATATGCACCAACCTGTTACTAGACCCATAGTCTTTTTTCAAAATTTATATATTTTGAATTTTAATTAAACAAGAAAATATATTTTTCAATATGATAATTATTTCCAACAGAGTTACGTGTAGAACAAATTTCTTGAAATAACAAAGAGAGAACAACAAAATGAGAAAAATTTAACCAATGAACATACGTCCTGATACAATTAATAATTGTTAGATTACAAAAATTATAAATAATTAAATTAAACTAGAAGATATGAAATTTTTTAACTTAATAAGTCCAAAAAAATGATTAATATTTTACTTCACCTTCTTATTTCAAAATGTATATTTTATAGGTCTTCTTGATATTTTTCTTTAATGTTAAAATTCATATTCAATTTTAGATTGTAGAGGTTGTTCCACCATAAAAAGGCCGTGTGCGAGGGAAATGGAATAAATATATGAATAAATTTATTTTAACTTTTAAAGTGGTCAAGAGTTTCTTGGAAAACCATGAAAAACAATTAACATTTTATTAAGAACCCAACAATAGAAAAACACAAATGAAATTAAATCAAAAAGCTAGTTAAAACATGTAAATATTCTTATATTTAATAAGTGGAGTGAAATACAAATTTTTTAAAAATTAATTCATTGAAAACATGACATACATAGACCACTCAATATAAGGGACATAAATAAAAAACTGGGGGAGAGTGAGAATCCTATGACAACACTCTAAACATGCAAAACCTAAAGACAAAATTTTCGGGGGAAAATGGAACATAAAACCCAATACTGATAAAGAAGAGACATTGACATAACTAATCCAAAACTTTATTTATGATTGGAGGGATTTAAATATTTGTCATTAATATTGTATTTAAATGTACATCCAAAAAAATTCACGAAATCATCACATTCAAGTTAGTAATTCAAGCGTGATGGACTTTTGTGAAAGTCAAAAGAGTAGTTCTGACAATTATTCATTGACTTCATGGACCTATGAAGCTATATATCGAAAGGAATGCATGGTGGGTTGTAAAGGGAGTAAATAGAGGATAATTAATGGGAAGGACATCATAGATGAAATTGTTATTGAAGGAGAGAGATTGAGGGAATATTAGATATAGATGCTCGGTCACCATCATTCTTTTCAGGGTTTTCACGTACTAATTGAAGGTTTCTTATTAAAATACGCACTTAGATCTTGGGATACCAAAAAATTCATTCTCAAAAGAAATACTTTTTTCATCAAACACCTTCATGCATCTCATCGTATATTCACTTGATCCTATTTTACTTCTTACCCTTAGTAGTTTTTTCTACAACTTCTTGATTCTTTTTCTGGTGAATTCTTCCTTTATCAACTAACACATAGTTTTGTATTCTCCAAATATTTCCAATGCTTAATCTTTTGAAGGGACGTTTGATTTGCGTGACAGAGCAAGCTCCGAAAACACCAAGTATCACTATAGGGAATTAAATGATGAGAGTCGTTTCAAGTTCTATTTGCCCTTTTTCAACAAACACCCTTATAGGGTATTTGTATATTGTATGAGGACTTTTTCTTTTACAGTTTCATTTTCCATACGCAAAAGCAAATTATTATTTCTTTGTAGGCATGGCATAACTAAAAGACGAGGTATATGAGGAGTTATGGGTTTGTTCAAGAATGCCTTTGTTATGATTAGAATCGGAATATTCACCACACCACACTAGATGAATGAAGACACCAAGAAACTTTCAAGGAAAGGATGAGAGATCTAGAGAGAGAGAGAGGAGAAAGAGAAACATCCCCCAATAGTTCGTGTAACACCCCGTTGAGTAAACTTCCACGGAGGTGAGGTATATTTTTAATTAATAAATAGAAAGAGTATTTTGTTACAAGAATTATAAATAGGAAAACCTAAAATAGAGAATAAATAGGAAAAAAATAAAGGAGATAATTAAATAGGAAAAAACCTAAAATTAATCAGGTGAAGGCTCAACTCCTAACTAACTTCTCCCACTTGGGACTGACTGACATAAATCATTCAAAAAAAACAATTCTCAAAAAAAATCTCTTCATCATCCACATTCTTTACGCACCGCAACATCGTTAGCAACAATATACAGAAGGCCAATCGGAGGTTTTTCCATAACCTCAGGTTTCCCCCACACATCAACAGAGGTCCCAGTCAACATGTCTGTTGGGTTTCTTGCACCCTCTATCTCTCCAAGACAATATCCTAACATCTCTCCAATGCCCTGCGAGGTGAATATGGTATCGCCTTCTGAGGCTTTGTCTTCGAATTTATTTAGAAGGATTTTCACCAACTGTAGGCATCGGGCTATTGAGTAAAGTAGGAATCTTCTCGCTTGGCTCTTGCCCAAATTCTCTCAAGATAATCTGCCAGCCATATCATCTCTTTCCCATCTTCAAGCGTATTTCCACATTACTCAGCTTCAGTTAGATGACAAGAGGAAAAACACACTTGAAGTCTGGACATCCAAACTACTGGTGTCCACCTATGGGTGTTAAAATTGTACCCGGATGTATCTTGTAAGTCAACAACCCAACCAAGATCAGGCATCCACAAAACCCTGTTGTAAGATCACCTTTCCTTTTTCCAAAACAAAGGAAGTACGGATGTACCTCTCCAGATATCTCAGAAGCATTTCACAGCTTCCCAATGCTCTTCTTTTCCAGGGTTCCCATGTACCTCGCTAACAACTCCCACGGCATGGCTATCTCAGGTTCTAAGTGCAGGACCATAGAATACATCAATACTACAAACTGTTGAAGGCTAGGAAAACAAGGTGACATGTGATCACCGCTCCTCGGCGGTCTTGGGTGACTGCCCTTTGACGATTTAAAAGTGATTTCCAATGGAGTAGTCCCTGGGTTGCATCATTAACCATGGAATCTTCTCAACACCTTTTCAATGTACAACACTGAGATTATGATTAAAGTGCCAGCGATTATCAGAGGAAAGTATTCATCCCCAAAATTTGTTTTGCTAGACCCAAATCTTTCATCCAAATGCTGCAGACAACCTTTGTCTCAGATGTTTAATCTCCCTCATACTGATCCTGCAATTCACAATATCATCCACCATACAAGAGTAGAAAAGACATATTGAATCAGTGTATTCTTGAAGTTAACAACAAGGATCCTTTTTCGCTTGCAGGAGAATCCACTATTGATCATTGAAGGAGTTAAAACTTCGTGTACCACTGCCTTGGCGCTTGCTTCTGGCTTTCGTCCATTACACGCTCCTGGTGAGATTGCACACCATGTGTTCCGTGTCTGGAACCACACATCCTTCCGGTTGTTGCATATAGATATCTTTGTCCAGATCTCCATGTTAAAAATGTGTTTTTAAATCCATTTGCTCTAGATGGCAAAGATTTCCGAGTGCAACAATACTCAAAAGAATTCGAAACTAGAGGTTAATTCTACCAACATGAGAGCTATTTCAGCATATCAATACATTTCCTTTGTGGAATATCCTTTAAACACTAAACGATCCTTGAACCTTTTTTGCATCTGGGTGCAGTCTTAATTCTGAACACCAACTTGTTCAGCAAACTCTCTTCCCTGCAGGTAGCTCAGTCAACACCCATGTGTCGTTCTTGTCAAGTGACCTCATGTCATCATCCATGGCTTGCTCCACTTTGATCGAATCATCCACCGGCTAGGGCCTCATCAAAAGACTCTGCTTCCCCCTCATCAGTCAGCAATAGATAGGTAATTAAGGTTGAATACTATGTGTGCCGATGGATGTTGGGATTGATCTCCTTAAACACCTGCTCAGGTGTTAACTTTTTGCTCACATTCAGATTCTTTAGTAGGAGTTGGTTAATATCTGCTTCACATCTCTGGGGTTATCTTCTCCAGGTTCAACTTTCAACTCCCACTTGCTTTGTAATCTCTAAACCTTCTTGCTCTCTGTCCTTGTACAGGACAGACTCATTTAATCGTCACGTCACAAATGTCTCATGATCTTCTATTTTTTGTCATCCCAAAACCTGTAAACAAAACAAATCAGAACTCAAGCCTATGAAGCTAACACTTCACAGCCTTGGAATAAGCTTTGTCTCTCTTTTCTGGATCAACATGAACAAAGCAGTGCAAGTCCAAAGTCCTCAAGTTGAGTACATTGAGTTCTTTTCCTTGTCCATACCTCCTCGGATCTGAACCCTAAAGGAACTGATGGTCCCATGTTGATCAAGTTATGCAGCTGTGCTCAGAGCATCCGCCCCAATATGTCTTTTGGGCAGGGCCCACAGTTATCCTATACTCTTGCACGCTCATTCAAATGTTCTGTTCATCCTCTCAGCAATTCCATTCTGCCTTGCCTTACAGAGAACGTTCTCATTTCAATCTGATTCCCTCAGCTGCATATAGAATGCCTTAAACTCGTTTGTCATACCGCCTACATTGTCGACCTTAGGCATTTGACGGTTTAAAACCTGGTCGTGATTCTCAACCTTCAGCTTTCCACTTCTTGAAAGTTGCTCATAACACATCGAAACTTATGCTTCAAGAAGAAATCCAACCTTCCTGCTGAAATCATCAATGAAAAGTAACATAGAATCTGGATCCTCCAGTGTGATTACTGGAGATGGTCCCCAAACATTGTACGCGGACCATTTCCAACCGCCCACTTTCTTTGGCTCTATAGGGAGTCTTTGGTAAGATTAATCTTTTCTGTTTGCCCACAACACAGCTCTGCAGAAAGAACCATTCTCAACAGACTTCAGACCCTAATGCTCCTTTGCATACAGCCATCTTTCATCCGTTAGTACTCATGTGTCCAAGTCTGTTGTACCACAGGACATTGAACCGGAAGCACCTCTTTCAGCAAACACCGGCCATGTTTAGTATACCACCCCTGCAGTGGGGTACAAGGTTCAAGATGGTGCCACGAGCTACTACCATCGCACCTTTCACGTCTTCCACGACAATCGCTTTCCCCAAAACTCTGTGGCATATCCGTGCTATCCAACTGAACAAACAGAGAAGTCAGATTTTTATGATCCAGGAATATATCTGACATTCCTCCAAGGGTCCACTGGGGTTCCCGAGGTGGTCTTTATGCAAACATCCCCATTTCCTTCAAGCGCTTAAGCGGTATTGCTAGCCAAGATCCGTATCTTTTCCAAAATTTCAAGATTTTGATTTTTTTTTTTTGGAACCACTCCTTGCTTGGAGACGAATGAAAGATGCACCGGAAATTCCAAAAATCATGATTCACACCGGACTGCTTTCATCACTAAGGATTAGAGCATCCCCAATGTCCTCTGCTGAATTTACAGAATCATGTCTCTCCAAATTTCTGATTCTGTTCTTCTTTGGCTTTGTACAGTTCATCAAAGTGCCTTTTCTCATAGTTCCAACAAGCAACGTTTGATCTGTTCAGTGATTTCCTCGATTCTTGATTTTTGATCGACCATTAGAAGATTTGGCATTCTTCTTAGCTCTCCCCTTTCGATCAACGCGAGAGCCATTGCCCGACAAATAAAATTCTCCCACTTATCGTTGCGCAAATAACTTTTGTTCCGCTAAGAACAACTCACGGACTTTCATCAAAAGGCAGTTTCTAGATCCAAGGGGAATGCCTAATCGCAGCCAACAAACAGTTTATTCCCAAGAATCGGGGCAAGAGATGACATCAAAATCAATACGCCTTTAATTTCATCTTCGAAGATTAATATCCACATAATTGTTAGTTGACTCACAATCATATTGAACTCGTTATATGATCAGAAACGGATCCAGTTTCAGACATCTGTAAATGAACAATCTACGCATCAAATTTACCTTGTTTCCTAGCGAGGTTTTTTATACATGTTTGTCAGGGCCTTAAACAAAACGGGACGTTTAGTCTTATCCTTCACAATTGTGAACGCCCGTTTCTTGACAAAGTCACCGGATAAACACTAGAGCTTGGCGATCCTTGGAGTTTCCACTTCTCCCTCCGTTGCATGGATTCCGGCTTCACCAGGTCAAACGGTTTTCCATGAAGATCTTTTCAGGTACAGATAATCTTCAATATGCATCATTCTAGAAACAAAAGAAATCGGATCCACAAACGTGCTCGATCCCAGTTCCAAGCTTCGAAACATCCATCTTAAAGTTGATTCGTGTTTTGAATCTTCTTAAAACCTCTACGGTACCAGTTGTTAGGATCGACTTGCACGCACACGCACTAGTGAAATGAAGAACACAAGAACTTTGCAAGAGAAAGAGATGAAGAGCAGTGCCAAGAGATACTAGAGAGAGAAGTAAAGAGTGGGAAAAAAAACCCAATATTTCGTGGGTAACTACCCGTGATCCACTCCCCGAGGAGGATAAGCAGCCTAGCCCGAACACAGGGCACCGGTGAGGTTCTATAGTTGGATTAATAAATAAAAGTAGTTTTGGGTTTATCCAGAGCATAAATGGAAAAACTAAAAATAGAGAATAAATTAGGAAAACCTAATATAGAGATACGAGGAAAAGGAACAAAAACCATTAAAAGTGTTCAATCAGGCTCGCACTTAGCCTAACATGGTATTGTTCGTTGTAGTTTTATAGGAAAAGTTTGACCATCTTAATGTGAGTATTTTGGAATTATAGAGATGTTTTGTAATATTATAACAATAAATGTATTTTGGAATGACGTTAAATTGATTACTTATATGATCTTGAATTTTTGTATGTTGGTTTTGGAGCTGTGGTCTAAGCACTAGACAACATAGTTTTGAGTTAAGCCTTTACTATTAAGGATAATAATTAATATTATTTAGACTTTTGAATAAGTTAGTATTCTACAATTACATAGGCATAACTTATTATAAATATGATTTCTATAAGAATTACATTAATATTTTTCCAATTATGGAATAAATATAGTAGTAGAAATTTCTATACTTACAAATATTTTTAAAACACTAAATCCTAACTAATTGTGTAGTTCTATTTAAGACCATGATTATGCCATCAACTGTAATATCTGTAACTTACATAAATAAACAATAATAAAGAAATTAAAAAACAGTCACTTTTCGAAATAAGGGGAAGTAAGTAAGTTTAAGAATACTAGGTTTAAAGAAGTGAGAGTTTTGGTCATTTCAAATACGGACAGAACTTGTTGTTTAAGGAAAGAGTTAGGCTGTTGGTTGTTGATATGGTTGGAAATCATGAAGCTATTATTTCAAAAACTCCTCAGAAGTTTCTGCATTTTTGATATCGAAGTAATGAGTGGAGATATATCTACCAGAAGTTGGGGTTGTCAAGTTAGGAAAGTTCAAATTCAAGATTTAAGTAAGGTTAAACTCGTCTTTTCACCCAATTATTTTCTAAATTCGTTGTAAGGGGTTTAATGGGATAAAAATAATGGTCTTAATTAAATTTTTGAAACATCAATACGCTTAGGGCCTTGTGAGAAAAGAGAAGAGAAGAAGGAGAGAGACCGGATGAGATAAAGAGTTGTTCGTCAAGCGGACGCCAAAATATTTCAAGTGAAAGTCGTCGGGGGTGGATCATATTAAGGTAGTACGGCCTTTTTCATGTTGGGTTAGTCCACCCATACAACAATTTATTTCAATTCGAAAAGTTATGGAGTTGTTTACCTGTTTAAAGTCAAATAGTTCGAGAAAAAAAGTGTCAACTTGTCATTGATTGAATGGTCGGCGTCCTATTGTTGGGTTTTTTATTCTTGTTCCTCCGGGTTTTTTCAATATGTTAATCAAGTTTGTATTAGGTTACCCAAATAGTTCCATATTTTTGAAAGAAAACGAAAAGGTCGGAGATGGCAAAATGAGTTGAAAAATCCACTAGATGCACTGGGCAAGGCAAGGCGCGTCACGCCTACGTGCCACCCAAAACTCGACCTCTGACACTAAGGCCTAGTGTGGAAGTCACAGTCGCTTACAAATTTGCCTCAGTCATTAGAGGGGGGCACGAGTCTGCCATAAACGCACCTGGATGGCAATTTTTGGCCAAAAATTTTTGTGACTTTATCCCTTTTTAATCCTGCTAGTATATTAAAAACCTTCAATTATTCTAAGACTTCAAATGGGATTCTTAAGAACCTATAAGTCTCAAAGAACTCAAATTAACCTGGAGTCCATAATCCAATTTCAAAGGGAAAAAGGTAAGATCAAAGTCTAACAAATTTAAGAGTCAAGTCAAAGTTAAGAGAGTAACTCAAAAGAAAAAGTTCTTAAACGCTTTCAAAGAGTTCTATTAAATATTAAATTAATTTTAAGGACACAGAGTTTCAAGTAAAGTAAAAAGTAAAAGGTTTTTGTATTCACAGATTTATATAAGGGAAACATAAGTATTCCTGAGAATTGATTTAAGACTCAAGTTTTAAAGTAAGCAAGAATAGAGCTTTGAGTCATTCTCAAAAGTTATAGGGAGACTAATACTCCCAAAAAGTATACAAAGGTTTTTCACATTTATTTAAAGAGGAAGGATCATGAATACCGGACCTCCCATGTAGGACTCTTTCCCACACAAGGAGAAACATAGACCTATTTGCCATCTATTGAACAGAAAAAAGGGGACATTGATCAACAACCCAAAGAATAAGGAGATCTTTTAAAGCTAAAAGTGTTGAGCAAATTATCTCAACCCGAGAAGAAAGGAAGTTTACATTTAAAATCATGTGCGAAAGTGTATTTGGGTGTATTGTTGAGCACCTATGATGGGATGAGAGTTCATATTAACTCAAGTCTCAATGTAATCGTGTAGCCATCATGAGTATTAACGGGTCATCAATTTTTGGATGATGATGTAAGTTACAATATTAGGGATCACTAATGTGAGGATTATATGCCGACGACAAAGTTATAGACACACTTCTGCAAATTAGGCTGAGATGTTGTATCATACTTAATCTAATTACAGAAGAAATTATATTTACTTAATAATACAAAGTTGAGTTTGTTATTGCCCAGTTTTTTTAAAGACTGAGTATTTGTACGAAATATACAAGCAATAATTAATATATAGATAGAGTATTATCGATCATTACACACAAACACACACACACACAAATACAAGCGTCTTTTTTCTTATATATTACCAGTTCAAATATTTCAGAAGTTTAGCAGAGTCAAGGTACAAGGTATGTTTCTTCGTTCTTATGGTGAGCTTTTATCTATTGTTTAGAATTCCACTCTCTCACATTACTAGTATATTCACTGTACTGATGTCTTGTTGCATGCGACGTCTGTTATAATGCAGTGCAAGTAACACGATCAGCATCCAATGCCTCATTCATTAAAGTTTGAGGATTCAGAGTTAGTGGTGAGCCTCCTTGCATTACGTAGCATATTTTATTGATTTTAGTTTTTTTATTTATAGAAGTTGTGGGGTTGTCCAAATCTTCATTCTAGTATTATCTATTCTTAATAGAAAGATAGGTTAGTCAGATAACTCAGTCTTTAGGTCTCTCATTATCTAGAATTTCAGATATTCTATTTTGAGACTTAAGTGTCATTTTTGCCGAAGACATTGATTTTAGTTATTTGATGAGAATGTTTCCGGCCTTTCACATTGAGTGCTTCCGCTGAGTTAAGTAAGTGCGGCAAAAGGGTGTGTATGCTCCAAGAACAACAATGTATAGTAGGGGTCGGCTACATCCACGGTGTAGGCTCGGGTTGTGGTAAACTTGGTTCAGAGAAAAAAAGTTGAAGAGTCATAGGGAATCCATGAAAGGTTGTCCTATAGTCCTAGTAAGTTAATCGTTTGTGAAGCGCGTCACATCTATGATTAGGGGGTACAACATTTTAGAATTTCTACTTGTATCATATTCACTTTTCATGCATTAGAGTTTATCTCAAAAAAAGTTTCTCTCTAATTCGTTTCTTCCGCACATATTTCGATCATCATGCCTCCACGAAGAGTGGACGCAACAGGTCTTCTTGTCAAAAGGAATGTTGAGGAAACCAGAAGGTAACCTAATGCACCAAAAGTGCACCTAAACCGGAAGAAGAAGTCAATAATGTTTTATTTCCTTGAAGCTATCAGATTTTAAGCCAGAGGGGACTAAAGAGGTTGGGCAACAGAGAGGGGCTCGACAACAAGATGGCTGACAACCTTAAGGATTATGAGTTCTTGAGAAGGAATCCTCCCAGCTTTCACTGGTTTTTTAAGCACCTACAGGGGATCCAAAAACATAGGAAAAAGTTGAAGAAAGGTTTTTGATATGATTGCATGTCATTGAGGTTGAAAAGAGTTCAAAGTTAGATGTATTATGACCAACTGATGACAAAGTAAGGCTAGGATGGTTGGATTAGTGGGAAGAAGGGGAAGAGTGAGGGATGCAACCACGCCCTAGTTGGGCTTGCTTTGAATAATATCTCTCTAGAGTGGGTTCAATCCACCAAAGAACAGAAAGGCAGATAAGGTACGGGGAATTCCTTACATTGAAAATAGGCTATTCTTACGTACATAATATGGGTGAAGTTCACCCAAGCTGTCCCCCTATTGCTTCTCAAATAGTGAGGACAGGAGAAGGAGAAAGAATTAGCTGTGTTTGTCGCTGTCTTGGGTCGGCTTCAATTAAAGAAGGCAGAGATTGCAGTGGGATATGCGACATGGACATATCAGGTTGATTTGATGGTCTAATGTAGCAAGGTAAGTGGGACGCTACGAGATAGAGAAGATGTATAGGAACAATAAAGAGAAGTCTTGGAATAAGTTGCGACAGCAGAAGGGTTGGGTTTTTTTCTATATAGGCCACCAATTTAGAAGAAGAAAAAGTGGCCAGCATCATCATACTGCTAGTGCTCATGAAAAAGAAACAAAAGGTGAGCTTCATGGCACAGAACTGCCAGAATTTTAGTGGACCAGCACGGTCATCAAGGTGTAGTGGGCACAGGAGGTAGTTGGTTAGTGTATGGTTAAGTATGGTAGAAATGAAACTACCCAGGTAAATGTCAGTGAGGAATAGAAAGGTTGCTTCAAGTGTGGTCAAGAGGGTCTTTTTATGAGAGAGTGCCCAAAGAATAGGGAAGGTAGTGGAAACCTGGAAAACAAATCCCAATCTTCATCAATTGCTGCACACGACAAGGCTGCACCTAGAGAAGCCACTTCTGGTACTAGCGGAGGGGCAAACTGCCTCAATACAATCACTAGTCGCCAAGAGCAAGATCACTCTCCAGATTTTGTCACCAAGCCATGGAGAAGGTAAAGGTTATTCAAGAGAGATTTAAAGCGGCACGGAGTCGCAAAACAAAGTTGTTTACATAGATGTGGAGAAGAAGACCGTAGGAGGAGTTTGAAGTGGACGATGGGTTATCTGAAGTTCACCCATGAAGGTTTTATGAGTTTTGGTAAGGGGTGGGGGAAGGTGAAACTTAGTTCCCCTATTAAATTGGTTTATTAATATCAAAGAGGAGGGTTGGGCGATTTTTGTAGCTTACGAATTAGAGCACCAACAAGTTTTAGCACTGGTTCGTCCAGTATTTTTTATGTTCTCCATGGTGAGAAGTGGACATGGGTGATCCTTCATTGATTGTACAACTAAAACAGATGGGAGGGACTAAGGATAGATTTAATATGAGAATTACAGTTAATTATTTTAGATTACCCAAGTTTTCAAGATGAGAACAAAAGAATGTCGGGGCATCATTGTTGATAAAGTTCCTTTTAAGGGACAGAAGTAGCATACTTAGGTTCATTCGAACCTTTCGATGGAAATATATTTATTTAACATGATCAAAATATTTTAAATAGGGTATAGATGTTGGACCCCCTTGTACTAATTCGCGGTTAAGCTTCTCATATTTTGAACCCCCTAATCAAACAAATCTACTCAGCCATAATCTCAATGAATTAAAAAACTACCATAGGTCTTGATTCATAATAGCCATACGTTCACATATCCTCATAGAGGAAACTGCTTTTATAATGGATGATCCTTAAACATCATAATTTTTTAATTACCCTTATATATAAGCGAGTAGAGAGGACGCACATTCCTTTCCCCCACTACCACATTGCCCTCCGTGCCTGTCCCCCCATTTTCCACCCCCTGACCCCCCCTCTCTCTTCTCACGTACATCCGCCACAGCCCTGACCGTCATTCCCGTCTTCTATTGCGTCAGCTGCCTTTTCCCTTACTCGCTCTTCCCTCTTCTGTTCCACTTCCCTGCTTTTTGTTTCTCTCTTTTCTTTGCTAGTGGGCATCATATAATAGTACAAAAGCAGTCTAAGTATAAAGTGTACCGTGAATGTTTTAATTTTTTTCTCCATCTAGCCTAATATATTTGCCATTAATCCTTTTTATCTTTCCACGTGTAAGAAACCAAAACCATTCTTTCCTTTTGATAGTTGATTTGGAATTGGTTTGAATATGTCTGGTGGACTCTTGTGTAATTGCATCTTTTGGAAAACACAATTTATCGGACCCTTATGGTGGCTTTAAGAATGGATGAGTTGGCAAAAGTGTGTGTGTGATTTCACACTTCCTTAAGGCGAGTGGAGTACTATATTGCAAGTTTTAAAAAATTAATAAAAATATAAAAAAATACAAAAATTAACAAAATAATTTTAAGAAAGGCCACATATTTCTTCCCCCATATTCCACTTCAACAAAAACCATCTCCATGCCACAATTCTTGCTATCTTTCTATACTCTGTCATCAAATCTTGACATTGAAAACGTTCTTGACTCCGTGTTATGTATTTCGACTCTAAAGGGAGGACGTCGATAGTAAGTGGGTTCTCGCGAAAGAAAGAAAGAAAGTGTGGTCGCGGAGGATAGGTTGGAGGATCTAGTTACAACATGAAGATACTTGTCTAGAATGGTGGTATGTGGAATCGAAGGTCGGAGGTGGTGGGTAGGGTATGGTTAGTTCGTGTGGTGTGGAGGCGACGTCCAGATCGGGTTGTGTGGCGGCGGGAACCTTCAAAATTATTTTTTTTAGTTTCGAACATGGTGTGTTTTGTTACTTAGCTAGTTTTTTATTCCAATTTTTACAAAATTTGTGATTGAAGAATTTGGTGAAAAATTTGATGGATAAAAAAATTAATTATTAATAAATATTGGATATTTGAGAATAATGGTAACAATCAGTTTGCATTAATGGAGAAAAAGAGGTTTATGAAGTTTCAAGTAATGAACAAAGTTTTTAAGAATTATATAACTGAAATTTATGAAAGATGAAACATAAAAAAAAAATAATTGTGATTTGTTGATATAAGAAAGTGGTGCTAATGGTGAAGCTGATGATTGTGGTGGTGGATTCGAAGTAAAAATTTAAGAAGAATGTGAAAGAGGAAGAAGAGGAAAAACAATTTGTTGTTCCTAAAAATAAATAATTAATGGATGTGTCATTTAAAAATTTGACCCCATGGATTGACGACAGCGTGTCACTTTTGTTGAGTTCTTTTTTGAACGCTTCACCACCACAATGCCAGGGGTTTAAAATGTTGACATTCGTTGAGTTCTAAGGCTCCATTGATTAAATAGTTAAGGAGAAAGGGTTAAAATACAAACTGATACAAGTATATAAGGGTCACCAGACCCATTCCGCCATGGATTTTCTATTACCTTTATCTTCCGAGTCCTAAAATTTTTAAGTCTTTTAACATTTTTTTCTTGCATTCTGTTTTTCCTCTTCAATGGTTTATTTATGTTTTGGTTTGTGATGATCATAAATATACCTAATTATCATCAATCTCCCAAATGAATATTTGTTTTCAGTTCTTCATCGGTATTTATTACATTTTTCCGATTTTTGGTATGATTTTGTTCATGATTGTTTCTAATTTGGTTTTGATTCATAATCAGAGGAGAGGTGCTTGAAAATTGGTGTTCTGTTCCCCTTATTCTTATTCTCAATTGATATTTTTTTTTCCTTGGCAAGTTTACATTTTTGATAGATCACAATAGTTGGGTATTTTTTTTTCCTACTTCTTTATTATGAATTTTCTGCTTTTAAAATAGTTAGTAGAAAATTTTGTAATTTTATGTTTCTAAACTAGGTTTTATTACTCATGCATGTTTAAAACTTAGAATTTTATTTTTTTGCCTTCCTTCTTTATGACAGAAACCACTAATTTTTTTTTAGCTTTTTTAATGAATGGAATCTTGATTGTTACTGAAAATGTGATCTTTTGAAGGATGGCAAGGAAATTGGCATAAAAAAAAAGGGAATGCACTCCTTCCTGTGTATCCTATTACATGTTCTTCTCGAAGCATTGATTGCGAAAAACTATATAATCAAATTAAAATATGCAACAAACATTATGCACATTAAATAGGAAACTCCCAAATATTTGTGTTATCTATATGATAGAGAAGTACAAAGTGAAGATATATGAAAAACAATTTATAGGATGGTCTTAATATTCAAGAAATCAAATGATTGCATGTCGGAAACATGTTGATGTTGGTGAGAGATAGGAAAGATTTGCTTGTAGAGGAAACTCGACAAGCTTACTCATGGAAGAAATGAAAGCAAAAAGTGTGTGTTTAAATCTTAAGCGGCAAGTCTGAAACTCGAACCGTTATACAACAAAAACAACAAAACAGTGAGCTTTTCTAACTCCTACAGTTAAGATTTTGGTTATGTCCCCTGACTTTTGAATTAATATTGATTGAAATATAGGTGACTTAGATTTGCATCTTTCCTCATTGTCGTCACTGTTATTATTTTTCCTATAGAAAAATATTCGTCCTAATTGAAAAATTTTTAGTACTGAAAAAGACAAATAAGTTTGGATTCTCAGCTAATGATATAGTCTCACTCGGCTAAGTTGTGCGGACTCTTCACTTACGTTAACACATCCGTGTCGAATTCTTCAAAAATACATTACTTTTGGAGAATTAAGTACATACCCGTAGGCATTTTTGAAGAGTGCAAGAAACATAGTCACTCGGTAGTGAGAACCATCAATAGGATAAATGGAATGAACTGGCAAAGATGGTATGTAGTTATTCAAATTTTGTTGTTTCCTCAACATTCCTGATAAATAGCTAAATTTATATGTGTTAACTTGAAACAACTTTAGCTTTAACCTCTTGATATCAGTTGATTATATTTGATTTTGATATTTCATCTTTTTGTATTATTATCAAGAATTATGAGAGGCTACGAGGATTCTATGTAGTGTTGTTATGATTAGAGAGGTTTGTCAGTTTATAAGTGATTTTCTATTTTTCCTTTATGTGTGAATTATAATATCCATTTTCATGAGATCTCAGCTATTCTTTCTCTATCACTTTCACATACAGATTTTTTGTGTTTAGTAATTGGGGATGTGATGAGATCTCGAGAAAGCAATGCGCCACTCTGATATTAGTGATGTCAAATTTCTCACACCAATACACCTTTCTGAGTTGTTAAAAAAGTTCATTTTCATGTGAGAACTAAAACAAGTGAGCATATATATATTTATTTTTACTGCAAAACACACGTTATTCTATTTATTAGGCTTCTGCTAAAATTAACAATTGTTAGTTTCTTTAATACGAAGTTTCTATAGTTTCATTTTAGTGAAACAATAGAGTAAAGGATGTTCTAGCAAGTTGCAAATAAAAAAAACTAAATGAAAAAATGCACACTTATCGTGATCTTCAGTTCCCTAGAATTACATTTTTCATATTTAGAAATGTTTACAAATATGATATAATGTATCGTGCGCATTTCTATAATCGCGGCACTAAAAAGCTATAATATTTAAATGTAAAGAGGGGTATAATTATGTCAACATAAAGAAAGCACAAGCGTGGAAAAGCTGAAGGTAAAACTCAACATGTTCTCGAGATCACTAGAAACCTTTTGTGTGCTTCTGCTGGATGATGTACAAAATTAAATTGTCTGAGTATACATTTAAGGTGCCTGATGTGTCCGAGTTATCTTATTTTGAATAGTCTTTCTCCTTTTATATCATACCAGGAAAATCTCTAAAACAACTAATGATCGTGCCTGAGTCAATAGCCCGAATTTTAGACTTGGACTATTATCTCAGGTGAGCACTGTCCTCACGAAACTCAAATGCAATGTGGTTAATGTTAATGTGTGGACTCATAACGCCGAACAGCAGCTAGATGAGGAAACGGGAGGTAAGTTAATGATCCGAAAAAGTTGTCTATGATGAAGCAACTATTGTAAATTTTACTTAGATGTAGCGATAAATTAAGAAATTCTAAGGGTATGTCATATACCGAGAGAAGAAAATCACCAGCTAATGTTTGCATACCAAGATTATGAATGTGAAGGATTGAACGAAAAAGAGAGGCCTAATGAGAGTGTCCTTAATTGGTAAGATAAAGACAACTCTATTGTGACAATCCAATGTAAGGATAGACCAAAGCTTCTCTTTAATACAATTTTTTATATTGGCGATATTGCATTTGTGGTTTACCATGGCAATGTTGATGCTGAAGGACCAGTAGTGCACCAGGTGCTTCAATTTTCTATTTATTTCGAAATCTCTTTCATGGTTTAATTTTCTGAAAATTTGTGAACTAATATTACAAACTTTGTTCTCATTTAAGGAGTATTGCATTAGACATATCGATGGTTTCCTATTAAAATCAGACGCATAATGGAAAAAGAGTGATCATTTAATATCTTGAAGCAGTAATTAAAAGAAGCGTATCTGAGGTAGCACTAATTATTTACTTTCTAAGTCTTTTTAGATCCACTATTTGACATATATTCAGCTCCGTCTATCTTCTTAGTGTATAAAAAGGCGAAACTGATAGTTGTAAAATAATATGTTTTACCTTGTCTATGTTAGTTAATGAAGTTGCCTTAGCTACAATGGTGGTGTACGATATTTTCTACAAGAATTCACCATCCTCTAAATATGAGAATCCGAAAAATCACATTCAATGATTTTCTTCATTAGCATCAGACCAAATTCAACTTGATAAGTCCAAATCACATTAGAAAAGTCATTACTTACTACAATAGATTAGGAATTTTCCTTACATCAAATTCCAAGTTGAGATGAAAAGGAGTATGAAAGCATAAGAAAAATTGAGCACGAGTGAAAACAAAAGAAGAATAACTTCATTACACATAGGAGTATAAGACTTCTACAATTCTCCCCTTTATTCTAGGTTCATGTTATAACACATAATGAAAGTTGTTTTATATCTATTTATCAAATGAAACTTTTTAATTGGATGTCTTGGTGAAATTCTTGAATTTCAATCTCAAAATTTTCTAGAATTCTTTGTTGTCACTTATTAATTAATTAGATGTTGGGAAATATATTGAACCTTTGATGTTCCAACAAGTTTTTCTATTTTTATATTTTTTTTTTGCTAATTAGCAATAGTGTCCAATGAGCAACCTCTTCTTTTGTTTACTCTTTCTTTACATTCCAAGTTTCAACCTATACTTTCCTATTTTTAATTGATTTTAATCATTTGGTTACATAGTATCCTGATGAGTAAGTTATCAACGATCGTGGGAGGGGAAGGAAGGGGGGGGGGGGGGAAAAAGTCCGATTTTGAGATGCACAACAATGTCCAAGGTTTGATCTTATATTGGAAGGGGGGGTTTTTAAGGCTATTATAGTTGGATTAGTAGACCATTTATATTTGTTGGGACTGATGATGAGGCGTCTCCTTTGACCACCGGTGGGTAATATGTGCCATGGTGTGGAATGGACCGCTAAAATGCACGTCTTCCCAATTTTCCAACATAGGGGGATAGATTGCTTCCATGGGTGGCGCGTGCGGGCAAAGGATCCAAAGGCACCTAGCCGGGGCAATCCAAAATCTAATTTTTTTTTTTTTATTTCCTTCTTGCTCTCCTTTTGATTGTGATACTGGTATCTCCTTTGGGTGAATGTTCTTGAAAGTTAATAGCACAGGGACGATTTTTTTTCGCCTTCAACATCATTCTCACTAAATTTACATTCCAAGTTTGTAAAACTAATCTTCTTGTGAGTGCATTTCATTTTTGGTTTTGCTTTAAGATTAAGCGATATCTATATTTGCTTGAACTTAACTTCTTTAATTTTCAAATTATACTATAAAGATTTGCATTTTTTTCCGGACTTATTATACTTTTAATCCTGCTCGTCATATATGGCTCGGATCATTGACATTCAAAGTCCCCTAATAATGGGCAGTGAAATACGCATCCCATTAATTTGGCTTAATAGTGTAGGGAAAGCTAAAGGGACTATGACCTGGTCGTTGTATCATCTACGGTAATGGGGGAAAAGTTGATTGGAAAATTCATTAGTAAGAGGTATATAATATGTAATCTTACTTCATTTTTTGCATTATGTCAATTTTATATGTTCCATGTATTTAATTTGCTTATAATTAAATTATGTAGAACACATTGTTGATTGTTAACATACTTTCTCTACTCTGTGTATTTGATTGTCCTTCATTTGAATAGAGAGTTATATATTTTTAAATATGAGACTCAATTAGACATGACATGTTTTATATTTTCATGCTTTGGAAAAAAAATATTCTTACTGTAACTTTTAAGTTCTTGTTGATATATGTATCTGTCCAAAAGCACATACTTTGTCTTCCATTGTAGGTGACCCCTTTCAAGTTGAAGGAAAGTTGAATGTGCTTAGTGAAGTCTTACCATGAAGATACTAAGAATCTATCCGGAACATGACCAAAGTGCTACAAGAATGACCCTACAATGGTATTCTATGGACTGCTTCAATTAGGTGGCACCTCATCAAAATAAAGATTTTATACAAAAAGTTATTTTAGACTGAAAGGAGAGTTATTTTGTTTATATACTCAAGTTTGTAGCTATGACAAATCCTTTCTATGCTGCTAAAATAGCTTCGGTATAAATATATGATGTTGTTGCCATGCCCATCTAGTACAACACAGATCCAAATAATTGATGGAGAAACATATCCCAAAAAGTCTTCTACTTCAATGCATTTAGTCACATTATTAAGCACACACATGAAGGCTCACGGTTTCACACAATGCTCTTTCAAAAAATGAATTTTTGAGATTGAGTACATTAAGTTATTTTTATTATATTTTCTTTGATGTTATCGTGTCGGAACGTGACACTAGATCCAATAATATCGTGCCGGCTCATGGCAGCGATCCAAATATATTATGTTAGCTCGTAGAACCGATGAAACATTATATTCATCGATTTTTATCATTTATATCCGCTCCCTTAACAATATTTTATCAAGCATGCTTTAGTCAAGATATTACAAGTTCAAGATTATGAATTTTGTGTCTTGGGATTACAAACCAATCATAATATATAAATTATCCAAACCACAAAGATAAATTATAAAGAATATTTTACTTATTCAATAATTATCAATCACTATTAAAAGTCTCTATCACATTGACTAAATCATAACCTACCTATACTGAAGAATCGAAGTCAAACAAGCTAATTTTCCAATATATTTTGTTTCGTCAATGTCTCAAAATGTTTCTAATTTATTAAGTACACAATATTTGTAAGCACACATATCCTATAATACGGGGTTCCCTTTGTAGAACCGCATTAGAAGAAATAATCATGTATCATTAGTATAATTTAGTAATTATGTTTTGGTAAGCATTTTGGCTATGTATAACTAATTCATGGATTAGTTATACCGCCTACACGGGTCTTATTGGATGTAGGGGTTATTGAATGAACCGGGTGTGCCATTTTGGGAGGTAATTAGTGCAATACGGTGAGATAATACCAGGTGGGTAAATAAGTCTATGTAAAGACAGAAGAATAAGATCCCCTCAAAAATCATTTTAGGATTTGGTGTTTTTTTATAGTTCCTTGAGTTATATGGTAAACGATTTTATATTGTAAACTAGTATGTGATATATAATAGGAATTGCTTAAAAATTATTTAAGAGATGTGTTTGTTACTAATAAATCCACGTGAGACAAATCGGAAACAAAGTATAAAAAAGTTAGGCCAAAGGCTTTCAATTTTTGTGGTGTGCGATGTATAATGATGATAGATATATGGGATATATCTAAACTAGGGTGAATTATATATATAGGGTTTAACTTATCAAATTTTTCCCCCTCCCTTGTTTTCTTTCCTTCTGGTGCTTGGTGTTCGGCCCTTATCCACCCGGCGGGTTATGGGTAATTCTCTCTTTCCCCTTCTCCTTACAATTTTTATGTGTCAATGTCAGCTGACCTTTATTTTCTTCATATTTATTAATGGAGTCCGCGTTGAGCGAATTTAACATAGTGTGGTTCATTGTCAAAGGATCGAGCACGCCGCATTGATTCGGCTTTTAATAGAATTTGTTATTCAAGTAAATTATACCGTTCTGTATACGATGCAGGGTGGATGTGGGATTTTATCCTACTGAGGGGGGTTAAACTGGATTTAAAGTAGGGATTGATAATAAATACTATTTTAAAGGTTGAGATTACAAATGGTCAAAATTGTCGTCAACAGTACAGAATTATAGAAACTAGAAATTTTCGACAAAGCTATCTTACTAATAATAAACGTAGATAAATGGGTTTTTTTATATATCAACTTGGAAAATTAAGGTACAGGTTGAGCGGGTGTTTGGGTAGTTGGGAGTCTCGGAACTCAATTTTTACATGACTTGTTTAAAGCTAAATACTAAATCTTGGAGTTGCGCGTGTTGAGACTACGATTATGCCTAGTTCGCAGGCCATAAATAATGTTGTCCGGAACAATTATCGGTCACTTGAGCCAATGACATACTACTGGACAAAGGTATAATTTGGCACGAAGTTATTGTGTTAGGGAGTTCTAAACCAAACACAAGATGAAGTCGGCACAAGTTAACTTCTATAATGATAAAAAACATAGATCAGAGGGGTGCGATTTTGGTTGTAGGCTGGGAGAAATTTACGGGAATCCCGAATAATTTTGTATTGATATAGGAAGTAAAGGTGAATGAGGGTTGTTGTTAAAAAAATATCAAATCTTGAGTGATCTTTTCAAATATTAACCCTAGTTCGAAGGTAATAAAAATAATGTTGTCCAACAATTATCTACCTTGAGCCAATGACATAATAAATCAAGGGTATAATTGAAAAGAAGCTATTTATAGAATTTTAAACCAAACACAAGATGAAGTGGGAACAATGAAACTTCTTAATGATAAACATAGATAAATGTTTTTTGTACATAAAAATTTAAGTCGAATGATTTTATTGATATAAAATAAAGTTTAATGACTTTGTTAACTAAAATAATCAAAGTCGGTTGAATTGATCTTTTCAAATATTACCCTAGTGTGGCGAGGGAGGTCATGGGAAAAGATAATTTTTGTCCAACAAATTAATCTACCTTGAGCCGGGAATGGGACATAATAATCAAGGGTATCATTGGAAAAAGCTTTTTATGAGTTTAAACCAAACACAAGATGACGTGGTGGACCCAATGAAACCGAAACATTTGGGGATAGAAGAAAGTAAATGGGGTGCATGGCTAATCCGTTGCCCTATTAATCCCTGCAATTATTAACTCTTATAATTGCAGGTGGCAAACCAACCTACCCCTATATATCCTAGGCCAAAGGGGGGGGGGGGGGGGGGGGGGGGGAAG
Source organism: Solanum habrochaites (assembly GCA_027704765.1). Taxonomy (NCBI): domain Eukaryota; kingdom Viridiplantae; phylum Streptophyta; class Magnoliopsida; order Solanales; family Solanaceae; genus Solanum; species Solanum habrochaites. Next base: position 37,212,091 of record JAKWJA010002498.1, on the reverse strand, counting down.
GAAAAGGGGAAAAAAGGGGGGGGGGGGGGGGGGGGGGAGAAAGGGGAGGGGGGGAAAATGGGGGGAAAAAAAAAAAGGGGGGGGGGGGGGGAGGGGGGGAGAGACGAAGGGGGGGGAAAAAAAACTATCTCAAAACCCACTCAAAATCGGTACTCAATTTCCCAAACATTGACGCTAATATATCTTCTCATATTTTATATATTTCAAACCTTCAATTTGAACTAGTGTAAAACAATTCTTTATTTTGTTTTATCTCATTGTTCCCATCAAAGTCTTTCATTTCACAGAAATTATTTCTTATTCTTATGAAATAATTATTTCTTAGTCTGTTTATTTTTTGAATTGTTCCTATTCTAAATATTTGCTGCTACGTTATTCCAACCTCAAAGACTAGCAAAATTAAAATAGTAAAATTCTTAGGTAATTTCAATTAATTCAAAATTACATAATTCTTTCATCATCATAGAATAGTACTTTCACATATCATCCCATAGAAAAATGTTACTCTCTTCGTTTCAAAAAGAATGTCCCTATTTCCTTTTTACTTTGTTTCAAAAAGAATCACCTTTTTCCCTTTTTAGCAACACTCCAACTTTAACTTTTCACGTGGCATGTTTAAAACCACAAGATTAAACAGCATTTTGGTACATTTGACATAACTTTGATTTAGAACCACAAGATTAAAAATTCATTTTTTTCTAAACTAATCCTTCCTTTCAATCAACTATGTCCTCCTTTTGAAAACGGATGGGATATCTTATAGATGGCGAACCATCCTCATATGTAGACCTATCAAAGGGAAAGAATATTAATATGTTTTTTTTTTATCATTCTCTATATTTATCTTTTCAAAAATTAATATAAACATTTTATTCATTAATTCGAGTGTTTTCTCGTATACAAGATTTCTGCCTACATAATACAAAAGTTATGCATCTTATTGAATTAGTTGTATACTTATAAAGTTGATGAAAATTCAAAAGTACATCTTTTGGAGTTAGATAAAATAACATAGGAAGAACAAATTATTTAGAATATATTATGCCTCAACAAGTCCTCTAATTCAAAATCAACCATGTTGATGACACTAATTCACTAGGCACAAGACATTTTTTTGTTGATGTTGCCGGTGCTTCCATTTTAATTTTTAGGTTTGACATTGTTCGAAACTCAACTTCCTCATATATCTCAACTAATTATGTCATTTAGATCACAATGAAGTTGCAACTTCTCAGAAAGCACCTTTAATTTCATTAGTGCTTAAACAGTTAAACTTGTAGTGGAGTTGCAATATGAAATACCTTTCGTGGACAACTTTCACATATAGCAAATATAAAATTTATATTTGTAAATTATAGCAAAATTTGCGTAATTGTGCTCAATAGCAAATATATATATGTATAATTTACTATACATATACAATTAAAGCGAATTGTATAAAACAAATTGTATAAAACGAGAAAGAGAGAAATTATATACCATTTAATTGTATAAAACGAGAAGAGAGAAAAGGCAAAAAAATGGGCAGGGGTAGTATTTTTATTGTAATAATTATAAATTTATAGGACGAAAATATCTGTATTGCATGTGTATATACAAATTTTTTCGAAAATCGCTTTATATACAAACAGAAACGGATTTGCACATTTTTATTACTTTTGTACTACATTCTATCAATGGTATCAAAGCAGGAACTCCCTATCTGGTTAAAACAACCAAGAAGTGATATTTGTTCTAGAATTCTGCTCCACTTACCACCTCCGAAGAAGGTCAGTCGTCACACAGACCTCCCGTTTCAATGGACATTCTACAGTTGGTGGAAAGTTAGAAGTGCATGACACCCTCATGGCTGAAAACAGCGAGTTTATGGGATATTGTCACTAGATGGACCATTGTTTCCAATGATGAAGAAAAGGAGGGAGAAGAGTCTATTACTGTTTTCCAAAGCCTAGGCAGAATATGAAGAAGCTGGCAGGAAAAAATTGAAAAGGTTTCAAAGCTAAAACTCTTCTGTTTTGTGGGATAGGACCTGATGATAACAAACAGAGTGTCCGCCTGTGATCTGCTAAGGAAATTTGACTGCCTGAAAAAGAATACTGCACATTAAGGAACTTACAAGTCAAAGCATTAAAGATTGGCACATGCTTACCTCACGATATGGAACGCATTCAAAATGAAGAGGAGAAACAATACTGACATGTTTTCACCAAGTTGTCTTCCATTACAATTATCTGCGAAGTCTGAGTGAACCATAAGCATGGTACCAAACAAGTCGAAAAAGTGCTTCATTCTTCCAAGTCTTGGTAGAGCAGGTGATTGCCATTTACAGAAGCCAAGGATCTGAAGGTGCTGACTATGGTGCTTTGATTGGGAATCTTAGACCCATGAGATGAATCGAAACTATGATTTGTCCAAGAAGGAAGGGCAAGAAGGACAAGTATTGGATGCTGAGATATAATCCAGATAAGATTCTAGTTATGAGATATGGCATATCTCATCGTTGATTTCAAAAATTGTAAGAAAAATAAAGTTTATAAAAGAGGAACAAATGGTACCGAAATGCTGTTCAAGGTGGATACTTGTGTTTTACAAGTGTGAAAACTCTTGGCACTTTCAATCAGAGAGTGTCTTTGCCAGAATGGCAAGGATTACCAAAACCAAGAAAGTGACAAAAGACTAAGAGACTGGGTACTTTGCAATAGAGTCGAAAAGCTACTGCTGATATGGTTGTCAAAAGGCTCTGCTGCAATGGGGAGATTCTTCAAGTGATTTCAGAAGACCTGATGAGCCACAAAGAATGTGTCCATGGTTGCTGTGTCATGAGGAGGAAACTGTCTTCAATTAAATGTTGCTCTCATGGCTCACACAGAAATTGAAGAGAGGACAATCAGGTACCCCTTCTAGAGTATGACAATGACTTGGGAGATAATCTCTAAAAAATTGATACTTTGGCCAAGTCCATGATTGATTCTGTGATAGGTTACCAATCCTGAAAGAGACACCATGAAGTGCTGAACTGTGACAGTTTAACTGAAAACAAAGTTAAACACTTGACGAGAAAATGTCCAAGATGGTGTCTCCTAGAGTCAAATAATCTGAACTTAAGAACCGCTGAACCATATGACTGAAGAAGCTGAAAAATTGAAGGAATGTCTAAATGGGTTTGCAAGCTGAAATTCAAATAAATTGAACAACTCTGAGAAAAAGCTAGTCGTCCTTGAAAAGAGTAACCAATTAGAACATGATATTTCAAACTTAAAGGAATAACTTGAAAAATCTTAATTTGGACAAAATCTTTCAAGTTACTTTCAAATGCAACAAATCAAGTAATTTCAAATAAAGGACTAAGGAAGTCTGAACATAAGTCCTCCTTATAATCCTCACAGTAAGTAGGGTGTTTGTGTCCTTGACAATCTGCTGTGTCTCCATTGTGGACGAATGGACATTGAAGAATGACTGGGCTAGCTGTGGAAAAAACTCCTGATTAAGTGTTTCTAATTAATGCCTGAAAGCATAATGGTACCAATGGAGAGAACACTTGTCCTCCAAAGCATGTTTCAACTCAACAGATTTTCAAAAGAAAAATATCTATACTTCTCCTATAATCCTTTTCCTTTGTTAGAAAATCTTCAAATCTACCACCATATTGGCCTAAATACAATCTAATCACTCTAATCACTCCTTTGTCCTGCTACTGGGAACTCAAGCTGAAATGGGGTCCCAAGCTTAACAAGGTGATTTTGGTGCAGATGAGTAGAGGAGCAGCAGTCAAAGTTGTTATTATGGATAGTGGCTGCTCTAGCATATGGACTGTTGAAATGTAACGAACTTCCTCCCACTCAAGACCCTCCAAGAGTTAAAAGAGGAGGTGTCCTCATATTGGTGATGGGCAAGAAGGGAATACATTTTGGGAGTTGGGCAAAGTATGACATCTCTTGAAGTTCAATTGACAAGTTTACTCATTGGATGGGTTGAAGTACCGCTTGTGGAGGTGTCACAAATCTGTGACAAAGGGAATGCGTTCCAATTCACTTCTGAGAATGCCACTGTGGTGAGTCTAACACAAACAACAGTAATCTCACGCACACAGAAATTAAAAAGTATGTATTGTGGCAAACTTGCAACGTCTCAAATGAGATGACTTAACTGTGCTTAGTGCTCAAAAACGAAAATGATGATCTCATGGCATCGTAGGCTGGAACATGTGAAGTTCATTCATCTTTATTGAACAAGTGTTTCTAGGACCTATTCCGAGGTTTTTCCCAAAATGAAGTTTGCCTGAAAATAAATACTGTGAAGCTTGTGTTAAAGGAAAGCAAATCATATCAGCTTTTAAACCCAGAATCAGGTAACATATCATCAGAACCTTAGAGCTCTTTCATATGGACCTTTGGTGGACCCTTGAAGATTCAAAGCCAATGGTAAGAAGTACATTTTGGTAATTTTATTGATTGACCTATTCAAGATAACCTGGACGGCGATTCTTGAGATCAAAGGCAGATACACTATGAGCTGGTGGTATTCTTCAAATGATTCAAACCAAATTGGAATGTAAGTTGTTTGCAGCATTCGATCTGATGTGGGACAGAGTTTTGAAAGTCAACCTGATGAATTCATATGGGAAAATGGTTACCAGCCAACAATTTCTCTGCTCCAAGAACTCACTCAACAAAATGGAGTATGTGGAAACAAAGACATAACCTTGGTGGAACATTGCCAGAACTATGATTATTGAATCAATCTTCCTCAAAGTTTCCGGGGCTGAAGCTTTAACCAGCATGTCATGTTACCAACAGGTGTCCTATAGAGTTTGTGCTGAAAACGACTCATACGAACTACTACTCAACAACATGGAAGCCAATGCCTGATCTACTTAGAGCATTTTTGGATGCAGATGTTTTGGTGCTAATAATGGTAAGGACGATCATGGGAAAATTTTGATCCCCGAAGTGATGAAGGAGTATTTGTTGGATATTCTTCATCCCCGCAAGCCTACGAATATTCAACAACGACCACAATGCATGAGAAGCATTCATGTTGTATTTATGAGAATGGATGGAGCTTGAAGAATGATGGCTAAATGAATTATATGATGTGCTGAAAGCTCAAAACCCCTCAAAGAAGATTGAAGGAGCTGAATTTGATGCAGATCCACAACTGAAAAATGACAGTGATGATCAGAATCATAGTCCACCTGAAGAGGAATGCTGAGGATGAACAGGATGATTAAGTCCACCTCTGGTACTACTCAAAACTCCAGCCAAGTACATCAACTCCTCCCCAGAAGATTGAGATGTTCACTCTTGATGAAGAAGAACATGTTGATCTGCCAAATCAGTCCTGCTGCAAGCTCCTTGGATGGAAGCATAGTTCATCACATTCTCTTGACAATCTCCTTTCACCCTTGATTCTTTCTGGAATTCAAACTAGATCAAAACAAGAAATCTAGTTGCATTTTCAGCATTCATATCAATTCTGTGTGAGCCCAAGAATGTTAAAGAAAAGCATTAAGTTAATGCAACTGGTCAATTCTATGCAAGAGAACTCCATCATTTTGAAAGAAGTAGGTATGGTACCCTGGTTCCCCTCGACCTGAAGGCAGAACAATAATTTGGAACTAAAGTGGGTATTCAGAAACAAAAAAACTTTGATGAAAATGGAGTGATTAACTAAAATAATCCAGACTGTTGGTGCAAGGATTACAACAAGAAGAAGGAATTTGACTATGGATGAGACTTTTGCACCTGTTGCCGAATGGAAGCTATTGACTCGTATAGCTTTTGCTGCTTTTTATGGGGTTTCAAGAGTCCATCTGTATCAAATGGATTTGAAGAGTGCAATCTCTGACAATGGAGATCTCCAAGAGGAGTGTAAAGAGTCCAGCAACCTCCTGGTTTTTGAAGATTGCAGAGCCTACCAAATTCATGTGGTTCAGATTGAATAAGGCACTATATGGTTGAACACAAGCCTCCAAGAGCATCGTATAAAGGTTGTCAAAGTTTTTGCTGAAGAATGGTTTTTCAACGAGGAAAGATAGCATACTTTGTTTTTATTAAAAGAGAACAAGGAATTGCTTATCATTCAAGTCATTGGATGACAAATCTTTGGAGCTACTACTTCAGAACATCCTCTGTGAAGAATTCTCATCACTGATGGGAAGTGGTTTGAAAATGTATGATGGGTGAGTTGACATTCTTCCTGGGGCTTTGCAAATCAACACTCATCAATGGGGAGTTCAAATATGCCAGGAGAAGTATATCAAAGGGCTGCTGAAGAAATTCAATATGTTTGATTCTAACCTATTGATACTTCCTATTGGAACAATTCCCCAAGATGATAGTAGAAAATCTGATTACCCTTTGTAATCAGACAATGTACAGGGAAATCATTTGGCCTTCCTTGTTAGATCTGTACTGCTAGCAGGCCGATAATTGTGTACAGTGTTTGGAATGTGTGACAAGTTTCAAGCATGGTCCCCTCCCCTCGTGAACTCACACCTGAAGGCTGGCAAAACGTATTCTTAGATACTTTGAAGAAAACAGGGGACCTGGGTCTCTTCTATCCTGCAGGTGATGAATACTTTTGATCTAGTTGGTTTTGTAGATTCGATTTTGCAGGTTATCAAGTGACAGGAAGAGCCCTCTGGAATGGCTCTTTCCTTGGCGGTCATCACTATCTCTTGGGGTACCAGAAGCAAACTCTGTGGGCTCTTTTCACACAGCTAAGCTGAATAATGTAGCTGTGCAGCCTGTTGTTCTCAATTGTTTTTGTGGATCAGTGCAACACTTAGAAAAGATTTTGGATCCACATCAAAAGCAAATTCCTCTTATGTTGTGACAATACTAGTGTTTGTTTTAATTATTGGAAAAGAACCCATTCCACCATAAGAGAAACAAAGATGTTGATGTTAGACTCACTTTTTGAGTGATAATGTTGAGAAGGGAAATATTGTGCTCATAATATTGTCCAACCGGAGGGCAAATTTGGGCAGACATCTTCACTAATGGTCTCACCTCAGCAAGGATCAATTGAGATGACACTGGTTTTAAAGTTGGGGATGTTAATCTCCAAGTGATGCGTGTTCAGCTTCCAACAGTGGAACGTTCTTGATGGCTAAAAATGCAGTGCCGGTATCCCTTTTGTGTGAATATTAAATATCTGAACAAGATTCTCTTTTTGTATCTTTAATAGGTATCGCTCAGTAGGGACCTCTCAGGCAAAAGAAGCACCTAGAACAATTAAGGATGAAGTTAATTTCCTACCTTGGTACCCTGGTACTGTCCAGGTTTAGCATTTATACATTAAATTTTAAACTGAAAAAATTTGACCGTTGTAAAAATTCCACATTCAGTCCATCGGTTTACTCCTGACCGATCAGTCCCCATCGTTTCCTCGCAAACGACGCATCCAATCACAAATCACAGGCCTTGGCAACCCCCTTCTCACTCTTTTAACAAGCATTTCTTCTTTTTGACACTCCTCATTCCGTTTCTTAACTTCTCTCCCTTTTCACGAAAGGTTTTTGTTACATTCAAAGGCAAAAGTCTGTTTTCTTCTTCTTCCTCTTTGATGTTCAACAGAAACCTCTTCCAGTATAACAACAATGTCTTCTCCTTCATCTTCTTCTAAACAAATGTTTTAATTGCTCTAGTGAAATTGAGCCCCTGTGAAATTCTATCTCGCAACAACCGCTCAAATCCAGACCTTCCTCCCCCACCCAGTCCTCCACAAATACTCCTGATAACACCTTTTTCCTCCATAGATTAAACACGTCTGCAGTGCCCACTGGCCCCTGGTCCATTTGGAAGACAATATTGCCTGACAACCGGTTTGAAGGGATATCTACCAAAAATTGTGGCTTCCCGAGTCTAATATACTGGAACGAGGGATGAAAACTCGTGATTGAAGCCTGGCAATGATGCGATAGAAGCAGAGCAGAACATACTGCTGCACTGGAAGAGAAGAGTAAATGCCCTTCCTCAACACCCATTTTTGATAAATACCCCCGACTTAGGGCAATAAACTCTTGCTTCTCTTCATCTGAATTCTGCAAGTGAGGTAGAACCAGTAAAATGGAAAGGTTGAGAGTCCGAAAAGGGAAGTAAAAGGTCGTGGAGGCTGCTATCTAGGGACGACCTAAATAAGCAAGGTCTGCTGCAGCAAACTTGGAATGGTAGAATGCTTGGAAGGCAAGTGCACGCTCTGCTACTGTTAGTCGAAGTGGCACGGAACCGGCAGGTATCAAATTTTCGAATACTAAGAGAAATTGGTTGAGTTTTTCGGGAAGAGGTGAAAAGAAAAATAACAAGAAGAACAGAAAAGGAAGGGAAAGGGTTACAAAAAAGGTTGAAAAGAGTCACAGTCAAAAGGAAGAGATCTGAGAAAAATAGAAGCGGACAACGGGACCTGGTCCTCAAGCCAGGGAAAGTTGAGAATGTCAACTTGCAGAAGTAGTTGACAATCTGAGGAAACACGCAGTTTCTCGCTGGAGAGTGGTTTGAGATGGGGATTATCACTCTTCCTGTGCATGGATTCTCTGCATGACATGGTGGAGATCAATCTTGGCGCACCGTGTTTCAACAATAAATCCCCCATCCTCCATGAAGAAGAGGTTCGTGAATTCTATTACATGTTCAATTCATGGAAGATGGGATTCTCCTCACCGTGTGACAATATTGGCTATCCTCTTTGGATGAGGTGGGGTTTTGGCGAGAATCCTCAGAGTGCCTACAGAGGGGACCCCTGTCCCCTGGTGCTGCAGGCAAAACTGCTCTTCAGAATTTTGGGGGCCTCTAGATTTCTAAGACTTCCCACAACGAAGGTTGCTGGATCTATAAAAAATTATGAAGAGGAATGTCAGTATCATCTGGTCTTCGAGTTCGTCCCAAAGTGGTCCTTCCTCGCACAAAAGAGGACACTTGCACTGTTGCTTGACTTGTATAATGGAGATGCTGTGCAGCTTTGAGGCTCTGAGCCTTCCTAGTCTAATGATTAGCACATTCAACAAAACAGTTGATTGAGAGGAAAGGAGTACATGGAATGTGGATATGATAACTTTCTTCTCACTGAAGTATTCAAGCATTTTCGGATTCCTCTTATGTTGGAAAGGTGGGGACGAGTTAACAAACTATCTCTGAGCATACCTGTTGAATGTGAATGTATTGAAGGCAGAGGCTTACCAAAACGCAAAGATGGCTCCTTCCTTGAGGACCTGGATCAGTTAACATGAAGATTGAAGAACTCACTTGCTGTTGAGTATTAAAGAGGCTGAATTGTTTGTACTCAAAGCAGAGCTGCTTACTGCACAGATGATGGACCTGGTTCCTTCAGTTTGTGTTCAATCTAGGAGAAAGAGAGACACTGAGTTTGAAGGCGAACGATACTGCCTGCAGAAAAGGCATCAAGGATAATGATGCTGCCCAATTTCCACGACTCCACTCTTTTTATCCGTCCCTATCTCAAACCTCCCCCCTCTTCCTAAACTGTCAATTCAATCCCTCTCCCCTGTGTCCCCCCCCCCCTTCATTTTTTTTGTGTGGCCTGATCCGTGTTTGATGGATTTTTAGTTTGGTTTTAATGTCTTTAATGTTATAATGGCATGTTGGGTTACTTTAATACCTTTTGCTGTTCTTCACTATGTTCTTTTTGGCAAGAATGCTCTTCCTTCCTATTCTACTGTTTGATTGGCTTTTTTAAAGCTCTGATCTTGTTTCGGGGTTTAAATGCTCACATCACTGGTTTACTAACTACTGCGTTTCCTCTTTATATGCCAAAAGGGGAAGTAAAGCTGTGTGTAGCTAAATGAATTTTAGTGAGGGGGAAACAAACAGTGAGGGGGAATGTAAAACTTGTGTGTACTAAATGAATATTTTAGTGAGGGGGAATATAAAAAGGGGGAACAAAGTTTGAAAGATATTAAATCATGGTTTCACAGTTTTTCATCAATCAAAAATGGGTAAAATGTGTTATTTTGTATTTGATGATTTGACAAACTTAGGACCTTGTACAAGGTACCGGTTGTATTACTCTTTAAGTATTGGCAGGTTTCCTTACCTACTTGAGTATTGGCAGGGTTTCTTGTTTGAAGTATTGGCAGATGAAACAACCCAAGACCTAGATGGTAACCGAGGCTCTCATGATAGAACCAGGTTGATTGCCAGCTGTATATGGTACAGAAAGTAGGTGCACACTTTCCGATGGCGGCAGAAAGTGTGACTTTTTTCCAGCCAATGGCAAAAGAAAGTTTGGAAAGTGACTTGTCCCTTAATAAAAGGCACTTTCCTAAACGATTTTGGTGTAGTTGTTTGCAAACTTGGATCAAAACTTTTTCAAGAACTCTTGCAAAAGCTAACACAAATCAAGGCAGAATTATTCCAAAACAATAGCAAATATCTGGAGCTTTTTGTTTAGTTTGTGTTTAGGACTACTTCTCTTGTTTTAAACTTCAACCATTCCTGAGTCTATAGAAGGATTTGGTGTGTTGTGTTAAAGAGTTCTAGGTTGTCCAGGTGGGATAGCTTAGTGTGTATATTGTTTTCTAACTTAGGCTTGTTAGTAAAGAGGGATATTACTTAAACGGTCAGATTTGATAACTCTTTATTACGTTTGGTGTATCGTGTTTAACTTTTGCTTTGAAGACTTAGTGAAAACGATTGAAATCCTGTGAGAACAGGTCGTGGGTTTTACTCCTTAAAGCAAGGAATGGTATTCCACACGTAAAATCTTTGTGGTTGATTTAACTGTCATTTACACTTTCTGGTATTATTCTGAAGTTAGTAAAAGGACCTGTCCGTTACAGTTTTAAGGTAAAGGCATACCTGTTCTAGTCGAACTCCGAAACCTCCAGTTGCTTCGCACGACTCCAAATCCAACACGCTAACTCAATCTAACTTGATTGTTAGGGAGCTAGAATTGCAGTATACAGTTCCAACAATACAGGAACAAAACACAAGTGACCAATCAGAGAGCATGGAAGTTGCCAAGGAATCTAGGATGGACGGTAAAGTAGACGACGACAATAGGAACATACCATGATGGAGCAATGGGGGGGAGTCATGGAATGTCGAGGAGTCCAAGAACGGTACACCTTGAGTGCAGTTTCGAAAGAAGCTGAATACCAAGTCAACTACATTGAGTGGCTATGTGATTGGCGCTACAACACAAATTGTAAAGTCAAAACCTATTAGCTAAAAAGAAAACCAGTGATACCTAACAAAATATAGTTAGACATAAGCTAACCAGACACCATAAGGCCTGAAAAGTAACACACAAACTAACACAAGAATAACAAACCGCCCTTCCCAATAAAATTATAGGGTGCAATCAAGCAAACAAGGGTATACTAGTGATAGAAAATGCATATGAATGCATGGTGGCAAATAAAAACCATCACTCTGATCCATCCAAAACATAACCATAGTACTCCAATCAGACTCCCAGCCCAACTAGCAAGAGGGACAGAAATTAATCTAGGCCTCTCAACCATGATCCCCCTTGGGGTTTAAGGCCGCCCAGCTAGCATGATTGATACTGTGGCAATGTGTGACTTTTCGAATAGGAATCTCATGAAATTTAGCGTTACACCCATGGGGCATCCAGATAGTAACACGTCCCAAACCATCAGCAAGAAGTAACAGTGTGTACGGTAAGTAAGAAAAAGCATGGCAATAAAGACGATTGACACACGCCGGGCTACAAGTGAAAACTAAGTCAACTCCATATGCCTTTCATATCTCAAGTTAGGAAAACAACACAAACATTCCTGAAGCCTTGTAAATCGTCAAACACTAAAAACCAATTGATCTTAGATAGTAAGTCCCGTTAAAAACCAATTTAGAATAGAGCCGGTATATCAATAAGGAGAGTGAACTCAAGGGACCGGGAACGCGCGGGCCCTACTAGACCCCAATAACACGCTCAGTCTCATAATTGGAGCGCACAAACTGGAGTCTAAAACTAAAACTAATGGCTACTAGAGCCGCTCTAAGTCCCAAGCAGGGCCAACACAAGCAGAAAAACCTAAAACAAGGCCTACTACGAGATATTTCACACAACAAGGGCGATAATACCAACAAATCCTACATCTAAGGTCCAAACCTAGACTAAAGAAACATGTAAAAACCCTAACAAGGATCAATGAGATTCATCTACCTCCCCAAGAAATTTTACAGCTTAAACTAAGGTAACCATCATCCACAATAGCCCAAGGCTACTACAAATGATCTAGAAAGATGAAATAGAACAAAAGGAAGCCTAATACCGCTGACAAAGTACCAATCCAGAAGTCATATGCAATCTATATAAGGCATTAAATCCAGAAGGCCAAATAAAAGAGTAGAATTGAAACCTACCTCAAAGCTGACACGAGCTCTATAAAATCCACCGAAGACAAGGGCTATCATCTTCCAAGAACCGTCCGAAACACCCGTCAAACTAATCAAATTATATCAGTAAATCACCAAATGTCCTTAAAGATTTAACCCCTAAAATCGGCACACTCTGAAATGGCCGGCCAAAATCGCCAATAAAACTGAAATGTGGGGACTTTGAATGTTAAGATCCCAAAATTAAACCATTGTCAGAGGGGGGTGAAGGTCCTAATTCAACTATACAAGTGTGTTCCCTAAAATGGGGAATTCTATGTGCGGAACAGCCCAGACACACACATGCAACAAAAACACCATTTAAGATACCAAAGAGAGTTGAGCAACACCTTCGGGGTAGAAATTACCTAAAAAAGAGAGTTCCATACACTTTCCAATCGTTCCAACATGTATCCACACCAATTACAAATCAAACGCAACTTGAATCACCCAAAATGGAGCTTCATAGCCTGATATAATCAAGAAAGTTTTGGAAAATTGAAGGCTATGATATTTTATTCGGTATTTAAAAATCGAGAAATCTGGTCGCTAAAAGGTATTTCTAGTCGTTAAAAGCCTAAATTTTGATCGCTAAATGCCTGCACCATATAATATCACTTCACCTCCTTTACTATAACTCCAAATTCTTTAATGGGGTGACTGAGATTCATTTAGAACCCAGTGCGCGCAAATGAAATATGCTACTCCTTTGAATTTGACATTCCAGACTCAACGGAACAATCAACACTTCCATTGGAGATTGTCTCAACAAAAAGTGGATCATACACCCAACTACTTTTATATGCTAAAAATCCACAAGAAGGCTCAAAATGAGACAAAAAGCCTTGAGAACCGCGTGAAAGGTCATTTTAGACCAAACTCAATGTTTTGGAGTTAACCGCACTGACGGAATTCTCAATCGAGCCAGTTTATCAAGAATATTGACCGCAGTCAAACCTTGACTTAAGCTTCAAAGTTAAAAGGCTTAATGCCTTAAACTCGCATTGGGAGCTTTGGGGTCCGAAACAACCATGCCCTAGCCTAAAATGTCCGCTTCGGAGTTGATGAAAATGTTAGAATTGCATCCAAGACTGTACTTCTATCTCTTTTCTGACTTTTGGACCGAAGTCTACCATCAGTTTTTAAAATGTCAAATGCTGCTAATGGCTCTTCGCGAAATATGGAAAGCTTGCACAAATTCCTCAAATTAATGAACCCGGCGCATCAAAACGCAACTCCCAACAAGTTATAAATGACTTGTAGCCACTATAGGAAAGCTCTAAAACACTGAAAAAATTGAAAAACAAAGAAAATGGCATGGAAGGTGATAACACTCAAACTACTCTTCAGAACCAATTAAAAGAACAAGTTGTCGTATCAATAAAAAAATACATATCGAGGTCGAATCCCACAATGAATAATTTGTCGACAATTGATTACATACAAAACTAATAGCTACAAGCTAGAATCTAAACACAGAATACACAATTGTTAAATTAAGAGAATCATTTGGTAACACAAATATATATACTTTGGGCAAAGAACAAATCAACCCAGGAATAATTGAGAAACAGAAAATTTGGACTTCAACACTCACTCAACGATCCATTGCAATCTCAACATATGCTCATTTACTCATAGGTAGGCTAGGTCATCATAGGTTAATCCTAGACTCCTTCCGATCTCAAAGGATTATCTCATGACATCCCTTTCGGTCTTAATAATGTGATTCAACAAAACAACCTAATTTCTTGAATATGATCTCTCTTTCAAGTAAGCCCTACACTAAACAATGAAAACTTGAATTTTCTCCTTTCAGTTTCAAAAATTCAAGATTCGAAGCTAATATGTGATTATCAACCTAATTTTCCACTTCACAAATTCTCTTTCGAGCAACTCACGCAAATTAGATGCTAGAATTGAGCGTGCACTCTCAACACATAAATTACACATGAAAATTAGATTAAATCCATTTCATAAATGTTAAGCATGGAATCAAATACAAAAGCAATAGGATGAGGAATCAAAGAGCCAAAGGATTTGCCTATTTATGCACAAAACCCCAACCCACTTAACAATTACATCCAGAATTCATGTAATACAACACAGGGGAAAGAAACACTATCTTCAAACCAAAGGATGAATTATGAGGCAATTTGCCTTCAGTCTCAACCAAAAATGAAGAGCAACAAGAAATCTACTCTAAGATAAAACGATGAGTTTTTCTCTATACAACATTCTCTCTCTAGATTTTTCTGATCATGAATAATGCTTATCTCCAGCCCTTGTGTGTGAATTTGGGTCTAATTCTGAGAAATTCCATTTCTGCCCTTTGACCTATTGAGCGGGCTTCGCAAAAGCGATACTCCCATCACTTAAGCGAATTTCTCCAATTTTGGCCAGTTCGCAAAAGTGAACCCCACATGGTAGCCTAAGCGACCTTTGACTGCGAGTTCAATCTTCGCAAAAGCGAACTCATCTCTGCAAGTGCATGGGCTCAATTTCTACCAGTTTAAGCTCCTTTTCCACTTTTGTGTATCATTTTTCATATTAAATACCTGAAATTAACACAATTCAAACGGTAATTAGCCTCTTTCTCTACTTGAGTGCACAAAATCATGAATGCCACAAAATCATAAGAAAAGAGCCTTAAATGATTGCAAATTCACCATTCATCAAAAGATCATTACAATCCCTCATACTCTTTCTTGTAAAAAATTAATACTGAGTACTAAAAATCACTAAGAGTGTGTTTGGTACGAAAGAAACATTTTCTTAAATGTTTTTTAATTTTTCCCCTTTTTGGTTGGGAACAAAATTTTGAAAATGTTTTCCAAATCACTCATTTTCCTCAAATTAAGTATATGCTCCCCTTCCCTCAAACAAATTAAGAAAAACAATTTCTAACTCACTCTCCTCCCCAATTTCAAATTAACTTTTTTTTTGGAAAAAACATCAATTTTTAAAAAATATTTCATTTCAAAATTTTTATGCAATTCACCTGATCCTTGAACCTTCCCCCCCCCCCCTCCCACCAAAAAAAATGAATTTTTACTTTTTAAAAAAAATATTTTAACTTTAAATTTTTTTTAATTTTTAACTCCTACCCCCCCCTCCCCCGGCCAGCCCCCTACCGAGCCCCCACCCACACCCGACCCCCCAAAAAAATAATTTATTTTTTTTAAAAATACTAGCAACTGTTCAAATTTTTAATTTTTTACAACTCTAACCACTCCTCCCCCTCCCCTCCCCTCCCTCCCCCCCCCCTCCCCTCTCCCCCACCCACTACCCACCCCTCACCACCGCACAAAACTAATCATTTTGATTTTAAAAATATTTTCATGTCATAAATTAGTTTTTACTCTAGTAAAAATTAAAAACATGTCTCTCAAAAACATTTTCATTCATAAATCAACACTAAAAAATATTTTTCCCAAAAATATTTCCTACTCCCAACCAAAATGAGAAAAGAAATCCCAATCTACTGGTTTTCCAGACAACCATTTTCTTGAAAATTATTTTTTCCATGTAGGAAACAGTTTTCCATGGAAAATAATTTTTTCCTAATTGTAAGCATGAAACAACCAAAAGTTAATGTTTATGAAATATATTTTTACGAGTTGATTTCTTACTGTGGTTTCCTCCAACATTGGTAAGAATCAAAGAGGCACAGTTTCTTCGTGAATCCAGTTTTAATGCCAAGAAAAGACTTTTATGAGATACTAATTAATTAGGGTGGTGCAATTTTGAGAATCTAACTAAATAAATTTACCACAAATAAATTTATGATCGAAGCTTCCTATTAGATTCCTCTTAGCATTCAATTAGAAGGACGAGAAAGTAATATTATCAAACATAATAGTTGAACTTAATGTTTTATCTAAAAGAAATGTGCATTACCATTGCCATCAAATTTATAGACACCTGACCTATATTAACAGGTAACAACATCAATGAAGTGGTTGTAAGAAGAAAACATCAACTGACAAGCACACCAATTAAATGATAGTAAGAAAGAAAACATCGATTTTAGTCTGTGACTATGACAAGTCCACATGCCAAAAAAGAGGAAAGAATTCTCTGCTTCCATTGTCCATGTTAGTGGGTTTGTTAAGAGTAACGACCCACCTCTGAGAAAATAAGGTATAAAGGCAAAAATTAAATGTTATTTTAATTATTTTTCTTAAACTTGTCTTAGAAAGTGTAAAATAGTTAAAAACTTCATTAGAAAAAGTCCTAACAATTATCTGCACTTTACAGATGGATTGGAGATCCCAAGGGTGCTTCAGATGACAGTAGAATTCTGAGAAAACTAGGATGCCTAAAAGATAACTATAGCTAACCATCTATAAGAAGTTGGATTAGTACCTGGGAAACAAACAGTAACCTACAACAAGAAGTTAAACTACATTGATATTGTAAAAACTCTTTAAAAGATGGGTGCAATAAATCCTTGTCTAGTTAACTATGGACCCATCAAAGCTTTATTTTCTGTTGCACTACTTACCTGACAAAATCTACTTTTGCTTTCTCAAGATATGCAGTACTTCGGTTTTCCAGACGGAGAACAAGCACCTGAAATATCCTTGCACTTGTAAGCTTCTGCTCTAGTTGATTTCATCAAGTTATGGTGACTTCACTTGTTCCTTCCCAACGATAGAGTCACGATTTTCACTAAGGGGATTTAAAATATAAAAAACAACAACAAATGAAGTCAAGAAAATGTATATCTAAAAAAGGAAAATATTCTACACCGTGTAATATTCCGGTGGAATGTCAATTGACTCCACTTATCAAGGGTAGCTCCGCCCGTGTTCCTGGCTATTTGACTTATCAACAAGTTTCTGAATGTTTTGTCCAGGCTATACTCACAGCTTAAGAACCATTTTAAGACGAGGCCAACAACAGTTGGGAAGTAACATTTTCCGACAACCTTGTGATGGTAAGGCTTAGCAGAATTAAACTGGACATCTTATGTCTCGTTTATGGAGCCAAAAATAAGTTTAAAGTAGAATCACTATGCTGACAGTGTATGGGGGGCCCTTCCCGCTTATGCACCTTCATTTATATTCTTTCTATTCGCTATGCTGACAGTGTATAGAATACTGAAGAAGAAAAGCGCAAATCATTGTAGTTGTTTGCATGTTTCATCTAAGAATAGTCAAGTCACATAGAGGAATGGGGACCTCGGACACTGTAAAGTCCACTTCCCTTCTGACTGTACCTGAAGCACGCCTTTATATTAGATATTAACCAAATCCAATAGAAAAATTTATTGAATTTTGATTTCATCTAGTTCTCT